>JACEFZ010015539.1:0-125697 GCA_014155875.1 Cepaea nemoralis
TTAATACGATGAAAGGCGTTTTAAGGCCATTTCCCCCTTTGGTTGCAATGAAAGGAAAGTGCTTTTGTCATAAAAACTTTTTTTGGAAGGTTTTTGGGGCCCAAAGACATTTTTTAAAGTTTTTGGTTTTTTGGAAAAAAAGCACAGATTTTTTTAATTTCTTTTCATTTATCCCCAATTTTTAAAAAATTTTGGCCCCAAGATAAAATTTCCCTCAAAACCTTTTTTTTCTTCCCAAATATTAATTGCCAAATTTTTTGGTTGTTTTGGGGAAAGGAATTTAACGTTTTGGGAAGTTTTTGGCCAAATTCCATCCGCATTTTGGAAAGTTTTGGCCCAAGCCTTTATGCCAGGGAATTTTGGCCAAGGGCTTTTCCCTGCAAGACCTCCTTTTTAATTTTTGGAAAGAATTTTAGCCAAACCGGAATTTTGGCCAAATTTTCACTACAGACTTTTTGGTTAATTTTTGGGTCATTTTCAGGCAAGCTTTTTTGGTTAAGTTTTTGGGACCAAGATAACTTTCATTGCCCCAACCCTTTTTTTGGTTAAGTTTTTGGACCAAGATTCATTTCACTGCAAAACCTTTTTTGGGGAAGTTTTTGGGGACCAAGATCACTTTCACTGCCCCCATTTTGGTTTAAGTTTTTTGGGCCCCAAGATCACTTTCACTGCAAAACCTTTTTTGGGTTTTTAATTTCTTGGACCAAGATCACTTTCACTCCCCCACAGACTCTTTGGGTTAAGTCTTGGACCAAGATCACTTTCATGCACAGCCCTTTTTTGGGTTTAAGTTCTTGGCCAAGATCACTTTCACTGCACAGCCCTTTTTTGGGTTTTAAGTTCTTGGCCCAAGATCACTTTCACTCCCAAAACTCTTTTGGTTAAGTTCTTGGACCAAGATCATTTCACTGCACAGACTTTTTTGGTTAAGTTTTGGACCAAGACCCCCTTTCACTGCACAGACTCTTTGGTTAAGTTCTTGGACCAAGATAAACTTTCACTGCACAAACCTTTTGGGTTTAAGTTCTTGGACCAAGTTTCACTTTCATGCACAGACTTTTTTGGTTTTAAGTTTTTGGCCCAAGATCACTTTCACTGCACAGACCTTTTGGTTAAGTTTTTGGACCAAGATCACTTTCACTGCACAGATTTTTTTTTGGTTAAGTTCTTGGCCCAAGATCATTTTCACTGCACAGCTCTTTTGTGGGGAGTTTGTTTGGGCTTTGTAAAACTAAAGGGAAAGTCCTTTTCAGTGCTCAACTTCTAGTCCCACTGGATGATTTTTGCGTGTGGATTACTTTCCTTGTTATCAGTGCCCCAATCCCATAGGCAAACCAACTTGGACTTCAGAGGTACTTGTATTTTACCCCCCCCAAGTAAAGGGAATGAGAAGTTAACAGGTTAGTCCAACTGACCTATGCGGGGGTTGAACCCGTACCTTTGAGGTAAATGGAGGAAAGAACCTGTTATTTAAATTTGTCCAACTGAGGGTGTTTTTCACAAGCACGGGCCCTTTAAAAGGTTTCCCAGAAAAATCCCGGGGGGAAATAAAAGGGCCCAAGCTGGCATGACATCTCCACTTAGTACCAATTGGGGGTATACAAAAGGGGTTTTAAAAAAATGCCCCTTCAAGTATGTTGTACGGTTTTTACAGAGGTCCTCATTTTTTTCCCCCCTTTAAATTGAAAAGGTCAAGACATCCAACCCACAAAAACCAGGATAAAATTTATACCAAATTTATTTTGAAAAAACCCAAACAGTTCACATCACAAATCAAACCAGGTTTCTAAAAGGGTTAAGGTAAAACTTTCTCAACTTTCTGCCTCCAGATATTAGTTTCTTTGTAACCTGTATACTGAATTTAAAAATAAACCACTACACTCGGGAAATTTCCCAGCACATGCTCTGTCCACTTTTCCAAAGGCCACCGGAGAGTTTCTAATTTTTCCCAAGAAAGAAAGGGTATGATTAAAAGTCGCCCATGTCATTCCAAAACACCCCCAAAAAATAAATATTTGAATTTTAGAAGAGGGAACAATAAATTGCATGATTTTTTTTGGCCGGCCAAAATTTTAACTGCATCTCGGGTTTGGGATTTTAAAAGTGATTTTTACAGGTATTGATAATGCACTTGGGGAAACAGCAAGTCGCCGCGGGAAAGTGTTGAAGGGGGGCAACTACAGAAATGGAATTAAGACAAAGGAGAAAAATGATTCAGAAAAAGCACACACAGAGCGTGAGAGACGTAAGATGGTCCCTGATGGTTTGGGAAAAACCATGTGTTCAATGTTCCCCCTGTGGACGGGAAAATTTACAGCGCCCAAATTTTTGGGCTTGTCAGCTACATTTGCCACCGCCACGGGTTGTAGTTATTAAGCCCTTTTTGGGAAAACTTTTTACCACTATCTTCTGTCAAGACAGCAAAAAACTAAAGCAATAAGATAATCCTTCAAGCTGAAATATACAACAGTGTTTTTAGCCACACACATATTAACACAGTAAATTTTTTTATGACAGGAACTTTAAATGGACTGTTGTCTTTTTTTTTTCTTCATGTATCCGATTGCTTTAAGGGATGTTTTTGGGTTTCTCAAATATGAAAATTTACCATATAGAGCGAAAATACCGGTAATAAACATGCCCAAACTATTTTTTCTGTGTCGTGCTATTCCAATTTCCAAAGGGAAAACATTTTACTCCCAAAAAATGTAAAACTGTCCCGCCCGTGGCCCTATTTCTAATGCAACGTGAAAGTCACCCAAAATCCCATTTTACATGTCTTGGAGTATACTAGAAAAAAATGGTTTAAACTCTTCTGTTCACAGGGCCAAAAGGGGACTCCCGGAGTGATGAGGTCAGTGTCACGTCAGCCGCCTTTACTTCCCCAACATTTCCTTTGGGACCCATGTTAGGCCCCCGGTCACCCTGGCAGCTCAGGTACCCTTTCCCCAAAACCGCCTGGAGCAAGGGATGCCCGCCACTCGGCCGGACTCAATTCCCGCCACTTAATTTTTTCCACCACTCTTCCCCCCCGCAATTGGCCCCCAAGGAGTTTTAAATTCCGCCCCCAATTCCAGCCCGCAATTCCGAAAACCAGCCCTGGGGGGTTTGGAAGCCACCAAATTCCAAACCCTCGGGTTTTTTTTCCCCTGGTATAAAAACCCCGGCGTTCCCGAATGAATTGGGAAAAAACTGAAGTAAACTTTCCCAAAAACCCCTTTTTTTGAAGCCCGACCAAGAAAGCCGGAAGGGTTGGGGCCCCTGCAAAAAATATGCAACTAAAGATCCCCCCCCACCCCGCAAACCACCCCGAATTTTTCCAAACCAATTTTAAATATGCCGAAAATTTTTGGCCATGCATTCCCGGAAAAACCCCCCAAAAAAAACTTGCAAATTTTTTAATTTTAATTTTTTGACTTTGGGGGGGGTTTATTAGAAACAAATTAAGGGATTCAAACAATGCGGGGAATTTTTGGAAAAGGGAAACAATTTTTTTGTTTTGCCTTTTAGAAGAAAAACATAATTAAATTCCAAAAACTGAAGAAAAGGGAACCCGAGGTTGGGTTAATTGGTTCAACTTTTCAGCCCTTTAAAAACCAAATTTTTGGAAATTTGTTTTAAAAAAAAAAAGGGAAAAACTTGGCCCCAAATTTAGAAAAAAAAACAAAACATAAACCGAAAAAATTTTTTTGAGGGTTTTCTTGCCCAAATTTGTTTGGGAACAATTTTTTTTTTTGCTTTTTCCCAAAAACCCTTTTTCCAAACCCCTTAAAAAGGGGTTCCGAACCAATTTCTCCTTTAACTGTTTTAAATTTCATTTTTATTTAAATTTTTTTAAAAAAAACCCGGAAATTTTGGTTTTTTATCGAAATTGGGGTAACCCCAAATTTTTTCTGGCAGAAAAATTTCCAAAAATCTTTAGCGCATTTGAAAAATTGAAAAATTTTAAATTTAAAACAGGGCAAAAATAAATTGGGGAAAAAAACCCCAAAAAAAAAAGCGAGGTTTTTTAAGGGCCTTCCCCTTTTGAATCCTTTATACAGCACAGCTTTTTAAATTTTTTGCTGTTTTTGATCAAACAAGCAGGGCTACTTATTGTGTTTTTTATCAGCACAGTATGTCTACTTATTGCTGTTTTTGATCAGCACAGCATGTCTACTTATGCTGTCTTCAGTCAGCATAGCATGTATATTTTTTATCAGCAGTGTCTACTTATGCTATATTCAATTAGCACAGCATGTCTACCTACTGCTGTTTTCAGTCAGCACAGCATGTCTACTTACTGCTGTTTTTGATCAGCACAGCACGTCTGTAGTCACTTTCAATGTCGATGCAGACGACGGCATGGCGCCCCTACACTAAAACCTCGAACTGGAGACATCCAGTTATAAATACATAATAGGAAACCATTTATAAAATTCATATATAATATCCATAGTCCTCCATGATGAGCAGCCTATGTTCTCATCCACACACAGTACAACTACGTTCAGCGACACCCATCCTTCCCTCATTTATTACATGACTCCAAGTGTGCTTGCATATGTGACCACTTTTTCAAGTGTACAAAATAATAAACAGTATCAGAAACTAATATTACTGTCAAAATGTTATAAAATAACATTCAGCAATGTTTCAGTGTATAGAATAATAAAAATGCCAAGGGTGACGTCTGAAGGAATGTCAGAGACTGAGTTGGAAGCTTGAGCATGTAGTGTGTTACTTCTGTCTGCCGTGAAGCACAATCTATTTGATCAATCTTTATTCATCCCCATGTGGATAATGACTTTTAGTCCACATTAAGTGTAAAGGGGAGTTGATGGTGTAATATACGCGTGACAGTATCCATCTGACATTGCTTTCCTCTAGCTCTTAATCAACGCTTCTTCGGTTGTAGAAGCAGACTGGTCATGGAAACACGTGGAGATTATCATCCTCCCACTTATTAAAGAAATGGGGAGAAGTATTTTGTAGGACTTTCTGCAACATCGGGGAACAGACTGGTTTTCTTGTCTTCAAACGGTTATGGTTACCATCTTTTAGCGCCTTGACTTGCATTGGCGACCACCATGGTGTCTCTACAACCCTAACTCTTTAATTTATATTATCTTCCACATTTCCATGCCATGATACTATCTTTTCTTTCTGCTATCCTCTCTCTGTTTTCCCATGTGTCCTACTAGTTTCAATGTGTCGTATTCAAGTCTTTCCTCTTCTCATGACATGCCCAAAGAATGTTTGAGTCCTTCTGGTGTCTGATGGGTTTCCCTTGTCATCTGGCCTCTGTTGCATCATCATCATTTCTCATTTTACAACTAAAATAATGAACGACTTCAATAAAACTCAGAATCAACTCACGAAACACAGGCTAAATTGACATATAGTGAGTTGTTTCTTTTGAATTACATTTGATTGACTGACCAAGAAATAACCAAAATAATTAAACAAACAAGGTTGTTATGTAGACAGTCAGCGTTTGACCTACTGCAAGTTTTAAACTAGCTTTTAACATACAGAAATGAAAAACACAACACACCAATTTTCTCACATACAACCTGTCTTGAACACAGCTAAAGTATGGCATTAAAAAGCATAGCTGGTGACACTGTCTGTATCTGGTTGGAAAAGTTAACTGCCTGTGTAGCAGGAACTAGCTAGAGGTCAGCTATGTGCTAGAACCATCATTTTTATGTTGTAGGCCTGGATACACGTAAGAATACATGGCCAGTCTTCCCTCAGTGAACAAGCGTAGGCGCTGAAACCTCGTTTTACTGCCATGCTTGTGACATTATCAACACATTCTAATGATTCTGCCAAGTGCCGGCTCTGGAAGTAAACAAAATGATATTTCCAATACAAGTGTCCATGTGTGGTAGAGTAATAGGGCATTTGCTTTGTCGCTGGAAATGTGGGAGTTAATGTCTCATTAGGCATCTAACTCATCTAGATTTGGTATTTAAGACTGTGTAATTATGCAACAATTTTTGAAGACATGCCTCTAGATCCAGGGATAGACAAGGAAAGACTAAAACTTCCCAGGAACACTGGCCAATCACTTATGTCGAGCTTACAGAATAAGAAAATACCCAGCCATGCCG
Source organism: Cepaea nemoralis (assembly GCA_014155875.1). Classification (NCBI taxonomy): domain Eukaryota; kingdom Metazoa; phylum Mollusca; class Gastropoda; order Stylommatophora; family Helicidae; genus Cepaea; species Cepaea nemoralis. Next base: position 6,099 of record JACEFZ010015539.1, read on the forward strand.
TGACTGTGTAAGCCATACTCTAGCTGTGTTTAAACTGTAACGATACTCCACACTTTGTAAAACATAGAAGGTTCAAGCAGAAATTGTCCTCACATTCGCTATCTTAATATTGCCTTTGCCATCTCCACTTTTCTGTTTTGATAAAATCATGTCAGTTTTGAGAATGGTAAGAAGAATGCATCTTCATTCATCCTTGTAGAACTTTGTCCCCCATAACAATAAAAATGTATCGCTACCAGATGTCCTGCCTCCTATGCTGTCATGTGTAAATTATCTAGCACATCTTGAATCCTTCTATGGTCTTACTGAACTAAAATAGTTACCTTATGGTCTAAGCTGTATAATATATATAACTTCTATTACACCCATGTTTTTGTCTAAGCTGTATAATATATATAACGTCTATTACACCCATGTTTTGTCTAAGCTGTATAATAATATAACGTCTATTACACCCATGTTTTTGTCTAAGCTGTATAATATATATAACGTCTATTACCCATGTTTTTGTCTAAGCTGTATAATATATATAACGTCTATTACACCCATGTTTTTGTCTAAGCTGTATAAATATATATAACGTCTATTACACCCATGTTTTTGTCTAAACTGTATAATATATATAACTTCTATTACACCCATGTTTTTGTCTAAACTGTATAATATATATAACTTCTATTACACCCATGTTTTTGTCTAAGCTGTATAATATATATAACTTCTATTACACCCATGTTTTTGTCTAAACTGTATAATATATATAACGTCTATTACACCCATGTTTTTGTCTAAACTGTATAATATAATAAACTTCTATTACACCCATGTTTTTGTCTAAACTGTATAATATATATAACGTCTATTACACCCATGTTTTTGTCTAAACTGTAATATTATATAACGTCTATTACACCATGTTTTTGTCTAAACTGTATAATATATATAACGTCTATTACACCCATGTTTTTGTCTAAACTGTAGAATGTATATTACTTCTATTGCATCTATGTTTTTCAGACAATTTAATTAGCTAAAGAATATCAAGCAAATAAGATGTCATATTAAATAGAAACTGTCCAGGGTTTTTAACATGACATGATTCATTACAATTTGTGGCATGTATATATGAAATCATTTCGATTTATCAAACAGTAGAGATGGAATAAGGCAGTACTAAGGCGACACTTTGATTCATAAAAAAATATTACTTTAAAAACTCAAATTTTATAAGGACAATTTTTACAGTTTACGAGCAGAGTCAGAGTTGTAACAAAAGCTATTATGAAATTGGACAACGCTGCCAAGGTGGTGTGGAAAAAAAAATCTGGCACGCCTGAGCCGGAAACCATTAGCAACTGTAAAAGAGAACAAATGAGATGAGAGAGGAAGCCCATGTATTAACAATGTTAAAGCAGGTAAGACGACTCAGTAGCCTGCCAGCTCAGCAAATGTCGCATCCAGTTCTTCCGAAATTGTCTTGAATTTCTCCTTCTCCACAAGCAGCTCATCTGTTCAGTAGACAAACAGAGCAACAGTCAGTAAAGTTTACTAAACACTTACTGACAGACAATTTTCTCAATCTTCCGTGAGGTCATTAATAGCAACCCTATGGTAGACCTGTCGAGTCAGATCTGTAAAATAGCAACCCTATGGTAGACCGTCGAGTCAATTTATAAAATTACCTGGGCTCCCAGGCTGAGCAAGCCTAAAGTGGGTACCAAGACATGTCTTGGGAAGTAAGGTGGTCAGAGTAATAATGAGCTCTTCACCAACAGAGTGCAGATTAGTCTATATAAAATATGGGTCCAGTACTGTACGCCCAATGTGCCTTAAAGTGTGCAAAAGGGTCATTTACTGTTTAAACAATTTACTATAGTAGATACTATCGTAAAAGAGTAGTCCCATCACAAATACTGCCGCTGGTGTCTTAAGTGTTTGGCCTTCACATATTCTAAGCTATGATGTATGAGGTGGGGTGGTCAGTTACCTGCCTCATACCTTTCCTTCTTTACAATTCTGAAAATTGCTATCCAATTTGTACAAGGTTGGATAGAAAATTCTGAAAATGGTACCCATTTTGTACAAGGCTGGATAGAAAATTCTGAACATTGGTACTTAATTTGTATGAGGCTGGATAGAAAATTCTGAAAATTGATACCCATTTTGTACAAGGCTGGATAGAAAATTCTGAACATTGGTACTTAATTTGTACAAGGCTGGATAGAAAATCTGAAAAATTGGTACCCATTTTGTACAAGGCTGGATAGAAAATTCTGAACATTGGTACCTAATTTGTACGAGGCTGGATCGATCACAGAACTGTACTGATCAGAAATACAATCCTGCCTCTGCTGGAAAGTGAACCTGGATCACTTCGCAGGCAAATGCCGTGGGATTTTTACCATGGACAACCTGCACACTGGACCTCCTGCTTTTCAACCTATCTGAGAAAGCTAGGTATCCAATCTCACCACCTAGATCAGGGGGAATGGTGATGTCATTGGTTCTTGAAACAGCAAATTATCAGCCCAATACAGAGATCAAAGCATGGGAAATAATTTACCTGTAAACGTTATCACTTTTGGAAAACTCACAGACAGAAAAATCCTCTTGATCTCAATATTTCAGCCTGAATGTTTTATTTAAAATTTTTTTTGCATTCCTTCGCTTTGAACTTTTAGTGGATTGACTGACATGTGCATGTAAATTAGCTTTCCTATTACCAGTGTCCATCGCTATCAGGCGAAACCCTCTCAGACTTCTGAGGTACTTATTTATGTCCCCAAGTCAAGAACGAGATGTCAATGTTTTAGTCCAATTGATCACTGTAGGGGCTGAAACCGCTACCTCGGCATCAGCCCACCAGGAAGTTTAAGAGTGAGTGCTGCTATCCATCCAGCCTTGCTGGCCTGATTTTGATTTGTCTATACCTGTAAGCCCATGGCTTGAGCTATGGGGATTGTATTGTACAGTAACAATAAAGGGCTTCAAATGTTAGACAATCAGTTTCTCTTTTGATGGAATGATGAGATACTTGTAAACAAAGATGTGTCTCTCCTCCCCCCCCCCCAGCAGAAATTTTTTTAATGAATTTGGGACAATTTTCTGTGAATTTGAACATAGATGAAACAAAAAATGCCCCGTACTGGCTGTGGTAAATGCAGCAGATCTAATGTTTATTGTCTTCTGCTCTATATCCCTCCTTGGAGACGAGGCCCTCAACCACCATGAGCCAAGCCATACTATCCTTCGCTATCTCTTTCAACTCCCTTCATGTCTTCCCCATATTGTCTCTGTCTCAAACTGTCTCCTTGTGGTTTAAGGTCCTCCTCTATTTCACTAGCTCTGTGGATCTAGTTACATATTTACACTGTTATCAGGTTATCTTAATGTGTGCCCTCACCGGGCATTATTATTCTCTCCATGAGCTTCAGATTGGTGATCTGTCATACCATTTACCTCTAATTTGTTTGCTTCCCAAGAATTGTTGCAAGCACTGGAAAATCATGAGGCAGAATACTTCTGATCAGGATTATTCATATAGAAGAAGACCACACATGACCGAGATGATTAATCATCCATCCATCATGTGCCATGCCGGTAAGCATGGGCGGTCATGTTCTGCCATCTCACTCGATCACCAGAGTCGTGGATCAGTTCCGTGTTCTGTCTCGACCATGCCACAAGGCCAAGCCATCCAGATACTTGTTTCTAGGTTTCCCCTGGTCTGTTTCCCTCGATCTTACCAGTTGTCAGATGATTAATACCTTACCAGATGATTAATACATGTCGCAATATGATTCAAAGTTTGAGTTTTTGTTATGAAGAGCTCCGGTAGAGGGTGTCTCAAGGTTAAGGGGATATGGGTCAAAAGTTCAACCTCACAGCTGCAACAGTAAGCCAGTACTTTATATAATGTTACCACAGCTCCTAACGTGCTGTGCTGTAAAATATATGGAAATTTCTCAACGCAAAATGACAAAACAACTCCACCTGTGATGCAGTTTAGATATTTTCAATCTCTGAGAAGCATTGATCCATCTCTGCTTTTAAATGATAATCTCTTCTCTAGCATTCTCGAGATCATCTGCAAACACACACCAAATCAGTGCAACAACAATGCATTAGTACAGTTACCACCATGTGACTTCTGAAAGTAAGTCTGTTTTGTCAGTGCTTTCACTGTTAACTATGAATTAGGATTTCTAATCAATATTCAAACTACATGCTGACAAACTGACTGTTAATTCTCACAGAAACATGATTAACTGTTCATTTCCACTACAATAGTTTAACTCTCGCAACAAAGTTAATTTAACTCTCAAGCAAAAAATCTAACTGTTAGTTGATGCAACAAATTAATCGTCAATTCTTAACCTGGTAAAGTTAACTGCTAATTCTCATTGCAAACAAAAAGGTAATCAATTCACAGTAACAAAGTTGTAATTCTCTACAGTAAACAAACGTAATAGTTAATCTGGAAGACAAGTGTAATGGGAATACACAAAAGATAAATCGGAAAATAGTACAACAGAAAAAGACGAGGGTTGTGAGAGAGACACATAGAATTATAAAAAAGAGCGTAAGAATACAGACAAGAGGGTAATAGAAAAGGGGAGGGAAGATAGTCATATCAGTTAGGGGGTAATAGAATACAGTTAACAAGAAGGTAATAGAATACAGTAAACAAGAAGGTAAATGTACAGTAAAAAGAGGGTAATAGTATACAGCAAGAGGGTAATAGAATACAGTAAACAAGAAGGTAATAGAATACAGGAAACAACTAAGGTAATAGAATACAGTAAACAACAAGGTACTAGAATACAGTAAACAACAAGGTAATAGAATACAGTAAACAAGAAGGTAATAGAATACAGTAAACAACGAAGGTAATAGAATATCAGTAAACAAGAAGGTAATTAGTATACAGTAAACAAGAGGGTAATAGAATACAGTAAACAAGAAGGTAATAGTAATACAGTAAACAAGAAGGTATTAGAATACAGTAAAACAGAGGGTTATATTAATAGAATACAGTAAACAAGAAGGTAATAGACTACAGTAAACAAGAAGGTAATAGTATACAGTAAACAAGAGGGTAATAGAATACAGTAAACAAGAAGGTAATAGAATACAGTAAACAAGAGGGTAATAGAATACAGTAAACAAGAAGGTATTAGAATACAGTAAACAAGAGGGTAATAGAATACAGTAAACAAGAAGGTATTAGAATACAGTAAACAAGAGGGTAATAGAATACAGTAAACAAGAAGGTATTAGAATACAGTAAACAAGAGGGTAATAGAATACAGTAAACAAGAAGGTAATAGACTACAGTAAACAAGAAGGTAATAGAATACAGTAAACAAGAAGGTAATAGAATACAGTAAACAAGAAGGAATAGAAATACACAGTAACAGAAGGTATTAGTATACAGTAAACAAGAGGGTAATAGAATACAGTAAACAAGAAGGTAATAGAATACAGTAAACAAGAAGGTATTAGACTACAGTAAACAAGAGGGTAATAGAATACAGTAAACAAGAAGGTAATAGAATACAGTAAACAAGAGGGTAATAGAATACAGTAAACAAGAAGGTAATAGAATACAGTAAACAAGAGGGTAATAGAATACAGTAAACAAGAAGGTAATAGACTACAGTAAACAAGAAGGTAATAGTATACAGTAAACAAGAGGGTAATAGACTACAGTAAACAAGAAGGTAATAGACTACAGTAAACAAGAAGGTAATAGTATACAGTAAACAAGAGGGTAATAGACTACAGTAAACAAGAAGGTAATAGAATACAGTAAACAAGAGGGTAATAGAATACAGTAAACAAGAAGGTAATAGACTACAGTAAACAAGAAGGTAATAGAATACAGTAAACAAGAAGGTATTAGAATACAGTAAACAAGAGGGTAATAGAATACAGTAAACAAGAAGGTAATAGACTACAGTAAACAAGAAGGTAATAGAATACAGTAAACAAGAAGGTAATAGAATACAGTAAGCAAGAAGGTAATAGAATACAGTAAAAAAAGAAGGTAATAGAATACAGTAAACAAGAAGGTAATAGAATACAGTAAACAACAAGGTAATAGAATACAGTAAACAAGAAGGTAATAGAATACAGTAAACAAGAAGGTAATAGAATACAGTAAACAAGAAGGTAATAGAATACAGTAAGCAAGAAGGTAATAGAATACAGTAAGCAAGAAGGTAATAGAATACAGTAAACAAGAAGGTAATAGAATACAGTAAACAAGAAGGTAATAGAATACAGTAAACAAGAAGGTATTAATATACAGTAAACAAGAAGGTAATAGAATACAGTAAACAAGAAGGTAATAGAATACAGTAAGCAAGAAGGTAATAGAATACAGTAAGCAAGAAGGTAATAGAATACAGTAAACAAGAAGGTAATAGAATACAGTAAGCAAGAAGGTAATAGAATACAGTAAACAAGAAGGTATTAGTATACAGTAAACAAGAAGGTAATAGAATACAGTAAACAAGAAGGTAATAGAATACAGTAAACAAGAAGGTAATAGAATACAGTAAGCAAGAAGGTAATAGAATACAGTAAAAAAGAAGGTAATAGAATACAGTAAACAAGAAGGTAATAGAATACAGTAAACAACAAGGTAATAGAATACAGTAAACAAGAAGGTAATAGAATACAGTAAACAAGAAGGTAATAGAATACAGTAAACAAGAAGGTAATAGAATACAGTAAACAAGAAGGTAATAGAATACAGTAAACAACAAGGTAATAGAATACAGTAAACAACAAGGTAATAGAATACAGTAAACAAGAAGGTAATAGAATACAGTAAACAAGAAGGTATTAGAATACAGTAAACAACAAGGTATTAGAATACAATAAACAACAAGGTAATAGAATACAGTAAACAAGAAGGTAATAGAATACAATAAACAACAAGGTAATAGAATACAGTAAACAAGAAGGTAATAGAATACAGTAAACAAGAAGGTATTAGAATACAGTAAACAAGAAGGTATTAGAATACAGTAAACAAGAAGGTAATAGAATACAATAAACAACAAGGTAATAGAATACAGTAAACAAGAAGGTATTAGAATACAGTACACAAGAAGGTAATAGAATACAGTAAACAAGAAGGTATTTGAATACAGTAAACCAGAAGGTAAGAGAATACAGTACAAGAGGTAATAGCATACAATACTTCAACAAGGTATATAATACAGTACAGGAAGGTAATAGAATACAGTACAACAAGGGACTAGAATCAGTAAACAAGAAGGTAATAGAATACAGTAAACAGACAGGTAATAGAATACAGTAAACAAGAAGGTAATAGAATACAGTAAACAAGAAGGTAATAGCATACAATAAACAACAAGGTAATAGAATACAGTAAACAAGAAGGTAATAGAATACAGTAAACAAGAAGGTAATAGAATACAGTAAACAAGAAGGTATTGAATACAGTAACAAGAAGGTAATAGAATACAGTAAACAGAAGGTAATAGCATACAATAATCACGAAGGTAATAGAATACAGTAAACAAGAGGTAATAGAATACAGTAAACAAGAAGGTAATTAGAATACAGTAAACAAGAAGGTAATAGACATACAGTAAACAAGAAGGGAATAGCATACAATAATCAACAAGGTAATAGAAATACAGTAAACAAGAAGGTAATAGAATACAGTAAACAAGAAGGTAATAGAATACAGTAAACAAGAAGGTATTTGAATACAGTAAACAAGAAGGTAATAGAATACAGTAAACAAGAAGGTAATAGCATACAATAAACAACAAGGTAATAGAATACAGTAAACAAGAAGGTAATAGAATACAGTAAACAAGAAGGTAATAGAATACAGTAAACAAGAAGGTAATAGAATACAGTAAACAAGAAGGTAATAGAATACAGTAAACAAGAAGGTAATAGAATACAGTAAACAAGAAGGTAATAGAATACAGTAAAACAAAAGGTAATAGAATACAGTAAACAAGAAGGTAATAGCATACAGTAAACAAGAAGGTAATAGCATACATAAACAACAAGGTAATAGAATACAGTAAACAAGAAAGGTAATAGAATACAGTAATACAAGAAGTAATAGAATACAGTAAACAAGAAGGTAATAGAATACAGTAAACAAGAAGGTAATAGCATACAATAAACAACAAGGTAATAGAATACAGTAAACAAGAAGGTAATAGCATACAATAAACAACAAGGTAATAGAATACAGTAAACAAGAAGGTAATAGCATACAATAAACAACAAGGTAATAGAATACAGTAAACAAGAAGGTAATAGAATACAGTAAGCAAGAAGGTATTAGTATACAGTAAACAGGAAGATAATAGAATACAGTAGACAAGAAGGTAATAGAATACAGTAGACAAGAAGGTAATAGAATACAGTAAGCAAGAAGGTATTAATATACAGTAAACAAGAAGGTAGTAGAATACAGCAGACAAGAAGGTAATAGAATACAGCAGACAAGAAGGTAATAGAATACAGTAGACAAGAAGGTAATAGAATACAGTAGACAAGAAGGTAATAGAATACAGTAGACAAGAAGGTAATAGAATACAGTAGACAAGAAGGTAATAGAATACAGTAGACAAGAAGGTAATAGAATACAGTAGACAAGAAGGTAATAGAATACAGTAAGCAAGAAGGTATTAATATACAGTAAACAAGAAGGTAGTAGAATACAGTAAACAAGAAGGTAATAGAATACAGCAGACAAGAAGGTAATAGAATACAGTAAACAAGAAGGTAATAGAATACAGTAAACAACAAGGTAATAGAATACAGTAAACAACAAGGTAATAGAATACAGTAAACAACAAGGTAATAGAATACAGTAAACAACAAGGTAATAGAATACAGTAGACAAGAAGGTAATAGAATACAGTAAGCAAGAAAGTATTAGTATACAGTAAACAAGAAGGTAATAGAATACAGTAAACAAGAAGGTAATAGAATACAGTAAACAAGAAGGTAATAGAATACAGTAAACAAGAAGGTAATAGAATACAGTAAACAAGAAGGTAATAGAATACAGTAAACAAGAAGGTAATAGAATACAGTAAGCAAGAAGGTATTAGTATACAGTAAACAAGAAGGTAATAGAATACAGTAGACAAGAAGGTAATAGAATACAGTAAACAAGAAGGTAATAGAATACAGTAAACTAGAAGGTAATAGAATACAGTAAACAAGTAGGTAATAGAATACAGTAAACAAGAAGGTAATAGAATACAGTAAACAAGAAGGTATTAGTATTGTAGTGAAATACTGAAGAGTTAACGATTCCCAGATGGACGACTGCATACACCGACTACCCAGGTAGGAGAAGGGTTAACAAGGGAGAGACAAGGCGCATGTGTTTATAGGTCAAGACACAGAAGGGGCCGGCTAACCGCGCAGGTAAAACTGTCGAGTGAAAAAATTGGTTTGCGACGAAAGCAGAGAGTATTATTGGATAGCATATTGCAGTCTGAACGTATGAATAACGGAAAAGTTTCAGATCTGTAATTTTCCACTAATCAATGATAATGCAGTCTGGATGTGAGGTGTCCAGCAATGTCAAGGACTATGCGGCATAAATGACCGATATAAAGAGGGTCAATTCTTTGTGTAAAGTTAGTGTGTGTTCCAAACTGACCTGAAGGAGATATGTTCTTGAGTGGGAATAGAAATACACGTCCCTAATGATGGAAAGAGGGGATAATAGTGTGTTATTCGCTAAGTGTTATTTCGATTCCAGGAACATAGATGCCTAAATAAGGTTCCACTCTCCTAGTGAAAGCAGAGAAGAGATGAAGAGGAATACCCTTGAACAAATAAAGTACTTACATGGAACCAAACAGAATATGAACATATTTACGATGAAGAAAGAAATAAGTTAAATAAAATACAGAACACGGTATGCTCAACCGAATATACCACTAAGGCCCTGAAAGGGAAGAGAGGTTAACCTGTGGCAAGCAGGGATACTTAAAACTACATACATCTTATATGTGTAATGAAGAAAGAATAGACAAGTAAGAACAGTGCTATTACTGAAAGACTATAAGAAGAACTGTGACGATGTGGTGGTTTTTCGATGATGGATACTTATCGTCATGAAACAGATTCAGGTGCATTCATAAACTTACGGGACTTTTATTACGGTACCTTGACTCAGTGGTGAACGGTTTTTGTTTTTGCATTCAATCACGGATTTACCATCAGATTCAAGCATACAGATCATCCCGGGTGAGCTCTGTCCTGTTTGATGTGCTGTCCTGTGATCTTGAAGAATGAATGGCGAGAAGTAACAAAGCTGATAGACATTCAGAGTTCATTCTGGCACCAACAATAGAATACACTATCAACTACATAGACAATCTCCATACCTACACCAGACATAGTTTTTTTTTTTATTAATAAATCTTTTATCTTATCGTTGAAAGGAACTGTTGTCGGAGTATGTGTTGAGGGAATAATAGAGAGAGTGAAAGAAATAGATATATGGAATGAAAGACAGAAGAGAGGAGTGTAGACCAAAGTCAGTCAATAATCCCAACAGATAATAAGTTTAAAGATGTGCTTGTTGAGTCCAGTCTTCTCTCGGGATTTTAACAGGACATAATTGGTGGAGCGAGCGGGTACGTACATACATTATACCCATATGACCGAATGCATAACATGCATATGAATAAAGGGGGTACTTGCATATTGGCACAGGCATAGCGGAGTACATACATGTTGGGACATACTGATTGGAATAAATAGAAGTATATATTGATGACTTTTAATGGAAGGACGTCCATTGGATATATGGTGCCATTACATTTATGGTAGAAACATTTCATTAATGCTGGTGACTTTGCAGTGAGAAAGTTCCAGACAGAGTGAATGTGGATAGGTGGTAAGACACATTACATACCTAGTCACACGGTCACACGTCTACATAAGTCTTTATCCTATATCTCCTCTTGTGGATGAGAGAGTGGTTGTGATGTACTGTGTGGTGTTGGAGATTTATAATAATTAATAGATATAGATAAATGATATAGGTTCTAGGTAGATTATCGGTTTATAGTGAGTATTCTTTACTGCCTTGAGGTGTCTTTACTCAACGTGCTGACTTATCTGCTGTAACTATGGCAACTCCTAAAGTAACTACAGCCGAACTGAGGGCCAACGGGGAGGCAATTGGTTTAGCTGGTTCCGAGCTAACTGATTACATACAAGAACGAGAGAGAGAAATTCGTCAAGCGGAAAGAGAAGATCGGAAGACTGAGTTGGAATTGAAACGCATGGAAATGGAACAAATCAACAAGCGGTTAGATGCTGAAGCGGAACAGACCAAAAAGAGGTTGGATGCAGAAGAAGCCACAAAGATCAGAGAACATGAATACCGCATGAAAGAGCTAGAACTCAAGACACAAACTAAGGGAGAAATAGATGGAGTGGAAGGAAATTCTTCTTCACCTGGTGCAACCCATATGAGTGGACATGGTTACCATGCCATGAAGTTTCCCTTAGCTGTCTACGATCAGTCTAAGGAACGCTTTGACCAGTACGCATCTCGTTTCGAAGCAATGTCAGTCGCTATGGGGCTGGATCGGAGCAGATGGGCTCTTAAACTATCCCAGGGTTTAATCGGTTCGGGATTTGAAGTGTACACACGCTTACCACCAGGACAGGAAAATAATTACCAGGAATTAAAAGCCGCTTTGATGAAACATTTTGACATAACCGCACAAACGTATAGGAAGAAGTTTAGATCGTCTAGACGAGAGCCGGGAGAACTATTCGCCGCCTACAGTCTGAGGCTGAAATCCTATCTACAGAAATGGATGGACTTGGCAGAATTCACGAGGGATTATGAGAGTCTCGAAGAGATGATGGTGGTAGACCAAATGCGAAAGCAAATGTCGAAACCTCTCAGAACCTTCTTAGGAGAACAAGGGGCGGAACGGATTGATGTTGTGAATAAGCTGGCGGAACGATTCGTGGAAGTACATGGTGAAACTGAGGAACTAAGTACACAAACCAAAGGTCAGGAGAAACCAGAGAAAAAGAAACATAAAAACTGGGAAGGAGAAAAAGGGGAACCTTATATAAAGCACACAGAGGAGAGTTCAGAGAAGGTGAAGGTAGGAAACCAGAGCACCTCGAATTCTCAAGCGAAACGACAGTGGTCTGAAAAGTGGTGTTCGTTTTGTAAGGCGGCCTCCCACAACACCAAAGACTGCAGATCGAAACCTAAAAGTTCTTACTTCGCAGCATGCAAAGTGATTCCTACATCGGTGATCACAGACAAGGCTGAGGTCGGCGAAGGAGAAAGGAACAAAAAGGACACAGGGAAACCTAGGAAGGGAACAGAGTGCACTCACTGCCAGTCGACAACACATAATACTGTGGACTGCAGATGCAAGGCCAAACACGCCAATTGCATAACCAACCTCGAGGAATCAAAAGAGGAAGGCAAGGAAACGGTCAAGGAGATGAAAGACACTCAGGACCAAGAGAGACCACCTGTGGTTGAACTTATTGAAGTCAATGGCCAGCAGGTTGTTTGTCTCTACGATACCGGTTTGGATGGGGAAGCGGTGGTGGACGCCAGCTTGGTAAGCCCAGACCAATTTACAGGGGAGACCATAGAGATACAGCCGGCAATGAGGAGTGCTGTTACCATGACGCTGCCAATCGCCAAGGTGGAGATTAAATCCAGGTACGTCACGGGCATTATTCCAGCTGCTGTATTATCTGACTCCTTATTTCCAATGATCATTGGCACGAAATATGTCTTTTTGGGGATGCCCAAACAGCCAGCCCAACAGGGAACAGTAGTCAGTGGATCTCAAGGGAAGGAAAAAGAGGCAGAGACACTATGCGACAACTCAGGAGATAGGAGAATTGCATACTGCCCAGAGGCAGGATACTACGTTGCATCCTTGCTACAGGAAGCTGCAAAGAAGTGCTGAGCCACCAGAACGGGGACAGTACTTTCTGAAGAATCAACTACTCTATCGGAGAGCTGGGAGGGGAGATAACCTGCATGAGCAGTGGGTGGTTCCAGAGACCCACCGTCCTCACATTCTTCAGAGTGGACACATCATAGGCGAGAATCGACATATGGGTGTCAGAGAGACCTTGCAGCAAATATCCGGCCATTATTGCTGGCATGGAATGACCGGAGATGTACGCCGGTGGGTGAAGTCTTGTTCGGAGTGCCAGAGAGCACCACCCAACAAGCGAATTAAGAGGAAACTAGCTCTTAAAGTGGAAGACAAAGTGGAAGTGTGGAGTCCAGCAGAGACCAATATACTCCAAGTAGGATGGAAAGGACCTTATCCTGTGGAAAAGGTGGTGTCCAAGAACATCTACAAAATACGGATCGGGGAAGAGAAGAAAAATCTCCCTAGACTATCTCATTAGGAAATATGAGGAGAGATCCGGGAGCAAAGCTTCGCACTTTATGGTGATGGCAGCCATTGGGACAAAGGTTACCAGTCCAGACGAAGACCAGAGATCGCCAGTACAACATAGGAGGGCCTATGGGACAGTACGTGATAGGTCAGATTTACCCTAACGACAGGAGGAGGGAAATCACAAGTCAGGGAAAGGACAAGAGTGAAAGTTTCACCGGTAACCAAGTTCAGAAGGGGTGGGTAACGTCGGGAAAAGCGAGAATTACCCAGGACTCCAACCAAAGATTGGCTGACCAGATACAATATCGCCCAAGATGGTCCTGGAAGCAAAAGTCCAGGAGGTTTGGGAAAGACGACTCGGTCCGACGAGGACGAGGCGGAACATCCCCAGAGACAAAGCCGGGGGAAACCAAGAGGACATGGAAGCAGTGTTACAATCAGGATGGGAGAATCCGTCTGTATTGTGAGCCGTCGCTGACGCAAGTCGAAAGTAGGTCGACTGAACGTACAGGAGCGAGGAGCCAACACTAGTTTCAGTCGTTAGTAGTATAGTAGGGTGTCAATTAGAGCGCCTACTGGATAATGAGATGAGCCATGTGAGGATCCAATCATATCATCAACACGTGATGTTAATAGCGACTTAGCAGAAGCTCAACGCACGGTGGATGTGATGGACGTTGTTGCTGCAACTGGACTTCACAATGGAATACATCCTTGGTAAGGAGAATGTAGGAGCAGATTTTTTATCCAGACATTCAGCTCCGGAGGAAGAAGACTAGGGTTGTGGATCATGGGAATCAAACCTACAGTGAGAAAGATTCGACGCGGTCTAATCTCTTAAGAGGGGGCCTCTGTAGTGAAATACTGAAGAGTTAACGATTCCCAGATGGACGACTGCATACACCGACTACCCAGGTAGGAGAAGGGTTAACAAGGGAGAGACAAGGCGCATGTGTTTATAGGTCAAGACACAGAAGGGGCCGGCTAACCGCGCAGGTAAAACTGTCGAGTGAAAAAATTGGTTTGCGACGAAAGCAGAGAGTATTATTGGATAGCATATTGCAGTCTGAACGTATGAATAACGGAAAAGTTTCAGATCTGTAATTTTCCACTAATCAATGATAATGCAGTCTGGATGTGAGGTGTCCAGCAATGTCAAGGACTATGCGGCATAAATGACCGATATAAAGAGGGTCAATTCTTTGTGTAAAGTTAGTGTGTGTTCCAAACTGACCTGAAGGAGATATGTTCTTGAGTGGGAATAGAAATACACGTCCCTAATGATGGAAAGAGGGGATAATAGTGTGTTATTCGCTAAGTGTTATTTCGATTCCAGGAACATAGATGCCTAAATAAGGTTCCACTCTCCTAGTGAAAGCAGAGAAGAGATGAAGAGGAATACCCTTGAACAAATAAAGTACTTACATGGAACCAAACAGAATATGAACATATTTACGATGAAGAAAGAAATAAGTTAAATAAAATACAGAACACGGTATGCTCAACCGAATATACCACTAAGGCCCTGAAAGGGAAGAGAGGTTAACCTGTGGCAAGCAGGGATACTTAAAACTACATACATCTTATATGTGTAATGAAGAAAGAATAGACAAGTAAGAACAGTGCTATTACTGAAAGACTATAAGAAGAACTGTGACGATGTGGTGGTTTTTCGATGATGGATACTTATCGTCATGAAACAGATTCAGGTGCATTCATAAACTTACGGGACTTTTATTACGGTACCTTGAATCAGTGGTGAACAGTTTTTGTTTTTGCATTCAATCACGGATTTACCATCAGATTCAAGCATACGGATCATCCCGGGTGAGCTCTGTCCTGTTTGATGTGCTGTCCTGTGATCTTGAAGAATGAATGGCGAGAAGTAACAAAGCTGATAGACATTCAGAGTTCATTCTGGCACCAACAATAGAATACACTATCAACTACATAGACAATCTCCATACCTACACCAGACATAGTTTTTTTTTATTAATAAATCTTTTATCTTATCGTTGAAAGGAACTGTTGTCGGAGTATGTGTTGAGGGAATAATAGAGAGAGTGAAAGAAATAGATATATGGAATGAAAGACAGAAGAGAGGAGTGTAGACCAAAGTCAGTCAATAATCCCAACAGATAATAAGTTTAAAGATGTGCTTGTTGAGTCCAGTCTTCTCTCGGGATTTTAACAGGACAAGTATACAGTAAACAAGAAGGTAATAGAATACAGTAAACAAGAAGGTAATAGAATACAGTAAATAAGAAGGTAATAGAATACAGTAAATAAGAAGGTAATAGAATACAGTAAATAAGAAGGTATTAGTATACAGTAAACAAGAAGGTAATAGAATACAGTAAACAAGAAGGTAATAGAATACAGTAGACAAGAAGGTAATAGAATACAGTAAACAAGAAGGTAATAGAATACAGTAAATAAGAAGGTATTAGTATACAGTAAACAAGAAGGTAATTGAATACAGTAAACAAGAAGGTAATAGAATACAGTAAACAAGAAGGTAATAGAATACAGTAAACAACAAGGTAATAGAATACAGTAAACAAGAAGGTAATAGAATACAGTAAACAAGAAGGTAATAGAATACAGTAAACAAGAAGGTAATAGAATACAGTAAACAAGAAGGTAATAGACTACAGTAAACAAGAAGGTAATAGAATACAGTAGACAAGAAGGTAATAGAATACAGTAAACAAGAAGGTAATGGAATACAGTAGACAAGAAGGTAACAGAATACAGTAAACAAGAAGGTATTAGTATACAGTAAACAAGAAGGTAATAGAATACAGTAGACAAGAAGGTAATAGAATACAGTAAACAAGAAGGTAATAGAATACAGTAAACAAGAAGGTAATAGAATACAGTAAACAAGAAGGTAATAGAATACAGTAAACAAGAAGGTATTAGTATACAGTAAACAAGAAGGTAATAGAATACAGTAAACAAGAAGGTAATAGAATACAGTAGACAAGAAGGTAATAGAATACAGTAAACAAGAAGGTAATAGAATACAGTAAACAAGAAGGTAATAGAATACAGTAAACAAGAAGGTAATAGAATACAGTAAACAAGAAGGTAATAGAATACAGTAAACAAGAAGGTAATAGAATACAGTAAACAAGAAGGTAATAGAATACAGTAAACAAGACGGTAATAGAATACAGTAAACAAGAAGGTAATAGAATACAGTAAACAAGAAGGTAATAGAATACAGTAAACAAGAAGGTAATAGAATACAGTAAACAAGAAGGTATTAGTATACAGTAAACAACAAGGTAATAGAATACAGTAAACAACAAGGTAATAGAATACAGTAAACAAGAAGGTATTAGTATACAGTAAACAAGAAGGTAATAGAATACAGTAAACAACAAGGTAATAGAATACAGTAAACAAGAAGGTAATAGAATACAGTAAGCAAGAAGGTATTAGTATACAGTAAACAAGAAGGTAATAGAATACAGTAGACAAGAAGGTAATAGAATACAGTAAACAAGAAGGTATTAGTATACAGTAAACAGGAAGGTAATAGAATACAGTAGACAAGAAGGTAATAGAATACAGTAGACAAGAAGGTAATAGAATACAGTAAGCAAGAAGGTATTAGTATACAGTAAACAAGAAGGTAATAGAATACAGTAGACAAGAAGGTAATAGAATACAGTAAGCAAGAAGGTATTAGTATATAGTAAACAAGAAGGTAATAGAATACAGTAGACAAGAAGGTAATAGAATACAGTAAACAACAAGGTAATAGAATACAGTAAACAAGAAGGTAATAGAATACAGTAAACAACAAGGTAATAGAATACAGTAGACAAGAAGGTAATAGAATACAGTAAACAAGAAGGTAATAGAATACAGTAGACAAGAAGGTAATAGAATACAGTAAACAAGAAGGTAATAGAATACAGTAAACAAGAAGGTAATAGAATACAGTAAACAAGAAGGTAATAGAATACAGTAAACAACAAGGTAATAGAATACAGTAAACAAGAAGGTAATAGAATACAGTAGACAAGAAGGTAATAGAATACAGTAAACAAGAAGGTAATAGAATACAGTAAACAAGAAGGTAATAGAATACAGTAAACAAGAAGGTAATAGAATACAGTAAACAAGAAGGTAATAGAATACAGTAAACAACAAGGTAATAGAATACAGTAAACAACAAGGTAATAGAATACAGTAGACAAGAAGGTAATAGAATACAGTAAACAACAAGGTAATAGAATACAGTAGACAAGAAGGTAATAGAATACAGTAAACAACAAGGTAATAGAATACAGTAGACAAGAAGGTAATAGAATACAGTAAACAAGAAGGTAATAGAATACAGTAAACAAGAAGGTAATAGAATACAGTAAGCAAGAAGGTATTAGTATATAGTAAACAAGAAGGTAATAGAATACAGTAGACAAGAAGGTAATAGAATACAGTAAACAAGAAGGTAATAGAATACAGTAAACAAGAAGGTATTAGTATACAGTAAACAAGAAGGTAATAGAATACAGTAAACAAGAAGGTAATAGAATACAGTAAACAAGAAGGTAATAGAATACAGTAGACAAGAAGGTAACAGAATACAGTAAACAAGAAGGTAATAGAATACAGTAGACAAGAAGGTAACAGAATACAGTAAACAAGAAGGTAATAGAATACAGTAGACAAGAAGGTAACAGAATACAGTAAACAAGAAGGTAATAGAATACAGTAGACAAGAAGGTAACAGAATACAGTAAACAAGAAGGTATTAGTATACAGTAGACAAGAAGGTAATAGAATACAGTAAACAAGAAGGTAATAGAATACAGTAGACAAGAAGGTAATAGAATACAGTAAACAACAAGGTAATAGAATACAGTAAACAAGAAGGTAATAGAATACAGTAAACAAGAAGGTATTAGTATACAGTAAACAAGAAGGTAATAGACTACAGTAAACAAGAAGGTAATAGAATACAGTAGACAAGAAGGTAATAGAATACAGTAAACAAGAAGGTAATGGAATACAGTAGACAAGAAGGTAACAGAATACAGTAAACAAGAAGGTATTAGTATACAGTAAACAAGAAGGTAATAGAATACAGTAGACAAGAAGGTAATAGAATACAGTAAACAAGAAGGTAATAGAATACAGTAAACAAGAAGCTAATAGAATACAGTAAACAAGAAGGTAATAGAATACAGTAGACAAGAAGGTAATAGAATACAGTAGACAAGAAGGTAATAGAATACAGTAAACAAGAAGGTAATAGAATACAGTAAACAACAAGGTAATAGAATACAGTAGACAAGAAGGTAATAGAATACAGTAAACAAGAAGGTAATAGAATACAGTAAACAAGAAGGTAATAGAATACAGTAAACAAGAAGGTAATAGAATACAGTAAACAAGAAGGTAATAGAATACAGTAAACAAGAAGGTAATAGAATACAGTAAACAAGAAGGTAACAGAATACAGTAAACAAGAAGGTAATAGAATACAGTAAACAAGAAGGTAATAGAATACAGTAAACAAGAAGGTAATAGAATACAGTAAACAAGAAGGTAATAGAATACAGTAAACAAGAAGGTAATAGAATACAGTAAACAAGAAGGTAATAGAATACAGTAAACAAGAAGGTAATAGAATACAGTAAACAACAAGGTAATAGAATACAGTAAACAAGAAGGTAATAGAATACAGTAAACAAGAAGGTAATAGAATACAGTAGACAAGAAATTAATAGAATACAGTAGACAAGAAGGTAATAGAATACAGTAGACAAGAAGGTAATAGAATACAGTAGACAAGAAGGTAATAGAATACAGTAGACAAGAAGGTAATAGAATACAGTAAACAACAAGGTAATAGAATACAGTAAACAAGAAGGTAATAGAATACAGTAAACAAGAAGGTAATAGAATACAGTAAACAACAAGGTAATAGAATACAGTAAACAACAAGGTAATAGAATACAGTAAACAACAAGGTAATAGAATACAGTAAACAAGAAGGTAATAGAATACAGTAAACAACAAGGTAATAGAATACAGTAAACAAGAAGGTAATAGAATACAGTAAACAAGAAGGTAATAGAATACAGTAAACAAGAAGGTAATAGAATACAGTAAACAACAAGGTAATAGAATACAGTAAACAACAAGGTAATAGAATACAGTAAACAAGAAGGTAATAGAATACAGTAAACAAGAAGGTAATAGAATACAGTAAACAAGAAGGTAATAGAATACAGTAAACAAGAAGGTAATAGAATACAGTAAGCAAGAAGGTATTAGTATACAGTAAACAAGAAGGTAATAGAATACAGTAAACAAGAAGGTAATAGAATACAGTAAACAAGAAGGTAATAGAATACAGTAAGCAAGAAGGTAATAGAATACAGTAAACAAGAAGGTAATAGAATACAGTAAACAAGAAGGTAATAGAATACAGTAAACAAGAAGGTAATAGAATACAGTAAACAAGAAGGTAATAGAATACAGTAAACAAGAAGGTAATAGAATACAGTAAACAAGAAGGTAATAGAATACAGTAAACAAGAAGGTAATAGAATACAGTAAACAACAAGGTAATAGAATACAGTAAACAACAAGGTAATAGAATACAGTAAACAAGAAGGTAATAGAATACAGTAAACAAGAAGGTAATAGAATACAGTAAACAACAAGGTAATAGTATACAGTAAACAACAAGGTAATAGAATACAGTAAACAACAAGGTAATAGTATACAGTAAACAACAAGGTAATAGTATACAGTAAACAAGAAGGTAATAGAATACAGTAAACAACAAGGTAATAGTATACAGTAAACAACAAGGTAATAGTATACAGTAAACAACAAGGTAATAGTATACAGTAAACAACAAGGTAATAGTATACAGTAAACAAGAAGGTAATAGAATACAGTAAACAACAAGGTAATAGTATACAGTAAACAACAAGGTAATAGAATACAGTAAACAAGAAGGTAATAGAATACAGTAAACAACAAGGTAATAGAATACAGTAAACAAGAAGGTAACAGAATACAGTAAACAAGAAGGTAATAGAATACAGTAAACAAGAAGGTAATAGAATACAGTAAACAAGAAGGTAATAGAATACAGTAAACAAGAAGGTAATAGAATACAGTAAACAAGAAGGTAATAGAATACAGTAAACAAGAAGGTAACAGAATACAGTAAACAACAAGGTAATAGAATACAGTAAACAACAAGGTAATAGAATACAGTAAACAAGAAGGTAATAGAATACAGTAAACAACAAGGTAATAGTATACAGTAAACAAGAAGGTAATAGAATACAGTAAACAACAAGGTAATAGTATACAGTAAACAACAAGGTAATAGAATACAGTAAACAAGAAGGTAATAGAATACAGTAAACAACAAGGTAATAGAATACAGTAAACAAGAAGGTAACAGAATACAGTAAACAACAAGGTAATAGAATACAGTAAACAAGAAGGTAATAGAATACAGTAAACAAGAAGGTAATAGAATACAGTAAACAAGAAGGTAATAGAATACAGTAAACAAGAAGGTAATAGAATACAGTAAACAAGAAGGTAATAGAATACAGTAAACAACAAGGTAATAGTATACAGTAAACAACAAGGTAATAGAATACAGTAAACAACAAGGTAATAGTATACAGTAAACAAGAAGGTAATAGAATACAGTAAACAACAAGGTAATAGAATACAGTAAACAAGAAGGTAATAGAATACAGTAAACAAGAAGGTAATAGAATACAGTAAACAAGAAGGTAACAGAATACAGTAAACAAGAAGGTAATAGAATACAGTAAACAAGAAGGTATTAGTATACAGTAAACAAGAAGGTAACAGAATACAGTAGACAAGAAGGTAATAGAATACAGTAAACAAGAAGGTAATAGAATACAGTAAACAACAAGGTAATAGAATACAGTAAACAACAAGGTAATAGAATACAGTAAACAAGAAGGTAATAGAATACAGTAGACAAGAAGGTAATAGAATACAGTAGACAAGACGACCCTTGTACACACCTTCAGGTGTAATGAGTATATAGCGGTGGATACATATTGTATAGACCCATCGGCGATAGAAGAAACATCGGCACTATCAGCATTATCAGATGGGTTGATGGGTCATTAAAGAGCCGGCCCCAGATATTTGCTGGTTCACATTATCAGATGAGTTGGTGGGTCATTAAAGGGCCGGCCTCACACATTTGCTGGTTCACATTATCAGATGGGTTGATGGGTCATTAAAGGGCCGGCCTCAGACATTTGCTGGTTCACATTATCAGATGGGTTGGTGGGTCATTAAAGGGCCGGCCCCAGATATTTGCTAGTTCACATTATCAGATGGGTTGGTGGGTCATTAAAGGGCCGGCCTCAGACATTTGCTGGTTCACATTATCAGATGGGTTGGTGGGTCATTAAAGGGCCGGCCCCAGATATTTGCTGGTTCACATTATCAGATGGGTTGGTGGGTCATTAAAGGGCCGGCCTCAGACATTTGCTGGTTCACATTATCAGATGGGTTGGTGGGTCATTAAAGGGCCGGCCTCAGACATTTGCTGGTTCACATTATCAGATGGGTTGGTGGGTCATTAAAGGGCCGGCCTCAGACATTTGCTGGTTCACATTATCAGATGGGTTGATGGGTCATTAAAACGCCGGCCCTAGACATTTGCTGGTTCACATTATCAGCTGGGTTGGTGGGTCATTAAAGGGCCGGCCCCAGACATTTGTTGGTTCACATTATCAGATGGGTTGGTGGGTCATTAAAGGGCCGGCCCCAGACATTTGTTGGTTCACATTATTAGATGGGTTGGTGGGTCATTAAAGCGCCGGCCCCAGACATTTGCTGGTACAAATTGTCAGCTGGGTCGATTTGAAAGCCCAGGTCAATGTAAAAAGTCTGCCTCGTTGCGAATGTGAACCCGTGAACCCCGTGCCTATAGTTAAGCCACTAAACCACCAAGGTTTTTTTTACCAAAGAACACGCCGCGGTATTTGCCGGCCCTGTGCCTCGGAGCAAGAGAACGCGTTTCACAGTTTCCGACACACCGAGTCAAGGGTTCCAAATCGTTGCAGACCAGTTGGAAGCAGATTACTTGCGTTGATTTCGATGGTATGGGCGTCGGTCGTTAAGAAAAACATGGTGAAACTACTCAACCTAAAAATTAATTAGTAAATCATAAATAGAAGGCCGGTCTCCCTGGCCAAGGAATTAGCGACATTGTTCGTAATCCCGTATATCCACATGGGGAAAACAGCAGATTTGAGAATCGGCAGCGGTTCGCGCCGCGCTGATAACTTATGGGGGTAAGTGAGTCGGTCATTCAGAAAGCAATGGCAAACTACTGAACGTGAAAACTTGCCTAGTACATCAACAGCAGCTGGAAAATGCTGGTGTTGACTGCAACATCCTGCAAGGGATTTTAAAATAAAATCATATACAGCCAAAACAATGCTTGGGTTATTGCGACGTCCTGTAAAGAACATGCAGCTACTCGGTGATATCACTACATACAACCGTTATTTTATGTGTTTACGCAGCAGGACACTGAGACGCTTGAGTTTGCAGTGCTTGGAGAGTATTTGTCTTGGCACGGCTACCCATGTTAGTTATGTGCCAACGCAGTGCTCTTCCCTAGCTCGTGCGGCAAGTGACTGACTACTCGCCGTTCTGTCGGCCACTTGCACATCGCGCGCTCACGCAGTTAAATCCCAGAAATGCGCCGCTTGTCGATTTGATTTTCTGGCAATAAATATATTCCTAACAAAGTTACACTCATCTGTCACGATAGGCTGAGGATTAAAGCGCGTTTAAGTAAGTTATCTATTTATTTTGCTTTTCTGTCATTGTTTTTTGTTTTTTAATTTGTAATTAGGAACACTGATCAGGTTTCGTCTCCAGAATTAAAGTTATCTGCAATAGATCGCCGATATTGTTTCTCTCTCTCTCTCTCTCTCTCTCTCTCTCTCTCTCTCTCTCTCTCTCTCTCTCTCTCTCTCTCTCTCTCTCTGTGTGTGTGTGTGTGTGTGTGTGTGTGTTTCTTTCCTCCACTGTTAAACATTTCATGACCTTATCTTCCCTGCAGGTGTATCGTCTATTTCTTGCTCACCTGCTTCACCTTTTCCCTGCAGTATAGTTTTATAGGAGTGCCATGTCTTTTAATGTTGCCGACCTTTGTCTTTTCATTTCTTTAATCAGGATTTCTTTTACGTTCGCTTTGAACTCAACTGTAGTCCATACATGCTACTTCCTGTAGCACTGCGTTTAATTTTGCGTGTGAATTAGCTTTCCCTTTACGAGTGTCCCTCGCTATCAGGCGAACTCAATCCGACGTCATAGGTACTTGTAATTTACGTCCCCAAGTCAAGGACAAAATATCAACATTTTAGTTCAACTTACCGGTGTAAGAGCTGAACCCCCTACCTGGGCATCAGGACACCGGATGTTTAAGAACGAGGGCTCTTATCCATTTTTAGAGCTTCTAAATTTATTTACGCGAAATGCGGCATGTTATTCTCTATAGCAAAGTTCCCACGTTTTCAATTTGATGTTTTTATTGCCTAGTCTTATTGCGCACTTTATAAATAATAATATAAAGATGTTATTTTGTGGCTTCGTGCATGTTCGCGTGGACAATAAATGATCCCTTTGCTTATCGGTGAAAGCCACTTTACTACAACATCCACCTTGTAGACGGGGTCTGTTCGAGAACCCTGGTACTCGTATATCAGCGAGTTATTTACATACACCCTTTCATCGGGAGTAAACTAGCCAGGCCGAGAGATGGATCATGCTGCAAGGTCTCTAAATTCAGATTCGGCTTTGTGCTATGGAAGGATAAGATCCTGGATAGCTTGACCCCATAACATTCCCATGTGTACCACATGACATCCCCATATATACCACATGACATCCCCATATATACCATATAACATTCTCATTTGGACCATATGATATTCCCATATGTACCACATGGATTGATTGATTGATTGATTTAGGAACCGACATCACAGCATTCGGGGCATTCACATAAGCGCTGAGTCCTAATCCTCAGCAGCCAGCGAAGAGTTCCAACACCAATAGTACCAGTAGCTGTCTGATTATATGTCCGTCTCGCCTTTCCTCTAAGCGTCGAGCGTCGGCCAGATCCCCCCGTCACTCCACGCTGTCTCATTCTTGCCAGACCATGATGATCCATTTGCTCCTCCGAGGTGTGCACGTGCTCCCACAAGGCCGCAACCACGTCTGCCTTATCATGCATCAATACTCCACCAAGTTTTTCAGAGCCAGCCAATCTGTCTGCGTATTCATTCCCCAGCACACCGGCATGCCCGGGAGAAGAGATCCAGGCGATGCTTGCCACCCGTGACCTCTGAAGCGAAGCAAGCCACTCTGCCCTAAGCTTGCCTGTCCTCACCTTCCTCAGCATGCTTTCTAAGTCAGTTTCAATCCCGATGTGTGTGTGTATCATATCCTACATCCAGCGGAAAGCTGCACTGACCGCCTCCACCTCCATTCTTAAGCTAGATGTTGTGATATCATATGCCAGGCTCTCCTGCACCAAACGTCGACCATTAGCTTTTGCTAAGAACTCCCAGGCACTTCTCCTACCTCTCAACACCGACCCATCTGTGTAGATAATCACATCCCCCGAGCTAGCATTATCCTGAATAAGTTGCTGGATTTCCACTTCCGTGGCCCCTGCTGGCCACTCCCTGCACTCCCGCTCAATGTGATTATAACTCTGCACAAGTCTGACTGCTCCGCTGGCACTCTGACCCACTCCCCTCCTCGCCTAATGTTCTCCAAGATGCACACCTGTCTGAACGTATCCTCCGCCTGAGCCATCCATGATTTCCCTCTTATCAGTCGCTGGCCCTTAACTGCGTCCAGCGCCTCATGCAACGAGTGATCTGTGTCTGCAGCTACTCAGAGGTATGCCTTCGCCTGCATCACCTTGAGCCTACTAGCAACAGTTGGCAGACCAAGGATGTAACGCATACACACTACTGGGGTGTCTCTGGTACACCCCAGAATGACCCGCATAGCTTCGTTCTGTATGAGCTCTAATTTCACCAGCTGACTCTTTGAGACAGTGAGCAGTCCAAGTCCATAATCAATCACTGAGAGGATCAAGTGCTGGTATAGTGTGAAAAGCATTCTCTGCTCTGTGTCCATTGCAGCCATAGTTTTAAGTGCATTGAGTCCCTTTTGAGACCTTGTCACAACCGTCTCCACATGGTCCTTGAAGGACAGACTCCTGTCAAATGTGATTCCCAGATACTTCAGTTTGTTCTCTCTGTTGACGCTTCTATCATCTATCGTGAGGCTTGGGGTATCATCTCTCACAATCCTGTTGTCCAGAGAGCACCACAAAACAGCCGCCTTTTCCGAGTGGATGACAGCACTCATTTCAGTGCACCAGTCAATCACTTTGTCTACTGTCGCCTGTAGCTCCTGGGCTGTTTGCTCCCTATCTCTCCCCTGCCTATATGCAAGAATATCATCTGCAAATGGTAGTATCCTTCCAACCCCTGGTGCTTCTAGGTTTGCAATCTTGCTCGTATACACATTAAAGAGCACCGGTGAGATTGCAGATCCCTGTGGCAGTCCCGGGGTTAAAATATGTGGCTCTGAGGTCCATGCACCCAGACGGAGAGCAACCCGACGAGAGTGCAGGACGGCGGCCGCTGTCCAGTTCACCAACCAGGGATTGACCCCCTTCTCCATCAGTGCGGTCATCAAAATATCATATCGAACACTATTGTACGCATCCTCGAGATCAAGCGCTGCCGCCATCGTTTCCTGTCTACTCTGGAACCCCTCATAACCGTCAAAGGCAAAAGTGGCTGCATTTGACCAGGTATCTTTTGCTGGCCTGTAGCTCCCCAGGCCTCTTGGAAGACGTTTCCCCCTTTCCAAAAACTCTTGCAGCTTGACAGCGACTATCTTCTCTAGAACCTTCCCAAATGTATTTTGAAGGGTGATGATCCTAAAGCCGCTAAGCTTTGAATGATCCTTGAATGGTTTCAGGAGAGGGATGAGATAGCTATGTACCCAATCCTGCGGTACTGACGCTGTCCTAATACTCTGGTTAAAGCACTCGGTCATCTCTTTAAGATTTGCATCGCACAAAGCCTTCATGTGACCATACCTGACCCCAACGGGCCCTAGTGCCATGTCTTTTGCCTTTTTCAAAATATGTTTAACATCTTCAACCCGTATGATGTCTTTATAATGCATATTCTTCATGGTGCCAGATATTCCTCACTAACTGCATCCCTGGTGTCCTCATCATTATGATTGGTCTGCTCTATAAATCTCTGGAGAAATGCCTCCCCTTTCTCTTTGTCTAATGTCACACGCACACCATCATATCTATAAATTGTTCCCACTGTCATAGGCCGATCTTTTCTTTGCATTTGTCTATTCAGTTTCCCGAATTTTTGCAGTGTTTTATCACCTCCAATCTCCTTCATGAAACATTCCCATTTTGCGTTTTTGGCCTCTGCAGCACAGCGCTAGAAAACCTCCACCTTGTCTTTCACGACATTTTCCGCTGTGTCCACTTCCTCTCGTGAGCTTCGGGATGTCTGTCGCACGTTCCTTAGCTACTTCACTGCAGCTCTCTTTGCTTTCCAAGCAAGGTCTATTTCTGGAGTCCACCATGGGGACTGCAAAAAAGGAGTTTTAACAAGTCTTGTTTCAAGCCCCTTGTCTGGGGCGTCCAAGAAGGCTATAGGTCCACTCAGACCGGAAGGTCTTGCACGCTCTCCCAGCCTTAACTTTCCTGGGTTTAGAGATCGGGACTGAGCATGGCATGTGATCACTCCCATGGTCATTCAAAACAGTCCACTTTACATCAAGGACCGATGACTGGTAGACAAGTGCCAAGTCAATAGCTATGTCTGCATAGCTGGCCTCATTGCCATTCTAGTCGGCCTACCATCATTTTTGCAGACCACATCGGAGTCCACCATGGCATCCGCAAGGGCAATTCCCTGTCGGTTTTCCCAACTACTGTCCCAATCTTTGATCCTAGCATTGAAGTCTCCACATATGAGTAGCCTGTCACCTGGTAATTCCTCAAATTCCTTAAACCAGTCCCTGTGTTCCTTTCTGACAAAACAGTCCACTTGGCATATGCATTTATGTTACTCTAACTTAAGCCACCAATCTCCATTTGTATACCCTGGACCTCTCTTGCACTGTGATTCCACTGGCTCAAGTCAAGTACCACATGCTTCACTCCTTCCTTCACCAGCAGACTTTGTCCATGTCTCTACTGCCCAGTAGGGTTTATACAACTGGCATACCCAGGGCAACGTATTTGTCTGTATTTAGCTCCTGGAGCATGTGGACATCAAAATCATATATTAGCCTCTCCAATACAGGACCTCTCTGTCTGACACTACGACAATTCCAGTATCCCACTCTTACATGGTTGAAACCTAGTCTCTCCACTTTTCGTTTTGTTCTCCTGGTGCCTGCCCTCCTATTTCTATGCCTTTCTCACACCATTTCCTCATCTTCTCCTCCTCACTCTCTCTCTCTTCGCTAGCCTCTGAAAGATGTGTCAAGCGCAGAGCACGTGCTCTTTAGCTCCGGCGACGATTCCCATGTTTAATTATTTCCATAAGCAAAGTTTGGATATTGCAGGAAATAACCGGTCACCCTAACATTGCCTGCTTGCTAAGGAAGAGGCAGGGGATGTCCCGCAGGAGTCCATACGCCTGGTGCCGCCCCGCACGCCTGCCAGACGTCCAAAGTTCACGACCGGTTTAGCCATAGCCATCCAGTTCCTCAGCACCCTGGTCCACCTTGAACTTGGGGGTTTATATTTGGAGTTTTCCGTCCCCTAGATGTCCAAAGCTAACGGGTTCCACCTACCCGGGGGAGGGGTTAGAGCGCCCCTGACTAGCTTAGCAGACACGTCTCCGAGCATATGAGGTATTTTCTAAGGAACTCAGATCCCACCCTGAGATCCCGCCTCGCCCTCTGTGCCCAACGCCAGTTGGTCCGCGGCTGCTTATTGGGTATTCGCTGCTAACCTCTATATCTAGAGGCCGTTTCACGATCCGCCACCTGTGGATGCGCTGGGTTGGGGATGGTCGCCCCAGCTTTACCCATGTGCCACATGAAAACATGACATTCGTATAAACATTCCCGTATGTATGGTTCGTTACACCTACCTGAGATAATTATAATGGTCATGTTATAAATTGTTTTAGTGAGTCATACATTATTGATTATTTTCCATGCGTTTTAATGCTTATTGTTTAGTTGTTGTCTAAGATTAGCTTCATAAGTGATGAATTAATGAAATATCGTATGAGAGGGAAGAGAGAAGAAGGGCGGAATGTCATTCATTCAGTAGTATGTCCTTTGCAGAACTTCGCTCCCATAACAAACTTCCGGAAAATTTCTCGGTCATAAGCAAGATGTCCCGCGTCAGAAACACCCATCTGGGGATCATCAACCACATTCTGCGCCCATCTTCTTTTTGGACTTCCTCTTCCTCTCTTCCCTGGCATATACCCCTCCATGATTATTCTCTCCAAACTTTCATGGCGTTTCAAGTAACCAATATACTTCAACTTTCTTTATTTTTTCGTCTTTAGTAGCCAACCAACCAATGCATGTGTCTTTTCTGTATCCAAGATATTCTTAGCACCCGACAATAACATTATATATTCAGAGGCATTTATGCGCTTTTCAGCTTGTTTAGTTCGTGTCCAGGCGAATGTTGCAATGGGAAAGATGCATGCTCTTAAAAATATAATTTTGTTGTAGTTCTATTTGTATTCTAGCCACTGTTTCTGATTGCTTGAGTTGAACATATGTAGGCTGGAGTCTTTAATGGCCTCCCTCATGTTATCTCGATCCATTGGTTGATATACTGGCAGTGCCGTCAACCCCGTCCGCTCTTTCATTGCCCACAACACCGGCATGCTCTGGTACACGGATAATCGTAACTTTACCACTTACGGACAACTTTAAACGAGCCCTTGAACTACACACGTGTCAAGTCCATAACAAGAAAATAGATGAGTCATTATCGTCATCATCATCATCAACATCATCATCATCATCATTATTATAATCATCTTCCACTTTTGCCATCAAGCGTCGTGGGGAGGAATAATTGGCGTTCCAACACCATATGGGTGGCACTGAATAGTGTCATTCCGTGTTATTGTACAATGTCTTTGATGTCTTCAATTCATTTTCTTCTCGGGCTTCCTCTTGCTCTCGTCGTAGATGATCTCTGAAGTAGGGTCGTGCTGGTAGTTGGTAATGTTGTATTCTAACGAGATGGCCAAACCATTTCATCTTCTGTCTTTCGATAAATGTGACACAAGGTGTTGATCCCACAGTCTGTCTGATAACAACATTTCTTATTCGTTTTTGACTGTTAAGTTGGCAGCTCTCCTCAGGCATCTCATCTCACAGGTGTTGATTTTGCGTAAGTGTGATTTGGATAATGTCCAAGTTTGGTAGCATTGGCACCTTGCCGTCTTGACAGACAATAGTTTGTGCTTTAAAAAGGCAAATTGCCTCTCTATAGCACAAAGGCTGGGCTAAAATATAGAGATCATGTGTTGCCCATGCAGCATGATCCCCCTCTCGGCCTGCCTAGTTCACTCCAAAGGAAAGGTAACACCCCTACATCTGGAACAAGACAAGCTGCAGAAGCTGCCGGATCAGCAAAGCAATGCTCTAACTGTCCGCCTGTCGGAGCTTCGATCCTAGACCCACCGCCAACCAAGGCTTAGGGCCTGGTCTGCCCTGCCATGACATTTTGTCTTTAGCTTGCATTTCCTCGCACCAGGGTAAGGCTTGTACCCTCCCAATTGCGCTCTTCCACCCGAAACCGTTGGCACAATGTGGGATGTCGGGTTCGGTAAGCGCCGCCCAACGTTCGGCGCTAACAGAAAGCAGGTAGTACCGTCTACTGTTATACGGTAGCTCAGTCATATCTGACTTAAGACCTGATACACTATAGCATATTGGCATACTGGTAGCATATGGTTGGTGTAAATATGTTGTTTATTATCTAATAATTAGATGAGTAACATATGTATGTTTATACAGATGTCCATGGTGTTTTGCCAGCATGTGTATTATATTTGTGAGTTGACGAAGGTTTAAATGGCGTTGTCACTAATGATCGTGTTCTTGTGACGCATACTGATTCTACTGCTCCTTAATGTTGATTCACTCATTATACAGGGTGTTAGTAAAGTTTCACTTCACTTTGCAGCAGAACAAATTTGAAAAATGTAATTCATGACGTCATCGAAATATGAGCTCCAAAGTCCATTGTGAAACAATATACAGCGAATGGTTATCGTCTGTTGGAGTAATTCTTTGCACTCCAAACAGAATGGTGTTATCAACGGAAGAAAGATGTTTGTTTTTTTTTTTGTTATTGAAAAGTGTGTCGATACACACGCTTGGTTGTTCAAAGATTTATAGCAACATTTCCTGGTTAACAACGTCATCACATTACGGGTAGACATTTGTTGAATAGGTTGAATAGGTTGAAAGAAAATATTTACACAAATAATGTACAAACAATTGAGGACCTGCAAGAAGCAATCAGAATTACCATTTAAGAAATAACATCAGACACCTTGTAGAAGGTATTTGACAATATGAAGACACGTGTACAGTCATGTCTTGAAGCCTATGGTGGACAATTCCAACACCTGTTATAATGAATACTTCATAACCAGGAAATGTTGCTATAAATCTTTGAACAACCAAGCGTGTGTATCGACCGTCATTTCGACACACTTCATTTGTACTTTCCAGCTTCCCCAAAACAGCGTTAGACCATAGAAGTGACTATTGCACCTAATTTAATGAACTTTTAGCACACTTTTTGATGACATCGTGTACTTCATTTTTCATATTTGTTCTACATAAAAAGTGTAGTGAGACTTCACAAACACCCGATATTTGTCAGTTGTGGACCACCTAAGGTATTCAATCTAATGACTAAGGGGGAAACCTTTCTGAAATGTATGAATCCTGTTTAATGAATCGCTTAGTATGCAAACATTTGTGTAGATCTTCGACTCACAATTAACAGTATATTGGTGTCTACAGTTAGAGAAATATCTAGTGATTGATACAGCTAAAACGTCTTTGAAAATAGTTCCATGTAAGATAGTAGCGTTAGAATGTGAAGTGTTAGGCGTTCACGTGTTAACAAATAATAAATAATTCAAAAATAATCCTGCCAATTCTGCGCCTTTAATCTGAACCACTGCCTTGGTAGGCAAGCTCACTAACCACTAAGCCACGTGGTTCCTTTATAAGATATGGAAACATGAACGGCCAAATACCCCAGCACACGAACAATCAATTAAAAATGCCAAGAATGGAGGCGGAAGCAGTCACAGCGGCATTCCGTTGGTTAGAGGAGACCACTGCAACACACACTGTCTTCATCACGGACTCAAGGAGTATGCTTAGTAAAGTGGAGAATAAATGTATCGTGTGGAATGGTTCACCTCGCTTCAGAGGTCACAGACTGTAAGAATGGTATGGATTGTTTGCCCTGGCCATGCAGGAGTGCGAGGGAATGAACAGGCTGATAGGCTAGCAGGGAATGCACTTCTTGGTGGTCGATTATCTATGGACAAGGGAGAGGTGGTCGTGCGCCTGTGGGACCAGGTGAAGAATGTGGAAGAACAGATTGAGAACCCGTATGTGGAAAGGATGAGGTTGCCGGGGATCGGCAGGGGTTCTGGAAGAATCTCAAAACTGAGAGGGAAGACCAGGAGAACTTTCAATCAGATAGCGGTGAGAAACGATTAGTAGTGTGACTCTTCATTGGCTGTTGAACAAGGGGACGGAGCGCATAAGGGAATGTCCTGAGTGCAGTGATGTCGGTTCTTAGCTCAACTCAACTTCAAAATGCATACACATAAATGTCAAGGAAACAACGGAAATCAGCCACATTTTAAACACATTAAATAGGGGGGAAAATAAGTACAATAGACCAACAAAGAACAGGAAGACAAACCTGCATGGGCAGGGCAAAAAATCCAAACAGTAATTATAACGAGCGAGGATCATGCAAATTGAATGATGTGGAACTGCGGTTGTGTGTGTGTGTTTTTTTCGGAAAGTGAAAGGATTAGTTTGCCAATCCGGTGAAGTTTACTGCCATTATATGGGTAAGCGAGTGCAAACCTGTTGAATAAATGACGTCATTTAATATATTAAACTAATAACATGAACGAAAGAAATATAAATACATGGAAATGGAATATGCAAGCCACAATGGAAGTCACAAACCGCAAGTCATAAAGGTGGGGGGAACGTATAATGAAGTGACGTAAATCGAGCGCAGGCATTATAATTGGCGGCATGTTGTTACGCCTTGGGCGTGGCGCATGGTGCCCAGGTAACGTGCTACAGGTGGGTTCCATGTGTCGAGAATGGCATCTGTTGCTGGAGTAGCGAGAGATATAAATATATATTTACTTTAGTTGTGTTGAGTTGAGCTAAATACCGATATCGCTGCACTCAGGATATTCCCTTACGCGCTCCGCCCCCCTGTTCAACAGCAAGCGAAGAGCCATACTACTAAACGTTCCCACCGCTATTTGATTGATGTTTATTTTAATGTGGGGGAAATGTTAGTGTTTAGGCCATTTTTGATTATTCTTTATTGCGCTCCGGAGACGCCCATTGGTGTTCTGATCTACCTCGTAGTAAATCCATCAGCGAGCAGTGGCTAACTATTTCATAGAGGGCCATCAGCAAGGGCCGAATTGAAGACGAGACGGACCTGCGTGCCCAATTTCATAGAGGGCCCTCAGCAAAGGCCGAATTGAAGACTGACCTGCGTGCCCAATTTCTGACCCTTTGAAAATAAAGTTCGTTCGTTCGAGGAGGCTCTCCGCATATTTGGTGTGCTGATATTTTCTGGCCACATCGATCTCCAGTCCAAACGTCTTTATTCTTACGCGCACGGTCGAAGAACAGGTGCTGTAATAACGTTAGCTGGTTGCGACACACAGGGTGTTTGATGTTCGCCTCCCCAAGGTTTGGGTGGCTTGTGGGAAGGAGCATAGCAGCGCATTAGTGGAATAAGTGCGAAAAATGATTATAATCTCTCGAAACTAGAAGGCATATTTCAATCGCACTACAGGAGAAAGCACCCGGGAGTCATGACCCCTACAGACCAACCCCTATTGGGGGTCAATGGGGTAAAGGGACAGCATTATTTGTCGAAAGGGACCTTTCTGATTAATACCTTTTGTTGTACTTGCTCCTCTGTAGTGTTTGTGTTATTATTGATGTCGATTCATTCTATCGCATGTATTCTCTTAGGGTAGTTGCTCTCAACCGGTGGGGAATTTCTTCTGGGGGGGGGGGGGGGGAGAGAGATTTAGGGTCTCCAGGGGGATTAAGATTATTTCAAGATCGCGTTAATACAAGAACCGATTACTTGATATTGTTTTTCCCTTCATACTCTACGGTTCTGTACGTCTCACCCTTCTAAAATTCATTTTATAACGTAAGTAGACCCACAAATCACGTTTTAAGTGGACGTCTAGACTTTGTTTTAGTATGTGCTATTAAATTTAGCCTCCATTATTATGTATACTGTGTAGGGGCAGGGGGTGGATCTTTAGGTAGGAAATAAGAAAGGGGGGAATGACGTTCTAAAAATATGGTGAAGGGGGCACGGGCCAAAAAAGGTTAAGAACCACTGTCTTAGGGCGATCATTATAAGGGTGTTCATAATGTAGGCTGCACCCCTTGGTATAGTGAACAATGGAGACGCATACATACCTGAGTCCTGACCCTGTCGACATATCTAACAATCCTGCCCCGGTCAACATACCTACCAATCCTGCCCGGTCAACAATGATGTTGACGCATGTCCATGTTAAGTACACATAAATACAGACTGACAGACTGTTTATTTAATCTAGTTGCATACACAGACAGACATGACTTCTGATCCAACATGGAGGTTAGGCGGAGCGCTGTTAAGGTCTCTGGGGTGTTTATGCTCGTGGCTATGGTTTGATTACGCATTTTCCTCATGTTGGGTTGGTAGTGGATGGTTCCGTAGCTCTGCTACTGAGTTGAGTGCGTAGAGCGACGCTGTGAGCTGTGGATTTCGCGTAAAGTGCTTTTACATCTATCCGCTGTTGTTTGTAGCGTGAACTGCATGTTCAGTAAATGACGGCCGACCGGTCGCTGAACTAGCTGGGTTGCCTTATACAGTAATGTATGGCTGCTGGTTTTCTAGTGACTGCCGCTTCCATCGAGATGAACTGTATTTTTGTGGCGGACTTTGTGCTGGCACCCTTTCAGCGGCATTATATATAATATACCTGTGCGGGCTGTTGGCTTGCCGAGACTCCTGTCTGTTCCACTTTTCACATTGGCAGTGAGAAGCATTTTGTGTGATATTTACTGGCACAGGAAAGGAGCATAATGGGGCGACCCTTTGCCGTGAAGTTGGAACCCACGACTAACTAACGCTGGCTGACAGACAGGTAGATGTGTCTACGTACTAACGGGTGTCTAGACAGACTTAATAACCAGCAGACAGATTAATAGACCTGATATGTCGAATTAGTTATTGATAACAATACTGTCTTTTTTCTTTCTTATTTTTTCGCGCTGCCATCATGTTTCAGGATATTGCGGTCAACATCAGCATCTGTCAGCTGTAAGTTGATTCCTAGGCTAGATTACGCTCATCAGCAAGCTACGACTTTCTGAGCGACCGGCTCCATACTCTCATAAGTCACTGGCGCGACTCGAACCGCTTCCAATTCTCGTGAGAGTATTCGGGGTTACCGAGAAAGCTGCTAACGGCTCGACCAGGGAGACCGGCACAACAATACTGTCTATCAGTAAAAATAAAATAAAACGTGAGTCATTTATGAACCCAAATTATACGTGTGTGTTATGTGTGTAAACTATGTATCTCTCTTGTTGTCTAAATACCGGGTGTCTGTACAGTCTCACTATACATTGTATGTAGAACACATCTGAACAATGAAGTACATAATGTCATCAACAAATGTGCTCCACAGGTCATTGTGAAGCAACATACAGCAAATGGCTGTCGTCTGCTAGAGTAATTCTTTGCACTCCGAACAGAATCGTGTTATCAACGGAAAAACGAATTTTTGTTTTTTTTTTCAGAATTGTTCTACATGCAAAGTATACTGAGACTTTACAAACACCCTGTAGATAACCTGCATAACAACAAGTCCCGTGGCGAGGATCTTCTGTGGGTATGTGAAGTGTTGTGATTGTCGCATTTTGTGGGCCTGACTTCGGTACAGTTTTCTCAGAACAATCATAACATCTGATGGGAGATGCCTTGAAGAGAATAGAACAAGAATCACCATGGCAAGGCAACCTTTTGCGAGATGAAAAAGATACTGACCAATAAAAAGATGTCATTTGCAACGAGAGAAAGAATGTTGAGGTGGTACATAGAACCTGTGTTTTTGTATGTATGTGAAGCGTGGACAATGAGCAGTCAAGCTGAAAAACATCTGATGGCTATGGAAATGTGTATTCGGGGGACAATGCAAAGAATACCATGGACAGACAGAAAAACCAATGGCCAAGTTCTACAAGAAAAACATGAGAACCTTAAACTGATTAGGAAAATTAGACGTGGACAGTCACAATTTTTTTGGTCACGTTAAGAGGAGAAATAAATTGGAGAACTTGGTGTCAACTGGCAAGATCGTTGAGAAGAGAGCAAGTGGAGGGCAGAGGAGTAAATACCTGGATGGCTTGGTCACGTTGTAAGGTCAAGACAGGAACACTGAGCTGATCCACGACTCAGGTGATCGAGCGAGATGGCAAAACATGACTGCCCACGCTTACCGGTGCGGCACATGATGATGATGAAGATGATGAGGCCTGAAGTCACGGCGTCCCACCGTTACACAAACAAACCCGCTATATAGGTAATATATATTATCTTTATGTACCATGTCGAAAAGCGTGGTCGGTCATGTTTAGCCATCTCACACGATCACCAGAGTCGTGGATCAGCTCCGCGTTCTGGTCTCGACCAAGCCACGTGACGAAGCTATGCAGATAGTTGTTTCTCTGTCTTCCTCTTGTTCTTTACCCCTCAATCTTGCTAATTGTCACCAAGTTCTCATGTGTATTTCTTCTCATCACGAATGGAGACAATTTTGACTGTCTACTTTTAATTTCTTCTATCAAATTACGGTTTTCATTTACTCCGTGTAGGACTTGCTCATTTGTTTTCTTGTCTATCCGCATTGTCCTCAAAGACCACATTTCTACTACCACTAGATGTTTTTCAGCTTGTCTGCTCATTGTCCATGTCTCGCATCCATACAAAAGTGCAGGTTGTATTTAACACTTCAATACTCTTTTTTTTTTCTTTCTTGTATACATATATACATTGTATACTTTCGTAGGATGTCAGCCTGATCCTCTACGCGGCGCGTCCACAAGGTTGTGGATGGTAGAAAGGTCTCTGGATATAGAAGTTAGCGGTGTATATTGAATCAGAGGCCGTAGACCAACACATGAGGTGATCATTGAGAGGAGGCGAGTCAGCTGGTATGCAGCTATCTCTGTAAATTACCTAAACTTTGTGACAAGGCCGTGTAAAATGTTGATTTCTCGATCTAGACTTGGGGATGTAAATTACAAGTACCTTGGAAGTCAGAGTGGGTTCGCCTGATGGCGCAGGATACTAGTAATAAAGAAAGCGACTCCACACGCAAATATAAAAAAGAAAATGACTGGGAAGAAACAAACAAGAACTGACCGTTCCTCGTTTATGATGTGAGCAAGAAGATGTAAGACCAACACTTCTCACGCCAACAGCAGTATTTGAAATGAAACACCTTTTGCCTTTACCTCAACCTAATGATAATGTCACGAGAAGCCACAAGATAATTGACATTCATGATGAATATATCGTGGCTTTTCCGATGACAAATTTCCTCCATTGAGCAGGCCAAGATATTCATGGAGTACTAAAGAGGGCTATAAATGCGACACAATTTTGGGCCAAGGGCAATAATCGGCGATTTTATTAACTCTGCAGATCGCAAAGAGGGGTTTTCTGTGGTGGTGCTACGGTTCTTGGGGAATATTTAGATAGAAGGAAATCGAGGTCTTGTAATATATAATCTGTTACAGGTATAACCAAGGTGAAATGAAGACATAACGGGGTAAGAACAAAAGGAAAATTCAAAATGAATATTGATTCTCACAGTTAAGAAAGAGGAAAAAGCAGACCCTGAAAAGGAATGAGATACATAAGAATAACTAAACATAATTCTGCTGTTTCTTCTCTTCTTCCATTTAACTCCGTGAAGTGTTGGGGGAAGATGTAAAGATCTGTTAAATGATTTCCTAATGGTCTTTGTAAGTTTACATTCTTTTCTCTAAGATTGTTCTTGATACCATCACTCCATCTTTTACGCGGTCTTCTCCTTTCTCGGTATCCGTTACATTTCTTCAGTGTGGCTCTTTGTGGCAGATAGTACCAGGGCATTCTTGTGAGGTGGCCAAACCATTTAGTCTGTTGTTCTTTCATGAAGTGCATGATTGATTTCAGACCTAATCGTCCTCATTCCTTGTTCTATCTCTGACGGTTTCTCCCACAGCTCTTCTAATGCATCATCTAAACATAATTACACTTAAAGAATGCGACAAACATTTAAAACATCACATATTGTTGCAGAGACACGGTATTATAAGATAACATAGCCCAAGAAAATACTTAAATTGCGTAATACGCACACTCGCATCTTCTTCACATTAATGGTTTTAGTATTATTAATATTATTATTGATGCAGTTGTTGTTATTACTATTATTATTGTTGTCATTATTATTGTTTTTATTATGGTTATTATAGCTGTTGTTGTGATAACAGTTATTATTGTTATTGCTGTTATTATTTTGCTGTTGTTACTAGTACTATTATTATTATTATTATTGCTGTGATAACTATTATTATTATTATTCTTATAGTGACTACCATTATTATTGTTATTGGTGTTATTATTATTATTATTATTCATGTTGTTTGTTATTACTATTAGTATTGCTGTTATTATTGTTGTTGTTGGTGTTGTTATTATTATTATTATTCAGAAAAATATCACATTCCTGTTCTTCTTAGTTGGCGTCTGTGGCTTAAGGGTAGATAGAGTATGCAATTTCACAATCCTGATGGCAAACCTAGAAAAAAATATAGTTGAATGTTCATTTCAGGACGTGGTATTCAACTCCAGAATGTGTAGTCCTTTGTGATTTATAAACAAAATTGTGCGTTCATTAACTTATCATTGCTTTTCGAACTGTGGACGCCTCGTATCATTAAAATCAGCGCACACCGATCTGTTGGAAATCTTCCGCAGCTGATCACGACTTCCAGCGCGGTAATTACTACTGAATGTAAAATTGTCAAGAAAACTACAGACAGTTAGTAAATGATGGGATGGATTGTCCCGTCCTGTACAGGATATCCACCTAAATACTAAATTATTTTTATTCTTAGCCTTATTCATTAAAATGATGACAAAGTTCAAATGTCAGCAGGTAGAATAAACACTTGAAGGGGTCAGCTTGACCGAATAAACAAGAACGCTTATTCTTAAACATCCGGTGTGCTGATGCCTAGCTAGCGGGTTCAACCCCTACGCCGGTCAGTTGGGTACAAATGTGGATATCTCGTCCTTCATTCGGGGATGTAAATTACAAGTACATCAGAAGTCGGAGAGGGTTCGCCTGATGGCGAGGGACACTGATAATAAGGAAAGCGAAGCCACTCGCAAAAATAAGTCCAATGCACTAGACTTAGTAACATGTGAATAGACTACGTTTGAGTGCAAAACGAGCGAATTTTTTTTTAAACGAAAAAAATCGGAGACGAGAAGGAAATAAAGGAAAGATAATACCAGTACGAACTAACACGAATCCAGAAGACTACCACGCACGGACGAGCGAAGAATTGAAAGAAAAGGACTGACAGCAAGGATAAAAATATTTATATCAGAGCATTTTTGAAGTGCGCTAGTTTAGTTTAGTTTAGTTTAGTTTAGTCGACGGATCAACATCACGGCACACAGGTGCAACCCATAAGTGCTCCATTCTTCTCCTAACCCAAACCTGAGTCTGGAGAAACTCAGCTCAGTGCACGAACTCCGTAGCACCGGCGAGGATTCTGAAATACTTTGGGTAGATTTTTAACTCGAAATTTTGCCCGGGCAGCGCCGTTAGGCTACTAATTTTCGATTTCCAACTGCCAAGGGATTTTTTACGTGCGCAACAATACACACGGGCGTCCGATCTCACTACCCAGAGAACAAGGGGAATTTTTACTAGAGGTCGACGTGAAAAAATCCCGGTCCTCATCGGGGCTTGAGCCCGGGACCTCCAGCACGCGAGGCGGACACCATACCTCGAGACCACGCAGCCCCCTGCCAGTCTACAAACGGGACATTCGGGGTTGTTCTTAGACTACGCTAGGAGCACGTAGACAATAGAAAACCTGAAAGCTACAGTGATAATGGAATTAACCGAGCGCAGATTGTGTTTATTTTTTTGTTTTACCTTTGCTAGAAATCACACTGTGGGCAACTGATAAAGATTTGCAAATATCACTTGATGGAACTTTGCCAAATTGCGAGAGCCGAAACTTAAGTGGATTTCATCTGTCTTTGTCGTGTCGATTTATATTTGGGACTACAGGAGAAATGGGACCTTCGGGTTTCGTCTTCTTCTTCCCAAGAAGGGCAAAATGTCAGGCAGACCTGCGGGGTAAATTCTTAAACCTTTGAAAATAAAGTTTGTTCGTTCGTTCTTTCTTTCTTTCTTTCTTTCTTTCTTTCTTTCTTTCTTTCTTTCTTTCTTTCTTTCTTTTTCTTCTTCTTCTTCTTCTTCTTCTTCTTCTTCTTCTTCTTCTTCTTCTTCTTCTTCTCCTCCTACTCCTCCTTCTTCTTCGTCTCCTCCTCCTTCTCCTTCCTCCCCTTCCCCTTAATCCGCATCATCTTTATGTATCTCTTCGCCCTCTTCCTTTTCTACTTCTTTATCTTCTTCTTCCTACTATTCGTCCTCTTGCTTTTCACCTCATCCTCCTTCACCTAATCCTGTTTTGTCTCTTTCCTTCCTTCATTCTTTCCTTCCTTCTTTCCTTTCTTCTTTCCACACTTCCTTCTCTCGTTCGTTCTTTCTTTCTTCTTTCCTTCCTCTTCTTTGTTTTCTTCCTCTTTTTCTTCTTTCCATTCTTTACCTTTTGTACCTTTCTTGTTGACTACGAATCTAATAGATGTTTTCTGTAAAGAAATTGTATGTAGGCGTCGCGAAAAGAAGTGTTCATTGATTTTTCTAATTCCCTAATCCATGCATGCGGACTCTTAAGTTCTAGACACTAAGTTCTAGAAAGAGCGTCCATGTCCAGTACTCTACTAGTGAAGAATCAGATTCGCTGCCCATTATCCACACTCTACTAATGAAGAATCTGGTTGACTGCCAAGTATCCACACTCTACTAATGAAGAATCAGATTCGCTGGGCTGGTTGGCTTAACTCGCATGCCAGATCACAGGCTCCCTAAACGAGTTTTTTTTTTTTTACGGTGAGCTGCGCTGTGGTAAACGCTCCCAAAGCAACCAGAGGAAACGCTTTAAAAACACTGAAGATACCGCTCAAAGCTTTTGGAATTCACCACAACACACGGGAGACTGCTGCCAAAGACCGAAATTCGTGGCGTACATCATTACCCAAGGGTTTAGTCACTTGTGAAGCAAACATGACTGCGAGAGCTGTGAAAACAAGACTGGACAAACAAAAATACACCGCAAGAAATCCACCTCCTGGAACGTCAAGCACTCTTTGCCCACATTATCATAGAAGATATCGAGCCAAATAATGTCTTACCAGCCACCTTAGACCTCACGGCTCCAAACTCTCAATCCCACTGGATGAAATGAATGGTCATCATCATTCTTGATGGACAGAGGCAATCCTGTCTTCTAATCCTGCATCATCTGTTGCAGTCACTGATATTCTGTATTATACTTATTTGTGGTGGTCATGCATGCTCGAACTGTTACTTGCTATCATATAACAATCCATTGTTGCCATTGTTTCAACTCATTTCCTAGTAACATTGTTCCCCTCTAATTCTTCTCTGTTCTTGATATATTAACTTTACTTCCTAAACAGTTCATTTACATCCTCAAAATTATTCTTAAATTATTAAT
Organism: Cepaea nemoralis; assembly: GCA_014155875.1. NCBI lineage: Eukaryota > Metazoa > Mollusca > Gastropoda > Stylommatophora > Helicidae > Cepaea > Cepaea nemoralis. The sequence continues at coordinate 47,846 of JACEFZ010015539.1, forward strand.
CGCTAGTCATTGTCCATGTATATATTAGCATTGTAAAATGTACACGGCAAATGTCCTTTTTACATGCTTTGAGGCGCATATAGTCAAGTCAGGTCTTAGTCAGATATGACTGAGCTACGGTATGACAGTAGACGGTACTACCTGCTTTCTGTTAGCGCCGAATATTGGACGGCGGTCACAAAACCCGACACCCCACATGGTGCCTACAGCTTCTAGCGGAGAAGCGCAAGTGGCAGGGCGCAAGCCTTATCCTGGTGCGAGAAAATGCAGCCTAAAGACTAAATTTCATGACAGGCAGACCTGGCCCTAAGCCTTGCTCAGAACTTGTCAAGATCAAAGCTCCGACAGGCGGACAGTTAGAGCGTTGCTTTGTTGACCCGGCAGGTGTGCAGCTTATCTTGTTCCAGATGTATTGGTGTTGCCTTTCCTCTGGAGTAAACTTGGCAGGCCGAGAGAGGGATCATGCTTCATTGGCAACATATGGTCTCTATATTCAGCCCAGGCATTGTGCTATGGAGAGGTGTAACAAGACGGCAAGGTGCCAGTCAGACAATCGGCAGTTGGTGGCGGATGTGTTCACGCCGGAAACCTTTACTGCCCCAAAACATTTCTTGGTACCCATGTTTAGTATGGGTGGAACTGTAAACCCATCTCAATGTTTGTTCTTTGTTATCCTGCTTGTTGGCATCTGTAGATTAGGGGTAGTAACGCAATTTCACAATTTCTACTTATGAGGTTTGAAGTCAATCATTCATTTCATCCAGTGGGATTGAAAGCTTGCAGCCGTGAATTCTAAGATGACTGATAATTCCTATTTTGTCTCGAAATGTTCTTTGACAATGTGGGCAAAGACTGTTTGACGTTCCAGGAAGAGGATTTCCTGCAGTAGTTTTACTGTGCAGCTTTTCATTTTTCACATCTTTCAAATTTTTTTTTGCATTTTTCACATCTCTTGCTGCCCCGTTTGCTTCACAAGTGACTGTACCCTTGCATAATGATGTACGCCACGAATTTCGGTCTTTGGCAGCAGTCTCCCAAGTGTCTTGATGAATTCAAAAAGCTTTAAGTGAGATCTTCAGAGTGTCTTCAAAGCGTTTCCTCTGACCGGCTTGGTAGCGTTTACACAACGCTGCTCTATATCGTTATATGACATAGAACCGGTGCTTTTGTATGGATGTGAAGCGTGGACAATGAGCAAACAGGCTGAAAAACTTCTGACGAAATGCAAATATCATGGACAGACAGAAAAACCAATGACCAAGTCCTACAAGAAATAAATGGCAATCGTAAACTGATTAGAGAAAGTAGACGTAGACAGTCAACAGTTTTGGTCACGATGACAAGAAATAAATTTGAGAAATTGGTGACAACTGGCAAGATCGAGAGAAGAGAACAAGTGGAAGGCAGAGAAGTAAATACCTGGATGGCTTGGCCACGCTGCATGGTCGAGACAGGAACAAAGAGATGATCTACGATTCTGGTGATCGGGTGAGATGGCGAAACATGACCGTCCACGCTTATCGGCATGGCACATGATGATGATGATTATATGACGCATAAACGTTGACAATGAGTAAAGAATATAAGCGTAAAATTGCTGCTTCTATTTGTGGTTAAGTAAAGAACCATTCTTACACGCATTAATCCGGGGTTGGAGAGGGTCCGGGCCGCGGGACGTATAGGGTCATGAAATCATTTGATCTGGCCCTACCAAGACAACAGCAGGCGAGACTCGAAATGTAACCAGTCTAGGAGCTTGCTCGGAGAATAAGCTGTTTACGACGATACTGTATATCACTGTGAATGAATGAACCACCCAAAAATAAAACATAGACTAAAGGCTTTAGAAGACCACGATCATGAGTAACACAATGAACGTTGCGACCTAAAACTTTCGTCAGCACAGAAACAACACACACACGCGCGCGCGCACGCACGCACACGCACGCACGCACACACAGACAGACACACAAACACACACGCACGCACACACACACACACACGTACACACACACATAGAAAACACTACATGAAAAGATACTGTGAAGTGCGGTATCTAACAAGGAACAGGCTAATGAGGTTTTACGAACTTTGGGATGAAGTGGAACAGTTCATGGAGATGAAGGGAATATACCCTGTCTTCGACAGGGAACTCAGTCAGAGCTAGTGGCTGTGTGATCTAGCCTGCATGGTGGGCATGACCAAGCAGCTCTCGGAGCTGTAAGTCCAGCTGCAGGGCCCCAACCAGCTTCTCAGCTCCCTGCTTTCAAATGTGAAATAATTTAAAGACAAATGAAAATGGAAAATGAAACTCCAGGGGCGGTTCCCCTACTGACTGACTGACTGACAACTTGCCGTCCGTTTTGGCAGACGATAGTTTGTAAAATGGGGTTATCTCTCCATAACACAAAGCCTGGGCTGAATTTAGAGACCATGTGTTGCCCATGGAACATGATCCCTCTCTCGGCCTGTCTAGTTTACTCCAGAGGAAAGGTGACACCAATACGTCTGGAACAAGACAAGCTGCAGAAGCTGCCGGGTCAGCAAAGCAATGCTCTAATTATCCGCCTGTCGGAGCTTCGATCCTAGACCTTTTATCTACAAAGGCTAAGGACCTGGTCTGACCTGCCATGACATTTAGTCGTTAGGTTGCATTTCCTCACACCAGGATAAGGCTTGTACCCTCCCAATTGCGTTCTTTCGCCCGAAGCCGTTGCCTCAATGTGGGATGTCGGGTTTGGTAAGCGCCGCCAAACATTCGGCGCTAACAGAATCAGGTAGTGCCGTCGGCTGTCATACGGTAGCTCAATAATATCTGACTAAGACCTGACACTAAGTTCTATGTACCCTCACTATGAAAGGAATACCAAGGGGAGATTCCACCACTATTAAAAGAATTACAAGGGGCGGTTTCACCACTATGAAAGGAAGTACAACGGGCGGTTCCACCACTATGAAAGGAATAAGACGGGAGGGTTCCCACACTCTGAAAGAACAACAGCCTTCTCAGACACTTAAATATCCTGGTGAGTGTGTGAAACTAACTGAGGCATCTAAAGAAAGATTCAAGGGAGTGAAAAATAAACAGTTGGAATTGAACATCTTTGCTACACCATACAGTGTGTAACCATATGATGTACCTGATAACGTACAACACGAAATTAACTAGTTGCAAAGCGATGATGAGCTGAAAGTTGGGTACAAAAATCTCCCACTGTTTGAGTTTTGTAAACGTTACAAATTTCCCACTGTGAGGAGACATGCTTTGGAACACGCACCTGTGTTCGGAACACCTCACTGATGCGAGCAGTTCTTTCCTAAATTTACCATCGGAAAGAGTCGGTTGCGCTCCCGGCTCAAGCCTGATATATCAGTTGCGAATAGCAACATCATCAATACCTAGCTCACATTACACGAATCTCCCAAAAGAAGCAGTCCCAGCGATCCCATTAATGATCATCATGTGCCTTGCTGGTAAGCATGGGAGGTCATGCTTCGCCTTCATACATGATCACCAGAGTCGTGGATCAGCTATGTGTTATTGTCTCGACCATACCATGTGAAAAAGCCATCCAGGTATTTACTTCTCTGCCTTCCTTTTTCTCTTTTCCCCCTCTATCTTGCCAGTCGGGTTTCTGAAGAAAATGTAAAGAATACCATGGACAGACAGAAAAACCAATGACAAAGTTCTACAAGAAAGGAATGAAAACTGTTAACTGATTAGAGAAATTAGACGTAGACAGACATAACTTTTTTCGAATGTTATGAGGAGAAATAAATTGGAGAGCATTGTGACACATGGTAAGATTGAGGTGAAAAGTACGAAGGGAAGGCAGACAAATAAATACATCTTTGTCTTGGCCACGTGGTATGGTCGAGACACGAACACTGAGTTGATCCACGACCCTTGGTGATAGTGTGATTTTGGGAAACATGACCGTCCTCGCTTATCGGCATGGCACATGTTAATTTTGAATTAGAAGTTATAATAACCGAGAACAACTGTTGAATTTCTTTCCGTATATTTACGTGTAGTGGGGTCTAGTAAAACAATCCGTGCAATCGGGACCACTGACTGCTGTGTGTTTATGAAGGGGGATTTGTGACAACACGTGATTTCCGTAGAGTGAAGGAAAATGCCAACAGATAATATTGTAGTCCGCACGTGCTTTCCGTGGATTGAAGGTAAATGAAAATAGATGATCGTGAAGTTAGCTGACCAAGTGGTATACATACATACTGGTCGGAAATAAGATAATACATGCAGCCGTGCCTTATCTTCTGAGACTGCACCGCAAGCCACACAAGAGTACATCAAATGTATGAGCATATTCTTCCAAACTGTAACTTACAGTTATATTCTCTCCAACTGTAAACCTGCACAAAGTTATATTCTCCCCAGCTGTAACTGGGTTTATTTGTCCTGAGCTTATAGAAAATGTTTTGATTCGCCGATTCCTTGTGGCAGTGATAGTTTTGTTTGTGAACGGGCACTTCCGTATCAACCGGTTTAGGAGTTCAGCATGGCCGAATGGATAAGACCACTCGTTTATAAACATCCGGTGTGCTGATGCCGAGGTAGCGGGTTCAACCCCTACACCGGTCAGTCGGATTAAAATGTTGACTTCTTGTACTTGATTTGGGGACGTAAATTACAAGTCCATCTGAAGTCGGAGTGGGATCGCCTGTTATCGAAGGACACTGTAATTAGGAAAGATAATCTACACGCAAACATCACTTCACGGTTATGTCCATTAATGTTCTAGTCTCCTCCAGTATATTATACTAAGAGGTGTTACCACATTGCGTAACCTCTCTAGTTACATCACCTCTAACGTGACCACTCTGCATGTAACTGTAACCTGTAACATGATCACTCTCCATGTAACTGTGACATAACCACTATCCATGTAACTGTAACCTGTATTATAATCACTCTCCATGTAACTGTAACCTGTATTATAATCACTCTCCATGTAACTGTAACCTGTAACATCATGACCACTCTCCATGTAACTGTAACCTGTAACATGACCACTCTCCATGTAACTGTAACCTGTAACATGACCACTCTCCATGTAACTGTAACCTGTAACATTACCACTCTCCATGTAACTGTAACATAACCACTCTCCATGCAACTGTCACCTGTAACATGACCACTCTCCGTGTAACTGTAACCTGTAACATTACCACTCTCCATGTAACTGTAACATAACCACTTTCCATGCAACTGTAACCTGTATTATAACCACTCTCCATGTAACTGTAACCTGTATTATAACCAATCTCCGTGTAACTGTAACCTGTATTATAAAAACTCTCCATGTAACTGTAACCTGTATTATAACCACTCTCCATGTAACTGTAACCTGTATTATAACCACTCTCCATGTAACTGTAACCTGTATTATAATCACTCTTCATTAACTGTAACATGTAACATGACCACTCTCCATGTAACTGTAACATAACCACTCACCATGTAACTGATACCTGTAACATGACCACTCTCCATGTAACTGTACCATAACCACTATTCCTGTAACTGTAACATGTATTATAACAACTCTCCATGTAACTGTTACCTGTATTATAACCACTCTTCATGTAACTGTAACATAACCACTCTTCATGTAACTGTAACCTGTATTATAACCACTCTCCGTGTAACTGTAACCTGTATTCTAACCACTCTCCATGTAACTGTAACCTGTAACATGACCACTATCCATGTAACTGTAACATAACCACTCTCCATGTAACTGTAACCTGTAACATGACCACTCTCCATGTAACTGTAACCTGTAACATGACCACGCTCCATGTAACTGTAACATAACAACTCTCCATGTAACTGTAACCTGTATTAAAACCACTCTCCATGTAACTGTAACCTGTAACATGACCACTCTCCATGTAACTGTAACCTGTAACATGACCACTCTCCATGTAACTGTAACCTGTAACATGACCACTATCCATGTAACTGTAACATAACCACTCTCCATGTAACTGTAACCTGTATTATAACCACTCTCCATGTAACTGTAACCTGTAACATGACCACTCTCCATGTAACTGTAACCTGTAACATGACCACTCTCTATGTAACTGTAACCTGTAGTATAACCACTCTCCATGTAACTGTAACCTGTAACATGACCACGCTCCATGTAACTGTAACCTGTAACATGACAACTCTCCATGTAACTGTAACATAACCACTCTCCATGTAACTGTAACCTGTATTATAACCACTCTCCATGTAACTGTAACCTGTAACATGACCACTCTCCATGTAACTGTAACCTGTATTATAACCACTCTCCATGTAACTGTAACCTGTAACATGACCACTCTCCATGTAACTGTAACCTGTAACATAACCACTCTCCATGTAACTGTAACCTGTAACATGACCACTCTCCATGTAACTGTAACCTGTAACATGACCACTCTCCGTGTAACTGTAACCTGTAACATGACCAATCTCCATGTAACTGTAACCTGTATTATAACCCTCTCCATGTAACTGTAACATAACCACTCTCCATGTAACTGTAACCTGTAACATGACCACTTTCCATGTAACTGTAACCGGTAACATGACCACTCTCCATATAACTGTAGCCTGTAACATAACCACTCTCCATGTAACTGTAACCTGTAACATGACCACTCTCCATGTAACTGTAACCTGTAACATGACCACTCTCCGTGTAACTGTAACCTTTAACATGACCAATCTCCATGTAACTGTAACATAACCACTCTCCATGTAACTGTAACCTGTATTATAACCACTCTCCATGAAACTGTAACATAAGCACTCTCCATGTAACTGTAACCTGTAACATGACCACTCTCCATGTAACTGTAACATAACCACTCTCCATGTAACTGTAACCTTTATTATAACCACTCTCCATGTAACTGTAACCTGTAACATGACCACTATCCATGTAACTGTAACCTGTATTATAACCACTCTCCATGTAACTGTAACATGACCACTCTCCATGTAACTGTAACCTGTAACATGACCACTCTCCATGTAACTGTAACCTGTAACATGACCACTCTCCATGTAACTGTAACCTGTAACATGACCACTCTCCGTGTAACTGTAACCTGTAACATGACCACTCTCCGTGTACCTGTAACCTGAAACATGACCACGCTCCATATAACTGTAACCTGTATTATAATCACTCTCCATTAACTGTAACATGTAACATGACCACTCTCCATGTAACTGTAACATAACCACTCTCCATGTAACTGATACCTGTAACATGACCACTCTCCATGTAACTGTACCATAACCACTATTCATGTAACTGTAACATGTATTATAACAACTCTATATGTAACTGTTACCTGTATTATAACCACTCTTCATGTAACTGTAACATAACCACTCTTCATGTAACTGTAACCTGTATTATAACCACTCTCCGTGTAACTGTAACCTGTATTCTAACCACTCTCCATGTAACTGTAACCTGTAACATGACCACTATCCATGTAACTGTAACATAACCACTCTCCATGTAACTGTAACCTGTAACATGACCACTCTCCATGTAAACTGTAACCTGTAACATGACCACGCTCCATGTAACTGTAACATAACAACTCTCCATGTAACTGTAACCTGTATTAAAACCACTCTCCATGTAACTGTAACCTGTAACATGACCACTCTCCATGTAACTGTAACCTGTATTATAACCACTCTCCATGTAACTGTAACCTGTAACATGACCACTCTCCATGTAACTGTAACCTGTAACATGACCAATCTCTATGTAACGTGTAACCTGTAGTATAACCACTCTCCATGTAAACTGTAACCTGTAACATGACCACGCTCCATGTAACTGTAACCTGTAACATGACAACTCTCCATGTAACTGTAACATAACCACTCTCCATGTAACTGTAACCTGTATTATAACCACTCTCCATGTAACTGTAACCTGTAACATGACCACTCTCCATGTAACTGTAACCTGTATTATAACCACTCTCCATGTAACTGTAACCTGTAACATGACCACTCTCCATGTAACTGTAACCTGTAACATAACCACTCTCCATGTAACTGTAACCTGTAACATGACCACTCTCCGTGTAACTGTAACCTGTAACATGACCAATCTCCATGTTAACTGTAACCTGTAATTATAACCCCTCTCCATGTAACTGTAACATAACCACTCTCCATGTAACTGTAACCTGTAACATGACCACTTTCCATGTAACTGTAACCGGTAACATGACCACTCTCCATGTAACTGTAGCCTGTAACATAACCACTCTCCATGTAACTGTAACCTGTAACATGACCACTCTCCATGTAACTGTAACCTGTAACATGACCACTCTCCGTGTAACTGTAACCTTTAACATGACCAATCTCCATGTAACTGTAACATAACCACTCTCCATGTAACTGTAACCTGTATTATAACCACTCTCCATGAAACTGTAACATAAGCACTCTCCATGTAATTGTAACCTGTAACATGACCACTCTCCATGTAACTGTAACATAACCACTCTCCATGTAACTGTAACCTTTATTATAACCACTCTCCATGTAACTGTAACCTGTAACATGGCCACTCTCCATGTAACTGTAACCTGTATTATAACCACTCTCCATGTAACTGTAACCTGTAACATGACCACTCTCCATGTAACTGTAACCTGTAACATGACCACTCTCCATGTAACTGTAACCTGTAACATGACCACTCTCCATGTAAATGTAACCTGTAACATGACCACTCTCCATGTAACTGTAACCTGTAACATGACCACTCTCCATGTAACTGTAACCTGTAACATGACCACTCTCCATGTAACTGTAACCTGTAACATGACCACTCTCCATGTAACTGTAACCTGTAACATGACCACTCTCTATGTAACTGTAACATGTAACGTGACCACGCTCCATGTAACTGTAACCTGTAACATGACCACTTTCCATGTAACTGTAACCTTTATTATAACCACTCTCCATGTAACTGTAACATGACCACTCTCCATGTAACTGTAACCTGTAACATGACCACTCTCCATGTAACTGTAACCTGTAACATGACCACTCTCCATGTAACTGTAACCTGTAACATGACCACTCTCCATGTAACTGTAACCTGTAACATGACCACTCTCCGTGTAACTGTAACCTGAAACATGACCACGCTCCATGTAACTGTAACCTGTATTATAATCACTCTCCATTAACTGTAACATGTAACATGACCACTCTCCATGTAACTGTAACATAACCACTCTCCATGTAACTGATACCTGTAACATGACCACTCTCCATGTAACTGTACCATAACCACTATTCATGTAACTGTAACATGTATTATAACAACTCTCCATGTAACTGTTATCTGTATTATAACCACTCTTCATGTAACTGTAACATAACCACTCTTCATGTAACTGTAACCTGTATTATAACCACTCTCCGTGTAACTGTAACCTGTATTCTAACCACTCTCCATGTAACTGTAACCTGTAACATGACCACTATCCATGTAACTGTAACATAACCACTCTCCATGTAACTGTAACCTGTAACATGACCACTCTCCATGTAACTGTAACCTGTAACATGACCACGCTCCATGTAACTGTAACATAACAACTCTCCATGTAACTGTAACCTGTATTAAAACCACTCTCCATGTAACTGTAACCTGTAACATGACCACTCTCCATGTAACTGTAACCTGTAACATGACCACTCTCCATGTAACTGTAACCTGTAACATGACCACTATCCATGTAACTGTAACATAACCACTCTCCATGTAACTGTAACCTGTATTATAACCACTCTCCATGTAACTGTAACCTGTAACATGACCACTCTCCATGTAACTGTAACCTGTAACATGATCACTCTCTATGTAACTGTAACCTGTAGTATAACCACTCTCCATGTAACTGTAACCTGTAACATGACCACGCTCCATGTAACTGTAACCTGTAACATGACAACTCTCCATGTAACTGTAACATAACCACTCTCCATGTAACTGTAACCTGTACTATAACCACTCTCCATGTAACTGTAACCTGTAACATGACCACTCTCCGTGTAACTGTAACCTTTATTATAACCACTCTCCATGTAACTGTAACCTGTAACATGACCACTCTCCATGTAACTGTAACCTGTAACATAACCACTCTCCATGTAACTGTAACCTGTAACATGACCACTCTCCATGTAACTGTAACCTGTAACATGACCACTCTCCGTGTAACTGTAACCTGTAACATGACCAATCTCCATGTAACTGTAACCTGTATTATAACCCTCTCCATGTAACTGTAACATAACCACTCTCCATGTAACTGTAACCTGTAACATGACCACTTTCCATGTAACTGTAACCGGTAACATGACCACTCTCCATGTAACTGTAGCCTGTAACATAACCACTCTCCATGTAACTGTAACCTGTAACATGACCACTCTCCATGTAACTGTAACCTGTAACATGACCACTCTCCGTGTAACTGTAACCTTTAACATGACCAATCTCCATGTAACTGTAACATAACCACTCTCTATGTAACTGTAACCTGTATTATAACCACTCTCCATGAAACTGTAACATAAGCACTCTCCATGTAACTGTAACCTGTAACATGACCACTCTCCATGTAACTGTAACATAACCACTCTCCATGTAACTGTAACCTTTATTATAACCACTCTCCATGTAACTGTAACCTGTAACATGACCACTCTCCATGTACCTGTAACCTGTATTATAACCACTCTCCATGTAACTGTAACCTGTAACATGACCACTCTCCATGTAACTGTAACCTGTAACATGACCACTCTCCATGTAACTGTAACCTGTAACATGACCACTATCCATGTAAATGTAACCTGTAACATGACCACTCTCCATGTAACTGTAACCTGTAACATGACCACTCTCCATGTAACTGTAACCTGTAACATGACCACTCTCCATGTAAATGTAACCTGTAACATGACCACTCTCCATGTAACTGTAACCTGTAACATGACCACTCTCCATGTAACTGTAACCTTTAACATAACCACTCTCCATGTAACTGTAACCTGTAACATGACCACTCTCCATGTAACTGTAACATGTAACGTGACCACGCTCCATGTAACTGTAACCTGTAACATGACCACTCTCCATGTAACTGTAACCTTTATTATAACCACTCTCCATGTAACTGTAACATGACCACTCTCCATGTAACTGTAACCTGTAACATGACCACTCTCCATGTAACTGTAACCTGTAACATGACCACTCTCCATGTAACTGTAACCTGTAACATGACCACTCTCCGTGTAACTGTAACCTGAAACATGACCACGCTCCATGTAACTGTAACCTGTAACATGACCACTCTCCGTGTAACTGTAACCTGTAACATGACCACTCTCCATGTAACTGTAACGTGACCACGCTCCATGTAACTGTAACCTGTAACATAACCACTCTCCGTGTAACTGTAACCTGAAACATGACCACGCTCCATGTAACTGTAACCTGTAACGTGACCACGCTCCATGTAACTGTAACCTGTAACATGACCACTCTCCGTGTAACTGTAACCTGAAACATGACCACGCTCCGTGTAACTGTAACCTGTAACGTGACCACACTCCATGTAACTGTAACTTGTAACATGACCACTCTCCATGTAACTGTAATCTGTAACATGACCACACTCCATGTAACTGTAACCTGTAACGTGACCACGCTCCATGTAACTGTAACCTGTAACACGACCACTCTACATGTAACTGTTACCTGTATTATAACCACTCTCCATGTAACTGTAACATGACCACTCTCCATGTAACTGTAACCTGTAACATGACCACTCTCCATGTAACTGTAACCTGTAACATGACCACTCTCCATGTTACTGTAACCTGTAACATGACCACTCTCCATGTAACTGTAACCTGTAACATGACCACTCTCCGTGTAACTGTAACCTGTAACATAACCACGCTCCATGTAACTGTGAGATGTAACATGACCACTCTCCATGTAACTGTAACCTGTAACATGACCACTCTTCGTGTAACTGTAACCTGAAACATGACCACGCTCCATGTAACTGTAACCTGTAACGTGTCCACGCTCCATGTAACTGTAACCTGTAACATGACCACTCTCCGTGTAACTGTAACCTTAAACATGACCACGCTCCGTGTTACTGTAACCTGTAACGTGACCACGCTCCATGTAAATGTAACCTGTAACATGACCACTCTCCATGTAACTGTAACCTGTAACATGACCACTCTCCATGTAACTGTAACCTGTAACTGTAACCTGTAACATGACCACTCTCCATGTAACTGTAACCGTGTAACTGTAACCTGTAACATGACCACGCTCCATGTAACTGTGACCTGTAACATGACCACTCTCCATGTAACTGTAACCTGTAACATGACCACTCTTCGTGTAACTGTAACCTGAAACATGACCACGCTCCATGTAACTGTAACCTGTAACGTGACCACGCTGCATGTAACTGTAACCTGTAACATGACCACTCTCCGTGTAACTGTAACCTTAAACATGACCACGCTCCGTGTAACTGTAACCTGTAACGTGACCACGCTCCATGTAAATGTAACCTGTAACATGACCACTCTCCATGTAACTGTAACCTGTAACATGACCACTCTCCGTGTAACTGTACCCTGTAACGTGACCACGCTCCATGTAACTGTAACCTGTAACATGACCACTCTCCGTGTAACTGTAACCTGAAACATGACCAATCTCCATGTAACTGTAACCTGTAACATGACCACTCTCCATGTAACTGTAACCTGTAACATGACCACTCTCCATGTAACTGTAACCTGTAACGTGACCACGTTCCATGTAACTGTAACCTGTAACATGACCACTCTCCGTGTAACTGTAACCTGAAACATGACCACGCTCCATGTAACTGTAACCTGTAACATGACCACTCTCCATGTAACTGTAACCTGTAACATGACCACTCTCCATGTAACTGTAACCTGTAACATGACCACGCTCCATGTAACTGTAACCTGTAACATGACCACTCTCCGTGTAACTGTAACCTGAAACATGACCACGCTCCATGTAACTGTAACCTGTAACATGACCACTCTCCGTGTAACTGTAACCTGTATTATAACCACTCTCCATGTAACTGTAACCTGAAACATGACCACTCTCCATGTAACTGTAACATAACCACTATCCATGTAACTGTAACTTTTATTATAACCACTCTCCGTGTAACTGTAAACTGTAACATAACCAAAGTATTTCGGTTTCGGATACTTGATAAAGTTTATGAAACAGCTTTCTTTTACTCTCGCGTCTCGTAGTACTTTAGTATTCGTCTTCTTCTTCGTCCAGTTGTCTTGTTTGTTTTTTGCTAAATGGCCTATGATTCCCATCCGCACTTTTGCCACCGGAAAGATTCATATTCCCAAAACGTTTAGTTTAATTTGTTTCTGGTGTTTGCATGTTGTAGTTAGTTCCATATCCTTTACAGTATGTTGCTGTCAACTCCAGCTTTTTTTTTACTGTTCGTGATTTCTTGACAAGTTTACTTTCACTCGTTTCCCACTGCTGTCTGAACGACCGGTATTCGTACCATTGTATGAAAACCAACGCTATGTGGTTTGTTGCCAAATCACCCGCAGCTGTGTTTTGAACGCGGTATGCGGGATTAGGAACTAAATATAGAAGTCTCCTCCCAGGTCAAACAAAATATATTCCTCACCCTAGTACCCCGAAGCTCAGACACAAGCGCCCTTATCCATTTGGTTATGCTGTCCTCAATATAACTATTCTTAATTGTAGACAAAAGTGAAGGGAAATAAACAAGGTAGCTAAATATGGAAATTAGAGAACCAAGTAATTAGAAGTGATCATAACAAACAGGAAAGAATACTAAAGAAAAAATAAATACATGTACAAATAATAACAGACTAGCGGACATAACATTATAAATATAGATATTACGAGCAACGGAAATTCAAGAAATAAAACTGTGAAATCTGTTGTAAACAATCATGTGGTAAAAGCAGTACGAACAATCAACAAACAGAAATGCTGTATAAACAACAACTTCTAATTGCGAGCAGCTGCGCAAACAGGCAAGGCTTCCGGTTTGCCTGGCTTTAGTCTAGAAGCACAGAAGAAAAGTTAACGCGAAAAGGTGAAAAGAAGACAGAGAAAAAAAGAGGTGAAATGTTGAATACAAATGTCGGAAGAAGAAGATGAGGAGGAGGAGGAGGAAGAAGAAGAAGAAGAAGAAGAAGAAGAAGAAGAAGAAGAAGAAGAAGAAGAAGAAGAAGAAGAAGAAGAAGAAGAAGAAGAAGAAGAAGAAGAAGAAGAAGAAGAAGAAGAAGAAGAAGAAGAAGAAGGGGGAGAGGAGAAGCAGGGGGAGCAGGGGCGCATGGGCGCAGGGGGCGGTAGAGTCGGAGGAGGCGGGGGGAGGAGAAGGAAAAGGAGGAGGAGAAGGAGAAGGAAGAGGAGGAGTAGAAGGAAGAGGAGGAGAAGAAGGAGGAGGAAGAGAAGAAGGAGGAGGAGGAGAAGAAGAAGAAGGAGGGGAGGGAGCGGAGAGGGAGGAGGGGAAGGGGGAAGGGGAGGAAGGATGAAAGAGTAAGGGGAAAGAAGGAAAGAGTAAGGGGAAGAAGGAACGAGTAAGGTGGAAGAAGGAAAGAGTAAGGGGGAAGAAGGAAAGGGACTCAACTCGGAAGTGGCAATTTGTGGAGAGTCATGATCGCGAACGTCAGCCGGCAAGGCACGTGATGAACGGCCTAAACTAGTTACACTAGGTGAACGCCATTGTGAAGGATCAGAATGATATTGTCGTCCTATGAGATATCATACCATCAGTTAATTATTCTGGGAACATTATATAGATCATTCATCAAGAAGTGTGTCAGTGTATATTGGGTAAACGATTTCTGACGACCGTAAACTGATTAGATACATTAGACGTAGAAATTCAAAATGTTACGTCATGCGAAGAAATAATTTAAAGAACTTAGTGACATCTGGCAAGACTGGGGGAGAAGAACAAGGAGAAGGCAGATAATTCATATATGGATTTTAAATATTGAGCACAACCCACTACTAGCAACGTTGATCGTATTCTGGTACGAACCTAAGGCCTATCCACGTCAATATGGAAGCACTATACTCGAGTTTCGTTCTCGTTTGAGCTCGTCAGTAGTGCATATCCATGACCGGATCCGGAAACAAGCCCCGGATCACTAGCGTGTGAAGCGGGTGTGTAACCACGCGGCACACGCTGGACACGCCAAATTATCATAACAGAATATTACAACGTTACCCATCGTAGGCTATGCTCACATATATCAAATGTATAAAACAACAAAAATATATATGCTCATATATGGATTGTTTAGCAACGTGGCATGATCGAGACGAGAACACAGATCTGATCCACAACTCTGGTGATCCTCTGAGGACGCGAAACATGACTGCCCATGCTTATCGGCATGGTACGCGATGATGATGATGATGATGATGATGATGATGATGATGATGATGATGATGATGATGATGATGATGATGATGATGATGATGATGATGATGATTGCTGACAAAGACAACAGGACAGTATTATGACAGTCTCATCGTGTCACACTTTGTGGGATAAATGTATCAGCCTGTTCGATGTCCAGTCAGTCAATGTCCCAAGCCATGTTATCAATTTGTTTGAAACATCACAGACTGACATCTGGAAGCTGTCGGTACAGAAGCGTCCGGTACTCACCAGAAGAAAGGATATCGTTAGCTTCTTTTAGGGAGCCAAGTCGTCCACGGAGGTACATTAATTTTCGGTATTCACAACTTTATACCACAACCATACTTTGCCAGTTGTGTGCCACAGGCAAGATAAGAGGCTTAGTTCCCAGGAAAATCTAATGTATTTGACCAACAGCCTTAACAGATAGTGGGGTGAATATTGCATAAATTGATTCTCATCACTTCGTAAAATGCTCGGAAGCAACGAACTGGTTACTGGCCGTGTCGAAGCGATTTAAGACGTGACAGCATTAAGCAAAGCGTTTGATTAACGACTATGAGGTGTATGTCTGCAGTAGCGACGAAATACTTGATTAACGACTATGAGGTGTGTTTCTGCAGTAGCGGGGAAATACTTGATTAACGACTATGGGGTTTGTCTCTGTAGCAGTAGTGAAATACTTGATTAACGACAATGAATTGTGTGACTGCAGTAGGGATTACATTTCTGTCCGTTTCAGAAACTCGCCCAGCGTTTTAATCTGACAATATTTGACGCTAACTTCTGCACCGTTCCAGATATCTTGTCGTAGCTTCCTTCGCCATTACTTGATTTATTGCGTCAACATTGTCAGCTCCATTATGAATGTTATTATCAGTAGTTGTTTTATTTTTCCCGTTAGCTTGCTTTAAACTACAGCGTAATCCACGCTGGACTGATTTTTGCTTGTGGAATAGCTTTCCCTATTACCTACTCCTACTTCAGAGGTACTTGTAATTGTTTGTAGCATGAACTGAGAACTGCATGTTCGGGAAAATGGCGTAGCTGGTTCATGGTTGCCACTTTTTTCTTTGACAGAAAACATCTAGAAACGGAACAAACAACATCTAGAAATATCTAGACTGTGTAGGTGAACATCTAGAAAAACATCAGGGTGGGAAAATGACTGCCGCTTCCAACAAAGATAAACTGAATGTTTCGTGGAAGACTTTTGTGTTGACATTCTGGCGACTTCATTATGCACAGGCAAATGCTTTTACTATCTGTCCGCGGTTGTGTGTGGCGTGAACTGCGTGTTTGGGAAAATTTGCGTAGCTGGTTTTGTCGCAAAACGGACTGGTTTTGCCTTATGCAGTAATGTGTAGTTACTGATTTTCTAGGGACTGCCGCTTCCATCGAGGATCAACTGTATTTTTCGTGGATGACTTTTGTGTTGACATTCTGGCGGCAGCATTATGCACAGTGTACCTGTGCAGGCTGTTGGTTGTCGAGACTCCTGTCTTTTTCCACTTTACACATGGGGCAGTGAGGAGCTTTTTATGTGTTATTCACTGGCACAGGAAAGGAGCATAATGGGGACGACCCGTTGCTGTGAAGTTGAAACCGCGACTAACTAACTAACTAACTAACTAGGTGCTAGTAATTTAACCCCCCTCCCCCTTCCCCCTCTTCCCAGTCAAGGACGAGAAATAGACCTAAATTGCAAGTACCTGTGAAGTTGGAGTGGGTTCGGCTGATGGCGAGGGACACTGGTAATAGTGTATTATAGGGTGTAGTTTTGATACGTACGGAACGAAATGAACGTTGGCATGAACATGGCCGCTATAACACCATACAGACTGCCGCGTACACACCCCTTGCCATCTGTTGCTCAATTGTCGTCTCAGATTAGCTTCATAAGTGATGTTTGGTTGAACTAATGTATGAGAGCACAGAGATACGCAGGTCTTCTTCTTCTTCTTCTTCTTCTTCTTCTTCTTCTTCTTCTTCTTCTTCTTCTTCTTCATCTTCGTCCTCCTCTTCTTCTTCTTCTTCTTCTTCTTCTTCTTCTTCTTCTTCTTCTTCTTCTTCTTCTTCTTCTTCTTCTTCTTCTTCTTCTTCTTCTTCTTCTTTTTCTTCCTCATATCCTCCTTCTTTTCCTCCTTCTCCTCCTCCTGCTTTTTCTGCTCCTTCTCCTTCTCCTCCTCCTCCTCCTCATTCTTCTCCTCCTTCTTCTCCTCCTTCTTCTCCTCCTTCTTCACCTCCTTCTTCTCCTCATTCTTCTTGTTGCGACGTGCAGTTTGATCATTCCCCAACATACCGAGTCGACGGTTCGAAATCGACCACGGACGCTTTGGAAGCATATCACTTTGCGTTGATTTCGATGGTATGAGGCGTCTTCTGAACTAGCATGGCCAACTAAATCACAGTCAATAGATGCTGGGGTTTATAGCAATGTCCTTTAAAGGGCATCTTTGTCTCTCTTATTATTATTTCGCTATTGAGACAGAAGATATCGAATGTCAAAACACACCATTATGTTAATCATTGTTTTATCTGTTCCTAAGTATCCACTTTAATTCCCAATTTAGTTACTGTTACTTGTTTCCAAAAGACATTTTTATTATTCATATACTTGCATGCACATATTATTATGTACTTTACACAACGGGAGGTGGGGTAGCGGCAGACTAAAAGAAATGATGCTGGATGGTTTGAGACGGTGGCATGGAGGAATATCATCTGTAGAGTTGATCCAGAACACCGAAGACCGATATATGTGGAGAAATATGCACGCCTACGCCAGCTGGCAGGGTACTTAATGATTATGATCATGACTGTATGCACACACACATACACGCGCACACACACACACACACACACACACACACACACACACACACACACACACACACACGTGTGTATATTTTAATACAATTATGTTTTATCTAAAACAATAAGGCTCAAGCGTATCATGTCTTTTTTTTTCCAGAGTACACAAGAGTACAAGCCAGAGGAAGACAACTAGTCACCTAATGTGTAGTCTACATTTGAAGAGTATCTGCAGACAATTGCTCTCTTCCTGCCAACGGTAACATTCACCCAATTGGTGGCTCCCCAGATAGAAACATTCCATGACACTATCTTCATGTGCCACAACGCCTATAAAAACATTCATTGAT
Source organism: Cepaea nemoralis (assembly GCA_014155875.1). NCBI lineage: Eukaryota > Metazoa > Mollusca > Gastropoda > Stylommatophora > Helicidae > Cepaea > Cepaea nemoralis. Next base: position 66,622 of record JACEFZ010015539.1, read on the forward strand.
TTAATGCATGGATTGGAACTTATACATAACAAATCACATGGATGTGGAAATTAGATTACGTGAACTGTTTTGATCTTATCTTAACACGTGTGCTACCTATAGTGCTGTTACGCACATGTGAATAAATCAGTAAATTATATGATGTTTCTTTCGGTAAGAAAATATCTTCACTCAATCTCTAAGTGTATTTGATTCACATTGAGGTGGGTTTATGCAGGCACTGTTTAGTTCGTTGTACCCAAGGATTGAGAAGCAAGTAATAGGCATTGATGAGTTATCTTTCAGGTAGCTAACGAGTTATGAGCGATTGCATTACTGGCGAGTTATGATGCTATGATTGGTTCTGTAGATGAATATTACACACATGTTTGCGTTTACAGGTAAAACATGTTACATTTCTGAAAATTGATCAGTTGCATGCGCGAGCACACACACACACACACACACACACACACACACACACACACACACACACATACACACACACGCACAAACACATACAGACATATATATATATATATATATATATATATATATATATATATATATATATATATATATATACTCTTATTTTTAATGCGTTTTTAATCTCTTTAGATGTTAATACTGATTTCATACTGTTGAAAGCATCGAGGCCATGATGGAGAGAGTTGAGTTGAGTTTAGTTGAGCTAAGAACCGATGTCACTGCATTCAGCACACTCCCATACTCGCTCTATCCCCTTGTTCAACAGCCAGCGAAGAGTCATGCTACGAATCTTTCCCACTGCTATCTGATTACAAGTTCTCCTGGTCTTCCCTCTCAGTCTGAGATTCTCCCAGAACCCCTGACGATCCTCCGCAATTTCATTCTTTTTAAATATGGGTTCTCAGTCTGTTCCTCCTCTTTTTCCACCTGATCCCACAGACGCACGACCACCTTTCCCTTGTTATTAGGTAATCTACCACCAAGAGGTGCATACCCTGCCAGTCTATCATGGGGAGATCTAAATATATCTCAATGATTAACGGGGTTAAGAAAAGTAGCCGCGCTGAATAGGACATACATTGAGAAAACATGTGAATAATATAGCTAGAAATGTCTTGGTCTGCAATTAACAGGGTAAAAAAAAAAAGTCTTAAAACACACGAAGAAAAGATGTACACATCAGAACACATCTTGTACACATCATGATGTACACATCAGAGTCTATTACCTCAGCCTTTGACAGCCATTTCCGACTACAAGAGGCTAATGAAACAAGAACATAACATACAACAATAAGAAAGAGGCGAAAACTTTTCTTTGGTCATGTGATGGGAAGAAAGGCATTGGAGAACATCGTGGCAACTGGAAAGATCCAGGGAAAGAGAGGCAGAAGCAGATCAAGAAAAATTATGCTGGACGGACTGAGACGGTGTGCTGGGAAATGAACAGGCGGACAGATTGGCTGGCTCTGCAGAACTTGGTGGAGTATTGATACATGATAAGGCAGACGTGGTTGCGGCCTTGTGGGAGCACGTGCACACCTCGGAGGAGCAAATGGATTACCATGGTCTGGCAAGAATGAGACAACGAGGAGTGACGAAGGGATCTGGCCGATGCTCAACGCTCAAAGGAAAGGCGAGACGGACTTATAATCAGATTGCTACTGGTACTATTAGTGTTGGAACTCTTCGCTGGCTGCTGAGGATGGGGACGGAGCACTTATGGGAATGCCCCGAATGCTGTGATGTCGATTCCTAAATCAATCAATCAATCAATCAATCAATCCAGAAAACCAAAGACCGAGATCTGTAGAAAGACATGAATGCCTACGTTATCTGGCATGGCACTTGATGATGATGAAAGGAACATAGCTTGGGAGTGACCAAGGGATCTGGCCGACAATCAATACTCCGAGGAAAGGTCACACGGACACATAATCAGCTTGTAACCAGTACCGTTAATATTTTGACTTTTCGCAGGCTGTTGAAGATGATCACGGATGGGAATGCCCAGAATGCTTGATGTCGGTTATTGACCCCACTCAATCAGCTAAGTATATCTGGATGAAATATCAGTTCCCGCTCTTTATGACACAATGTCAAAGAAGCCAGCTTCGCTTGACGTAAGGCATTCGCTTCTCCCGCCAAGTACAAGTGGGTATTGTTCCTGTTTTTAATCAGACAAGGCAGTCTTCCAACAGTTCCCACTTCTCTGTAAGTTAAGTAAAGACAGGACTGTGACAGGGTAGTGAGTTCATTCTAAACATCGGTTAGGTGCACATAAACGTTCACTTCTCGTTCAGAAAGCAATGGCAAACTAAGAACGTAAATTTGCTTAGAAAATCAACCAGTTATTTTTTACTGTTTTTTTTTTTTTTTTTTGCGTTGGCTCGCTTTCAACTCACTTGTACTCCATACACGTGTAACTCTAGTAGTTGCCACTACTAAGGAGTGCTTTTGCCGAAGGATTACCTTTCCCTATAACCAGTGTCCCCCGCGTTCAGGCGAACCAACACCGACTTATGATGTATTTGTGATTTACGACCCCAAGTCGAGGGCGAAAAGTCAACATTTTAGCCCATCTGATCGGTGTAGGGGTTGAACCCGCTACCTTGGCATGAGCATACTGGAAGTTTAAGAGCGAGCGCTCTTTATCCATTCGGTCCTGTTGATTTATTGCCAGGGATATATCCCAACGTCCTGCATGCAACATGTCTTCTATATCTGATATACTAACGCGTTTGTGTAATACGGGAGAAGGGAAAACCGCCTATATCTGCTTGCACTCAGGCCTGGGATGGGATGGCCCCATCACCGCACACACTCACAGAGGCTTCCTTCTACAGGATGTATTTTTAATGACTGTGGGTTTTTTTTAAATAATGCCGTTCCAAGTTTTGTATTTACCTTTTATGTTGCATGAACTCCACAGAGTATGAATACAAAACTTGAAACGGCATATTTTCAACCACCCAACAGTCATTATAAATACATCCTATATATGATTTGTTTTGTATCTGCTATCCCTTAAATGATTCAGTGATGATTAACCGTCGTAAGCGACTTACCCGTATCTGCCAGGGTTTATATACTACAGTTTTCCCCGTGCGAGCCCCTTAAATTTGATATGCAATACTATACTGTCGGCTATCATTTTTCGACTTTTAAGACATAACTGTAACACACGCCTACTTCCAATTTTCGGCTTTCCATTTTCGTTTTGTCCAACCCTACGTTTTGTTCGTACTGAATCTATTAAGACTGAAGTAATGTCATATATCATAACTTACAGCTTTGACACATAACTTACATACAGCCTTGACACATAACTTACAGCTTTGACACTTCCTGTGCCAACGTTGGGCTCAATGTCAGCTTGGAGAAGACTGTAGTTATGTACCAGTCAGCTCCAGGGATTAGACACACTGAGCTGAACATCAAAGGGAACGGTCATAGACTAAGTGTTGTGGACAAGTTCAACTATCTTGGCAGCACTGTCACAAACTACAACTGACGACGAAGTGAATGCAACATCTCAAAGGCCAGTGTTGATTTTGGCAGACTGTACAAGAATGTGTGGGGCAGAAATGGAATAAGCCTGCAAACAAAGCTGAACGTCTACAAAGCAGTTGTATTATCCACACTGCTATAGCTTGTGAAACCTGGACTGTTTATCAGCGACACGCTAGGAAATTAAACCACTTCCGCACAGTCTGCCCTAGGAAGCTACTGAAGATCAAATGGCAAGAAAAGATCCTAGATACTGAAGTCTTAGAAAGAGCTTCCGTGCACAGTATAAACACTTTACTCATGAAGAATCCGATTTGCTGGGCTCGTCATTTAACTCGCATGCCAGAGATCACAGGCTCCCTAAACGAATTCTTTTACGGTAAATTTATTTGTGGTAAACACTCCCAAGGCGGCAAGAGGAAACGCTGTAAGGACTTTAAGAACACTGAAGATACCGCCCAAAGCGTTCGGAATTCATCACGACATATGGGGAACTGCTGTCAAAGACCGAAATTCATTGCGGACATCATTACGCTAGGGTGCAGTCACTTGTGAAGCAAACAGGACTGCAAGAGCTGTGGGGAAAATAAGACTGGGCAGAAAATCCCCCGCAGGAGATCCTCCTCCTGGAACGTCAAGCATTGTTTGCCCACATAGTCAAAAAGCATTTCGAGCCAAAAAACAAAAGGCCTTGCCAGCCATTTTAGAACTCACGGCTCAAAATTCTCAACCCGACTGGATAAAATGAATGATCATCATCATCATACATAACGGACATACACCAGCCATCTTATAAGCCACGGCTCAAATCTCTCAACCTCTTTCGATGAATTGAATGGTCATCATCATGCATGACGGAAAAACACCAGCCATCTTAGAACTCCGCCTCAAAACTCTCAACTCCACTGGATGAAATGAATGATCAACATCATACTTGACAGACAAACACCGGCCATCTTAAATCTCATGTCTCAAAACTCTCAACCCCACTGGGTGAAATGAATGGTCATCATCACACTTGACGGACAAACACCGGCCATCTTAGAACTCATGGCTCAAAAATCCCAACCCCGCTAGATGAAATGAAGGGTCGTCATCACACATGACGGACAATCACCAACACAAAAATATGGCTTGTCCTTTTTCATGACGTTGCAATCAACCCCCGTCAGATTTTCAATGCAATTGTACGTTCAGTAGGTTGCCAGTGCTTTCTGAACGAGAATTCGATGTTGAAGTCCAGCTTAATGCCGGTGTAGGGGTTTAACTGCCTACCTAGACATCAGCGCACAGAAGTTTAAGAGCGAGCGCTTTTATCTTTTCGACCACAACGACGCTTAACTGATTCAGTGCCGAAGGATAATATATCGTCAGATGTGACCTTCTATTTGAACAGAAGGTCGATATGTTGCCACATTTGGGTCATAGAGCTATTTGTTTTGTTTCATGGTATCTTCCGCAATTTTAAAGCTCAAAGAACGGAAATTAACATTATTTTAATACTTGTTCATTTGATTGTGCGCCATGTTTGGTACTAACCTACTTTTTTTTTTTTTCTTTGTGGCACTGAATTAGTTACAAAATTATGCACCTGCAGATTGATTTCAGGAATTACACAGATCTTCACTAGTGGTGGTTCTTTTTTTAAACATGAATGTAAAATATTTGTTTCAGTTTACGGTAGCAGGAAAAGATTTCCTCCCAAAATCTGCGTAAATTGAAGTTAATGCGATATTTCCCAGATTCATCAGAAATTGCTGTGGGTAAATTGTGGGCCCATTTACGTGTCACGTGGTGTAACGTGTGCAAGATGAGATGCACGGATAAACAAACAGTTAGTTACATATTCTTTGCAGGACGGCGTATTCAACCCCATAATTTTTGGCTGTTTGTGATTTCTTTGCAAGTTTACCTTCAGTAGTTTGCCAGAAAGACCGGCATTCATCCATTGTATTAAAACCAACGCAGGGAGGTCTGCTTCCAAATCGCCCGTGGCTGTGTTTCGTATTTGGTGTGTGGGATTGCGAATTGTGTACGTAAAGGCTAAACAAAAAGACAATTTACACATTTTCAATAACCAGCTGCCTCATTAAAATCATAGGCTCTAATTGTATCATGTGTACATATATACAAAAGCACATTTTTAGTCTCTAAAGTTTATTTTTAATACTCTGTGCGCGTATTGCGGATTCGAACTTGTATCTGGCTGACATGTTGGTATTGGTTGTTGCTCTGAGTGCGCACTTATTGTATCATTATTGATAATACTTTCAGAGATGCTGTTATTATCATCATTTTGTGCTAACCCTATCAGCGAGAGCGGTTATGTTTCGCATTTTCACATGGTCACTTTAGTCTTGGTTCTTATTCTTACTGCCTATGCCATATGGCGTTAGTGATCATGTCTGTCTACAGCCTTCTGTCTCATGTACTGCCAATCTTCTTATAGCCCATGCCGTGTGGCGTTGGTGATCATGTCTGTCCACATCCTTCTGTCTCGTGTACTGCCAATCTTCTTGTAATCCATGCCGTGTGGCGTTGGTGATCATGTCTGTCCACAGCCTTCTGTCTCGTGTACTGCCAATCTTCTTGTAATCCATGCCGTGTGGCGTTGGTGATCATGTCTGTCCACAGCCTTCTGTCTCGTGTACTGCTAATCCTCTAGTAGTCCATGCCGTGTGGCGTTGGTGATCATGTCTGCCCACATCTTTCTGTCTTCTGTGCTGCCAATCACTTCTGATACTGATGTTCCTCCATGCCATGTCAAACTGTCCAGCATCTTCTCTCTTGGTCTCCAAGACCAAGCATCTGCATCTCTTCCAACTTGTCCTATATGACGACACACTCCAGCTTTCATTTACTCATGACAAGGCCAAAGAATGCGGACTATCATCTTCTGCTGCGAGAAACCAGTTCTCTTTGTACGGTAACTACTTTTTAAGATATCTCCATTGCTCTTTCTATCAGTCCATGGTGTTCTTCTGTAAGACCACATCTCGGCAGCTTCCATATAATTCCTCACTTGCCTGTTCATTGTTAATCATTGCTCTTGGATCTGGTTTGTGTATTCATCTCTGTTATGCCGTGTGACCAAGTCGTTCATGTATATATTTCTGTCTTTGTTTTCCCTTTGCTCTTTTTCTATTAAGTTTCCAGGTTGTCGAAAGCTTTTACATTTATTATATGCTAGAACAAATCTTTACTGCATCTAATTTCTCTTTTCAGTTTATAGTTTTAATTTATTGTTGAGAATGTCTCGTTGATTTTTCAGTTCGCCCATGGCATTCTTTACCTCAGAACCCACATTTCCCTTTCTCAACATGCCTGCTGCGCTGATTGTTCATGTTCAACATGTATACAACAGTATAGGCACTTTAAAGCACTCCTAATCGCTTTCTCACACAGCATAAGGACAGCTTTTCTTAGTGTGACAACGTCTTCAATCATACACAAGATTGCTTTTGCCGTGACAATTCTTCTTCTCATTTCTACAAGGCATCATCTGTAAGACGATATTACTGTTTAAAGTACTGATTCACCTATTTAATAATGTACTTATTTACTTGCTTAATTTGTGTATTTACTCTTCTTGAGATTATCATATTTATTGTTTTATTATAATTTAATTCCAACCCTTATCGCTCAGGTGTACAACCACAGCTACGCTACATATTACAGAATCGACTTATCGTCTACAATAAATACTATGCATATCTTATGAACAGATCCGTCACAGCCGCTAAATAAATTGACACGATTAATGAACATATTAAGGTCTAAGAATAACATTAAAGAATGGACTAACGAGCATTTAATTCTCAAACAGAGATTCAGTGATTTTTAAAGATGGCGTCCTCGCTACTCCCACATAACCAGTTTCAGACAACAGACTTCACCGCCATTTTGGATAAGATCGTGATCAACATGACGTCACTAGACTCGTATCAATATGAATTCTTGGATACCAACACAACCGAGACACCTTATAACATCAGCGGGTACGCTAACAGCTCGACCGGTCCACTGAATTTCCATATCGTGCTGAAAAAGTACGCCATTTTCCGGGTGGCGCACGTGATCAACAATTACTACCTGTGGTTGGTGTTCTTCTTTGGTTTCCCAGGCAACATCGTCAGTTTTATTACAATACTACGAATGAAACCAGTCTCATCTCCAACCGTCTACGTTGCTGCTGTTGCCTTCGTGGACAACATGTGTCTGTTGTGTAAATTCTCCTTCTTCATTTTGACCAAATACGATGCCAAGCTTGAGAACGAAGGCTGCTCCGCTCTCCTGTTTCTCGGCTCGTTTACTGCCCACTTCGCTAACTGGCTTCTGGTTGCCATGACAGTTGAGAGATGCCTGGCCATATGTCTGCCATTGAAGGTCGGATCTATTTGTACGAGGTAAGACGGTCGTAGTTATTTTTGAGTGTTTAAATGTCTGTCTGTCTGCCTTACTGTCTGTCCGTCTGTCTGCCTGTCTGTCTGTCTAGTGTACTTCTGACTCTGTCGATCTGTCTCTGTCGGTGTCTGTCGGTCTGTCTAATGTACATCTATCTCTGTCGATCTGCCTCTGTCGGTCTGTCTGTCTCTGTCGGTCTGTCTGTCTCTGTCAGTCTGTCAGTCTCTGTCGGTGTCTGTCTGCCTGTCTATCTATCGAGAAAGTTCGGAGCCGTGAGTTTAAGATGGCTCGTAAGCCCTATTTTGGCTCTAAATGCTATTTGATAGTGTGGGCAAAGAATACTTGACGTTCCAGGAGGAGGATCCCCTGCGGTAGTTTTTTTTTTTTTTTGTCCCCATCTTTTTTTTCACAGCTCTTGCAGTCCTGTTTGCTTCACAAGGGACTACACCCTTACGTAATGATGTACACCACAAATTTTGATCTTTGGCAGCAGTCTCCCAAGTGTCGTGATAAATTTCACAAGTTTCTAGTGAGATCTTCAGTGTCTTCAATGCGTTTCCTCTAGCCGTCTTGGTAGCGTTTACCACAACCCAGCTCGCCGTTAAAAAAAAAAAATCGCATAGGGAGCCTGTGATCTGGCATGCGAGTCAAGTGACCAGCCCAGCGAATCTGATTCTTCATTAGTAAAGTGTGGATACTGGGCATGGACGCTATTTCTAAGACTTCAGTGTCTGGGATCTTGTCTTGCTATTTAATCTTCAATAGCTTCCTTGTAGAAGGCAAGGGCACAGTAAATGATGTGTATATATTGAGAACAGTAATTGAACGTTCTATAGACGTAAACAAAGATCTATATCTTTGCTTTATTGACTACACAAAGGCTTTCGATAAAGTGAGACATAACGATATGATAAGGATGCTTGAAGATCTACAAATTGATGGAAAAGACCTTAGACTTGTAAAAAACATATTTGAAACAACAAGCTGCCATCAGAATTGATAACAATGTAAGTCAATATTGAGTAAAGAGGTGTGAGACAGGTATGTGTAATGTCTCCAGATCTTTTTTCCCTGTACAGTGAAAATATTTTCAGAAATATAGAAGATATGGAAGGAATCAACATTGGAGAACGAAACATCAATAACATTAGATACGCAGATGATACAGTCTTGATTGCAGACAATGAACAGGACCTGCAAAATTTAGTAAATGTGGTTGTTACACACAGTGAACAACTAGGGTTAGAACTGAATATTAAGAAGACGCAGATTATGGTCGTCACTGGGAAGAAGGAAATACCACAATGTGATATACGAGTAAATGGGCATTTTATTAAGCAAGTGAATCGATACAGTTATCTCAGCACAGTCATAACATCTGATGGGAGATGCCTTGAAGAGATTAGAACAAGAATTGCCATTGCTAAGGTAGCCTTTTGCAAGATGAAAAACATACTGACCAATAACAAGATATCAATTGAAACGAGAAAAAGAGTGTTGAAGTGCAACATAGAACCTATACTTTTGTATGGATGTGAAGCGTGGACAATAAGCAGTCAAGCTGAAAAACAGCTGATGGTAGTGGAAATGTGGTTTCTGAGGAAAATGCAAAGAATACCATGGACAGACAGAAAAACCAGTGAACAAGTCCTTCAAGAAACAAATGAAGATCGTAAACTGATTAGATACATTAGACGTAGACAGTCAACATTTTTTGGGCATGTTATGAGAAGAAATGAATTAGAGAACTTGGTGACGACTGGCAAGATCGAAGGGAAGAGACCAAGGGGAAGACCGAGCAGTAAGTACCTGGATGGCTTGGCCACGTGGCATGGTCGAGATAGGAACACAGAGCTGATCCACGACTCTAGTGATCGAGTGACATGGCAGTACATGACCGCCCACGCTTATCGGCATGGCACATGATGGATGGAGCCTCCTAAAGCGGACTGTGTGGAAGTGGTTTAATTTCCTAGCATGACGCTGGTAAACAGTCCAGATTTCACAATCTTTAGCAGTGTGGATAATACGACTGCTTTGTAGACTTTCAGCTTTGTTTGCAGGCATTGACTATATTAAGGCATAATATCCGAGAGAGATACATTGAAAGATTAAAAATATGAGAACAATGAAAAGAACATGGAAAAAAACAATTGCTACTTATCTCAGAAACCCAGGCTGGGATACTCCAGGTTGTGATACGTGTATATATGTTGTGTTTTGTGTATTTGTTTTCTGATGACAGCTAGACGCAGAAACGTCCTACGTTTTTCGTAACTGTGTTCTGTAAAGCTACATTACTTTGTGTTATTTTATATTGTTTATATTTTCAGAGCTTTACCTCAGTCCAACTAATTGAATTCATATACTTTCCAAGTCATTGTGACTTTATTATGGCCTTCGCATTCCAGTTTCCGAGGCATGAGGCTGTTTATGAGTTCGTTGTCTTTAATATTACAGCTTCTGAGACTTGAGGCTGTTTATGAGTCAATGCTCTTTAATATTCCAGTTTCTGGAACTTAAGGCTGTTTATCAGTCAATTCTCTTTAATATCCCAGTTTCTGAGGCTTGAGGCTGTTTATGAGTCAATTCTCTTTGATATTCCAGTTTCTGAAACTTGAGGCTGTTTATGAGTCAATTCTCTTTGATATTCCAGTTTCTGAAACTTGAGGCTGTTTATGAGTCAGTTATCTTTGATATTCCAGTTTCTGTGACTTGAGGCTGTTTATGAGTCAATTCTCTTTGATATCCCAGTTTCTGAGACTTGAGGCTGTTTATGAGTCAATTCTCTTTGATATCCCAGTTTCTGAGAATTGAGGCTGTTTATAAGTCAATTCTCTTTGATATTCCAGTTTCTGAGACTTGAAGCTGTTTATCAGTCAGTTTTCTTCTGTCACTGCCATTTACTGCCAATATAGTACCTTGCGGTGTATGGTAGAGGGGTCTTTGAGCCTGAGGAATAAAAGCCGCCTGGCTAGTGCAGTCGCCGAGAACTGTGCAGGTTAGGATTTTCTTTTTGCCCCCGACAGAAAAAAATCCCACACCTTACCGAGGGATCGAATCCGGGTCTCCCGAATGAGAGTCCGGCGTTCTAGCCTCTCGGCCAGCCGCTCCTCAGTTTTCTTCAATATTCCAATTTCCGAGACATGAGGCTGTTTATGCGTCAGTTTTCTTCAGTATTCCAATTTCAGAGACATTAGGCTATTTATGATTCAATTCTCTTTAATATTCCAGTTTCTGAGACATTAGGCTGTTTAAGATTTAGTTTCTGAGACATAACGTTGTTTATGAGTCAGTTTTCTTCAATATTCCAGTTTCTGAGACATGAGGCTGTTTATGAGTTAGTTTCTGAGATGTTTTCGGTAACGTTTAGATTCAAAACTTCGATTTTCTTCTTGATCCACGGTATTTTGATACGATTTCCGTAACATTTAGTTTCAAAACCACGATTTTCTTCGTTGGTTACAGCGATGTGGTTCACGGGCACAGAGGCATTGTTGCCAGAGGAAAGATGCATGTTCAGATAATGTTTAGTTACATGTTAATAGATAACAGAAGTCACGACTGCAGCAGGTTATAACCACAGGAAATAAAAACAGTTAGGTGGGTATAACTAATGCGAAAAAGTGAGAGATACTAAACACGGACACAGTGTATATACCTTACAACGGACTTCACAACGGTGAACATAAATTTAAAAAGGGGGGGGGGGGGGGCAATAAAATAATAAAATTAAAAATTAAAATAAGTATTTTTTTTTTTTGCATTTTCCCCGTTTATTTTAAGTTCACACATTATCTTTTTTTTTACGCATATCCTTTACAGGACATTGCAGTCAACACCAGCAATTTTAAGCTGCTGTTGATGTCTTAGCAAGTTTTACGTTCAGTAGTTTGCCATTGCTTTCTGACCGATGTGCTCAATACCTTCCGTAAGTAACCAACGCGACGCGATCCGCTGCCGAATCTCGTGCAGCTGTATTTCATACGAGAGTACACGGGATTACGAACAACGTCCTTAACCCCTACGCCGTCAGGAAGACCGGCTACAGATTATCTAACTGTTTGTATTTCATTTAGTTAAATATGCTTGCTGTTAGAGTGCTATGGGCTATTAATCGCTTTAGCCAAACTCTTTCTGGCATCTGTTACAGAGTCCTTGTTATTTAAAACAAACCAGTTGTTGATGATTCTAACCAACTGGAAACTCGAAGCGCAGGTCAGATGAATCAAATTACAATTATACAAAACCGTTACGACGAGAAGCCTTGATCAGCAAATTATACAACAACAGAAAACCACAACACACAAAAATGAAATGTCACTTAGTAATTCATCATCGAGTGCCTTGCCGACTGGGCGATCATGCGTTTCCACAAACTGCGATCGGCAATACCATGGATTAATTTATGTTTTGACTCCCTTCCTTGCCATGACAAAAGACTTTCAATATTTTTTTTTCTCGCTCGCTTTCTATATCTCTCTTTCCAAGCATCTTTCCGGTGGTCACAAGATGTTCCAGTTTTTGTCTTATAATTTGGCGCCGAAAAACATTATGAATGCCTCTTTCTGGTATTTGAGATAAGTTGTCTTTGTGGCCCAGCCATCCTAAAAATGTCCAGTTGACATATTTTAGAAGTCCACGGAAACTGCAGAATTCTTCTTAACAAAAACCACATTTCCAAGGTTTCGGTTGTGTTTATCCTTGTTGACTAGTCGCCCGGTATTCGAGCCGTGTGTTAGAACTGCAAGAACTTCCAATGACAAGAACTTATTGCATAAAATGTTCTTCATTTGACATTTGAATACTCAGTGGCGTTGGTTATAATTGTGGTGGTTCAGTGGGCGTGTTTTGTTTCTCGTCTTCTGTGTCAGTTTTATCTGACTTTTCAATTGTGTAGTCATCCCTCATCATTTCGTAGTCACCCCTCATCATTTCTTAGTCATCCCTCATTTCGTAGCCATCCCTCATTTCGTAGTCATCCCTCATTTCTTAGTCATCCCTCATCATTTCGTAGTCACCCCTCATCATTTCGTAGTCACCCCTCATCATTTCGTAGTCATCCCTCATCATTTCGTAGTCATCCCTCATCATTTCGTAGTCACCCCTCATCATTTCGTAGTCACCCCTCATCATTTCGTTGTCATCCCTCATCATTTCGTAGTCATCCCTCATCATTTCGTAGTCATCCCTCATTTCTTAGTCATCCCTCATCATTTCGTAGTCATCCCTCATCATTTCTTAGTCATCCCTCATCATTTCGTAGTCACCCCTCATCATTTCGTAGTCATCCCTCATCAATGCGTAGTCACCCCTCATCAATGCGTAGTCACCCCTCATCATTTCGTAGTCATCCCTCATCATTTCGTAGTCATCCCTCATCATTTCGTAGTCATTCCTCATCATTTTGTAGTCATCCCTCATTTCGTAGTCATCCCTCATTTCGTAGTCATCCCTCATTTCGTAGTCATCCCTCATTTCTTAGTCATCCCTCATCATTTCGTAGTCACCCCTCATCATTTCGTAGTCACCCTTCATCATTTCGTAGTCACCCCTCATCAATGCGTAGTCACCCCTCATCAATGCGTAGTCACCCCTCATCAATGCGTAGTCACCCCTCATCAATGCGTAGTCACCCCTCATCAATGCGTAGTCACCCCTCATCAATGCGTAGTCATTCCTCATCATTTCCTAGTTAGTTAGTTAGTTAGTTAGTTAGTCGACAGATCATCCTCGTTGCACATCGAACCATTCAGTCCATAAGTGCTCGGATCCCCTCCTCAGCAAATCCCGCAGCGTGTAGCGGCTAACGACGCTAGTTCTGTGTTGGTTTATCAATCTTCTTTGGCTTCCTGCGTAGTGTTCTTGTTTGGCCACCCCTCTTTTAATTTGCTGCTCCCGCAGTCTGGCCATTGTTGTAGATTCACAGTCATCACTTGGTTCTCGCAAAAGTCTCACTTCTCGTAGAGCATTCAGAATGTCAGCCTGGTCCATGGCGCGTCCGCCCTCCACAGTAGCCTCACCTGCGAGCTTGTCAGCCCGCTCATTTACTTGTACTCCCGCATGCCCTGGCACGAAGATGAAACTAATCTTTGCCAGCCGAGACCGCTCCAGAGGCAGCAACCATTCTCTTCGGATCGACCCCTCCTCTATCCTCTTGATCATGTTCATTGAGTCGCTAAGGAAACAAGCCCTAGTGAATGTCTGTGTCTCGAGCCATGTTATTGCTTTACTTACTGCCATGACTTCCATGGTCAGGCTACTTGTGGTTTCAGTGAAAGCACCAGAGTCATCCTTCACAATTCTCCCTCCGGCCCGAGCTGTAAAGGCCCATGAGCTTCTCACATGTCGGACGACCGACCCATCTGTGTAGATGACCGCATCACCGTCTAGCGAATTCTCGAAAATCAACGCTTGTACTTCAGCCTCAACAGCAGCCGGATTTTCTTGTCTGCATTCTCTATCTAGTTGGATGCAAACTGAAAAGGATGTGCAGAAGTCTGTTGGCACTTGCACCCACTCCTCGCCAGGTTCTAAGTCCTCAAGTGAACACACCTGTTGAAGAATGTCTTCGGCTTGACCCATCCACGACCGTCCTCTTTTTAACCTGCTGCCCTTCACCTTCCTAATTTCACTATGCAGTGGATGTTGTGTGTTTGCGTTAATTCTGAGGTAGGCGCGTGCCCTGCAAACTTGTATTCTCTCTTCAATGGTTGGAAAATCAAGAAGGTAGCGCATCGCCCTGCATGCTGTATCTCTTGTACATCCAAGAATAATGCGCATAGCTTCATTCTGTATCCTTTCCATCCTTTCTATCTGCTTATGGCTGAGAGTCAGGATTGCCATTGCATACTCCAAAACAGACATGACCAGCCCCTCGTACAGAAGACATAGATGGCGCTGCTCACAGTTTGCTGCCGCCATCACCGGCATCGCTGCCAAACCCCGCTTGGCCTTTGTTATCACCTGGTCTATGTGCACATTATAAGCAAGGCTTCGATCAAACCGTATCCCCAGGTAATTCATTGCCTGCGTTCTTTCCACCGTCTCTGAACACAGCATTACAGTTGGTGTTGGATTGTTGACAATATGATTATTCAACGAGAACCAAGTCACTGTTGCCTTTGTTGGGTTGACCATTGCCCCAGCTTCATCACACCAAGTACTTATGCGATTGAGTTCGGTTTGTAGTTCCACAGCAGCCTGATCTTTATCCTTACCCTGACGATACACTAAAACATCATCGGCATACGACAATGTCCTGCCAGGTCCAGTGATCTGCTCACTGGTGATTCTCACTGTGTAGGCGTTGAACAGTACCGGAGATAATGGTGATCCCTGTGGTAGGCCAGGATATATTGTTGTTGGTTCCGAAGTCCAACTGCCACATCTAAAAACTACTTTCCGTTGGAAGAGGGCTGCAGCTATCCAACTAAGGAGGAATGGACTTACGTTTAGTTCAAGAAGCTGAAACATTAAAAAATCCAGTGGTACTCTGTTGTATGCGTCCTCAAGATCAATCGCTGCAGCAACGGTTTCAGTGCCTGAGTGGAAACCTTCATAGACATCATGGGCAAAGACTGCTGCATTGGTCCAGGTTTCTCTTTTTGGACGGTACCCACCCAGGGTAGGTGGGAAAACTCCTTGCCTCTCTAGTTGGCTTGATATTTTCCTGGCAATTACCTTCTCCAGCAGCTTGCCTATTGTATTCTGCATGGTTATAATTCGATATCCCTGAATTTTTTTGTGGTCTTTGTCAGGCTTCGGCAAGCGAAAAATGGGCAGAGGTGTGTCAAAGAGTAAGCACAGACAAGTCACTGAAATTGTTCTGGCGACTACATAAAAGCATGAGTGGTGTAGTCAAGAATAAGAGCATTTCAGACTTCCAAGGTGCTGACCTCACCTGGCAGAGGACTGACGAGGACAAGGGCAAAGCCCTCTTTGAACGCTACCTTGAGCAGGGCAACCAGACAGACATGGGAGGCCGAAATCTGGCCAAGGAGGTCACCTCAGACAGATGCAAGGCCCAGAACACTTCGGAGGAAGACACAGTGACAGTGAAAGAAATCAAGGCTGTGCTTCGACGATCAAAAAACAGTGCTCCAGGTCCTGATGGCATAAGATACGACGACATAAATAGGTGTACCGACAATGAGCTAGAGAAACTAGCAGACATGTACAACAACAGTATAGGGAGTGCTAGCATCAAGGAGGAATGGTTACTCATCATTTCATATTCATCCCTCATCATTTCCTAGTCATCCTCATCATTTCGTAGTCATCCCTCATCCTTTCATAGTCACCCTCATCATTTCATAGTCACCTTCATCATTTCGTAGGAATCCCGGTGGAAGCTGCGATGTACAGCTGACGATGTGTGGTCTCGTGGTGGTGAGGCAGTGGTTAGGGCAAGAACAGATACTGCCATAACTGAGGAGCCAAGCATAAACACCGCCCATTGGAAAGAGCAAGACACTTTTTGGGGTCGGGGGGGGGGGGTTAAACTACACAAAAAAGGGGGAGGGTGGGTCTGCAAAGCTAGCAAAGGCAGAAAAAGTGGAATTGTAGACGAAGAAGGGGGGGGGGAGGATGGATGATAGGAAGAGTGTGAGCATAGGATAAGATGAGTTCTTAATGGATATATCCACGAGGTTTTAGTTTTTAACGGTGTTAATTGGCCATGATGCGATTTAGATTGATTCATAATATTGTGCATAAACGTGAGATTGTTATAGTGGGTAGTATAACTGCTAAGAAACACTGAGGGAGGGCTTAGTCAATGGATGAAAGCATGTTGGTTTAACGATTCTAACAAAACTGCCATATATATATATTGATCATGTAGAACGGACTGGTCTCATAATACAAAGCTTACAGTTCATAGTATAATATATACACTCAAGATAGTTGTTATACAACATAACGTCACATCCAGTACATAAATACTTTTATCAATGAGAAACCACGAATGTGTGATGCACTGTGTCTTTGGGAACGTTCGTAAAATGACCGTCTCTGATATTTATAATATACGATGGCACAGCAAGGATGATTACTATACAGTAAAGCACAAAAATATACAGGAAATCAATGGGGGGGAGGGGGGGAGAGCACGGCTTTTATCTTGTTACGTACGAGCTCATCTACATTATAAACATCATAAATCCAAGTATAACAGAGATAGAGAGGAACATTATCACAATGCTTGTGTGAGTGTGCGTTTACAGTAATCACCCCGCATCTAACAACTCAGTTCACATATTGCACGCAACAACAAGAAAGAACCGATGCCAATTCCTCCCATGTTTTCTATTCAGTTATTTGTCTTACTTAATGCATGCAGACAAGCAGACTGACTAACTGACAAACATGCAGACAGACAAACAATTATCATGATAGTCAAGCAGGATACGTGCCAACGTATTTACGTCTTCGCGTCCATCAAACCGGATACAACTATGGTAAATTGGAAATCTTTTAAACGACAGCGGCCAAACAGCAGACGTCCAGAGGTATCATCTTGGAAATATCGGACTGGATGCGTGATCAATCAACCAAAAAATTATGTCTGAAACAGATATAACACTCATAAGAGATTATGTTTTATTTCTCTGTGTGTTTTTATCTACACAAGGTTTGGTTGTTGTTAATGTGTTTTTTTAATCTAATTTCCTAGAACGTGATTGTGACTAGTGACTTGTGAGATTGCATTCTGGTACTGAGATACCATGTCTGCGATTTGTTAATTGGTTGCGTGGTACCGAGACACCATGTCTCATCATTATGTGAATAACGAAGACACAAACCATAGATTGTACGATTTATTGCCTGACATATTTCGCTGCATCTCGTCAGGTACATACTGCAGAAGTCACAAAACATAGAGTAAAATAATTAGGTACATCTTCCAAGCTGAAATATACACATGATCGCACAGTAATGTAATTGTTTACCATGGTAATTTTTAATGGACTATCATGTATTTCTGTGTGCCAAAACTAGCCTATATAGATTAATCTTTATGGCGCATAAAAATATCTCCCTATCTATGGCACACGAACACAACGATATCCTGGATATCCCAATGAGACGTAGAGCAGACGGCACAATTCAAAGATCGGTGTACCGCAAAGAAACATGCACTGGCCAATGCTTAAATTGTCATAGCTTCGCTCCTGTCCAGAACAAACGGGGCTTAGTACGGACCCTGTTTGCCTGTACTAGGAAGATATGCACACAGGACACACTGACAGGGGAAATTGAAAACTCTGAAGAATGCCTTACATCTCAATGGGTACTCCACAGGATTTATAAAGCGCCACTGCCAACAGCCGAAACCAAAACCAGACGTAACTATAATCCCTAAGCTCAAGGTATTTATCCAGCTAACCTTTCGAGTGGATGGCGTAATCCAACCTCTACAGGACCGTCTCATTACAGCAGTCGGCCGAACATTCTGTGCTGCAACTCCAGTAATTAGGTACAGAACCACACCTATTCCCACCCCAGCAGTAAAAGAATCTACCCCTTTGTATGCCAAATCTACCTACATCGGCAGAACAGAGCGGCAATTACACAACAGGGTTGTTGAACACATACCCAGCTGGCTTGATAAGATACTACACACAGGCGATGGGATCATGGGAAGGCTGACACACCACAATTATAAACTTCCGGTGTCGTCCATTGCACGTCATGTCTTGGACACCGGTCATGTAATTGATAGAGACAACGCTTTTCACGTGTTGTTTCATATACACAATAGTCGTTTGTTAAAGTTTGCAGAAGCCTTAATGATTAATCTGCATAGGCCAGTTTTGTTCAAACAGGAAGACATGATAGTCCATGTAAAATTACCATGGTAAACAATTGATATTACTGTGCGATCATGGGTATATTTCAGCTTGGAAGATGTATCTAATTATTTTACTCTACGTTGTGTGACATCTGCAGTATGTACCTGACGAGATGCAGCGAAATATGTCAGGCAATAAATCGTACAATCTATGGTTTGTGTCTTCGTTATTCACATTCACTACGGGAAAACATTGTTTTGATCATCATTATGTGCAAGGCCAATAAGCGTGGTTGGTCTAAATGTTGCAGCTCCTGCTGATTGTCTGCAATCAATACTGTATCATCTGCATATCTAATGTTAATGATATTACGTCACCGAATGGTGATTCCTCTCATATCTTCTACTTTTCTGAAGATATGTTCACTGTCTAAGGAAAACAAACTGTGGAGACATTATACATCCCTGTCGGACACCTCTCTTAATAGGCTGATATTGGCCTACTTCATTATCAATCTTTATGGCCACTTGTTTTTCAAATATATGGTTTTATTTTTACAAGTCGTGCGTAGGTCTTTCGCATCAATTTGTAGATCTGCAAGCATCTTTATCATGTTGACATGTCTTACTTTATCGAAATCCTTTGTGTAGTCAATAAAGCAAAGATGTAAGTCTTTGTTTACTTCTATAGGACGCTCAATTAATGTTCTCAGTATATACACAGCATTTACTTACTCTTATCTTCTACGAACTCACATTGTTCTTCTCCTATTTCGGGTTGTAACGTCTTCAAAACTCTTTGCGTGATAATTCTTAGCAAAATCTTCGTGATATGGCTCATTATACTAATTGTTCGATGTTGATCATATTCTAATGCTCCTGATTTCTTATGAATTGCAAACAATATAGAATTGCATAATTCATGAGGTTTATTTCCAGTATCATATATTGTGTTCAGCAGTCTGGTGACCTGGACTATTCAATATTCCATGTCTGCGATTTGGTAATCGGAATCTCCATGGCGAAATGGTTACGCTGCCGGACTCGCTCCGATGTTTGTGGGTTCAATTCCGGCCTACTTCGTTCAGTTCACGGGTGCAATTATCTCGGAGATTCCTGGAGGTCGTCGCTGGAGCTACGGAGTTCGTGCCCACCTAGCCATATGGAACCAAATCCGGCGCTATGATAGGACCTTCTTGCTTTGTAGACCCTTTCAAACTCCCTGTCGCTTGTCGTCTCTGGGGGGGGGGGGGGGGGGGGGGGACAGTAGAATCAACAAGTACACTTCAACTTCCCTTTTTTCAGTGTTGGGTCTATTGCCAGACTTTTGTCTCCACACACCCTTTCCAGTCTTCTATTCACTATCTCTCTCTCTATTATCGCAAGGCCATACCCCTCTTCACATTCCTCCAGACCATACCCACACAACACTGTCCTCCAATAAATACTAAAATTATTTAATGAATAAAAAGTGTCATGGGTGTGTATAGTGTGTATGTAAAGACGTTGTTGGAGTGTTCTATTGCGTAGGTGAGATAAGATTGACAGTCTAAGATCCACATCACAGTTCTCATCACGCAACGACCATATATTGTCACCACAGCACAGAACTGGCATACGCTCACCCAGTGTAGTGTCTCTCTGAATGATGATGATGTCTTCACAATATCCTTGAACTTTAGAAATAAACAGTACTTTCACCACAGCGTGTTTTTTTTTTTTTTTTTTGTAGGTAACGTCTTTCAGTGTGACATATCCAATATCATGAACGGTTTTATGGTCCAGGGAAGGTCTACACATCAGATACAATTTAATGAATTATTGTCTAAGTATGGATGACACTGTCTATATATATATATATATATATATATATATATATATATATATATATATATATATATATATATATATATATATATATATATATATATATATATATATATATATATATATATATATCACCGACACACTGTTTTTATTTAATTCCAAGAATGTTCTGTGACTCAGATAATATATTTTGGCGTTACAGCCTCTTCATTTAGAATATAGTTCATGTGACCCATCTTGAGCTTCAGATCTATGGTTATTTGACATCTATTCTGCTGTCAGTCTCTATCAGGACTGTCGTATATGTGTCCGTTATTTCTATAACTGGTTGACCTACATATGCGATATAAGACTTCAATCCTGCCGATAGTTCTCACTGCACCAGACTATTTACAGTTCAGTGGAATTCAGTGGAGTTCAGTGGAACCTGTCGAATATACAATACCTGGTGAGATCAACCTAACTCAGACTTATTAGAAGTGAGAGTAGGCTAGTGGCCATTATCAGTTATAACTTCTATAGATTCAGAGAAATGATCTCTGACATAAGGCATAGGAGTTCTTCACATAACTTAAGACAAGGTAAAAGAAGGAAAAGTCATAGGAAACTTTAGAAATCCCAGTAACCACCTATACTAGAATCTCCTATCATAGACCTATCCTTATCTCCCCCCTTACGGCCTATCTTCTATTATAATAGTACTCATACTATCGAGTGCCCTGACACCTTACTCAATCCACTAAGTTACTTCTCAGCTAAATTGGGCCAACACTCAATATTACGGTCACACACTCAAATACACTATGCTAGAGTTCTACTCTACACCACAACTACCTTATAACTATCCTCGGCTGAATCGGGAATACGTATGCACATAAGTACAAATGTTCGTCGGTTTCAACCACTCGGAACATGGTAAATCCCTATTCTATTAGCTCCAGAATAGATCACCACTTTCTCTCGTGGAAGACTCGTAGCACACTATATTAAACTTGAATATCCAGACCATTTATACTTTGGCTCTGTATAATTGCCCTGGCATATTCCACCATATACTCCCCTGTCCTCTTCACCGGTCTTTTGATCTTCATACAACAACAACCGAAAATCCTCTTAGAAAAACGATCTTCTCGGGACATCAATGATTATCCACTCGTTTCTCGGGACCACGGACATACGTTTCCGTTACTTCAAAAGACATCTAATCGTTTTTATCGTAACTATGTCTTCGTTGTTCAAAGGGTTGTGAAACTGCGTGATCGTGACTCCCGTTTTCTCATTTCAAAGGTTTATGATCTTGGTTTACTGGCGCTCGTCTCACAATCAAACACGCGGTATCTGTTTTGATCGCCGATCAAAGTTCTGTAATATTGGAGTCAATAACCTGTACTCACCTCAGGACCGAAGCGATCTCTGTTCTCTGATCTTGGGTCAATAACTTTCAAAACAACGATCTCTGGACTTTGATCCATTAGGAGCGACGCCTTCCAGCCATTTCGTGACATTCCCTATGCTAATAGTCAGGTCCATAAACCTAAATGAGGCAACTGAAATATTGTGGGTATGTCAAACGTTATGAAAGTTTGGAGAGAATAATAGTGGAGAGGTATATTCCGGGAAAGAGAGGAAGAGATAGATCAAAAAGAAGAAATGGGAGCAGGATGTGGCTGAGTATCTCCAGATCGGTATATCGGACGCGGGACATCTTGCTTATGACCAATAAGTTTCCCGGAAGGTTGTTATGGGAGCAAGGTTCTGCAAAGGACATGCTACTGAATGAATGAATGAATGAATGAATGAATGAATGAATGAATGAATGAATGAATGAAGGGATGGATGGATGGATGGATGGATGGGTGGGTGGATGGGTGGATGGATGGATGGATGGATGGATGGAGGGAGGGATGGATGGGCGGGTGGATGGATGGATGGATGGATGGATGAAAGAATGAATGAATGAATGAATGATGAATGAATGAATGAATGAATGAATGAATGAATGAATGAATGAATGAATGGGTATTTGAAAAGGTAATCATGGATGAAGGTGTATCGGTTAGCAGAGAAGAGAAAAACCACGACACAGATGGATTCAAGATGTGATAAATAATTTACAAATGCCATCAGGAAAGATTGATTCAAGATGTTATTAATAATTTACAAATGACAGTAACATAGATGTATTCAAGACGTGATAAATAATTTACATCTCGGAAATATACATTTAATCAAGATGTGATAAATAATTTACACATGACAGCAACATAGATGGGCTCAAGATGTTATAAATAATTTACAGATGCCAGCAGCAAAGATGGATTCAAGATGTTATTAATAATTTACAAATGACAGCAACATGGATGGATTCAAGATGTGATAAATAATTTACACACGACAGCAACATAGATGAATTCCTGATGTGATAAATAATTTACAAATGCTAGCAGTAAAGATGGATTCAAGATGTTATTAATAATTTACAAATGATAGCAACATAGATGAATTCCAGATGCGATAAATAATTTACAAATGACAACAGCATAGATGGATGCAAGATGTGATAAATAATTTACATCTCGGAGACACAGATGTAGTCAAGATGTGATAAATAATGTACACAAGACAGCAAAATATATGGATTAAAGTTGTGATAAATAATTTACATGACAGCAACATAGATGGATTCAATATGTGATCAATAATTCAAATGACAGCAACATAGATGGATTCAAGATGTGATCAATAATTTAAATGACAGCAACATAGATGTATTCCAGATGCGATAAATAATTTACAAATGACAGTAGCATAGATGCATTCAAGATGCGATAAATAATGTACACATGACAGCAAAATATATGGATTCAAGCTGTGATAAATAATTTACATGACAGCAACATAGATGGATTCAAGATGTGATCAATAATTTAAATGACAGCAACATAGATGGAAGTTTGTTAGTTTGAAGTTTTACCGATAAATGGGCACACATCCATGGACGCGGACTTTATTACCTTTTGGACACTGACGAGTGAGTTAATAAAAATTTTAATTGTCCTGTTTTGAAGATTTCTTCTTCTCCTTTTTCTTCTTCTCCTTCTTTTTTATTCTTTTTCTTCTTCTTTTACTATTGCTTCTACTTCTAGTCCATGCCATGTGCTTCGATAATCATGTTTATCGGCAGCCTCCTGTCTCGTGTGCTGAGAATCAATTCTGATACACGTATTCTGCTATGCCATGATGTCAAACTGTCCAGACTCTTCTCTTGTGGTCTCCTCCTGCATCTCCTCCCTCCCAACTTTCCGCTTGACACGATGTATTCCACCTTTCCCCTTCTCATGTCATGCCCAAAGAACGCGGTTTGTCTTCTTTTAAAGGGAGTATCCGGTCTTCTTTGTGAATTAACGTCTGCCAAGATATCTTTATTATTCTTGTTATCCGTCCGCTGTGGTCTCATCCTCTTCCACAAAAGCACATCTCTGCAGCCTCCATATAATTTTTCACTAGTCTTCACATTGCCCATGATTCGTTTCCTTACATCAGGATTGGCTCGATATCACTCTAAAGAACTAACCTTAACAATCTTGCCTACTACCTATTTACCCTACCAATATTATCTTATATCTACTCCACACTGACAATGTTTCCTTCTAACTACCTCACTCTAACCATCTTTCATTGTGTCTGAAAATGTGTTCTTCTGACTATCTCGAGACAACATACTATTCTTCTAATTTTCTCGCTCTAATAGGCTTTCTTTCTAAATACCTGACCCTAACAATCTAACCTTATATCTACTTTACATTGACAATGTGTTTTCTAACTACCTCACCCTAACAATCTATCTTTATATCTACTTTACATAAACAGTGTGTCCTTCTAACTGCCCCACCCTAACAATTTAACCTTATGTCTACTTTACATTGACAATGTGTCCTTCTAACTACCTCACACTAAGAATCTTTCTTGTTATCTAACAATGCTTTTTTATTCTGAGTACGTCACAACAACACTCGCTCTTGTAACTTTCTCACCCAAACAATCTCTGTCTTTCTATCCTCTTCAATATAGTAACATTCTCTCTCTCTCTCTCTCTCTCTCTCTCTCTCTCTCTCTCTCTCTCTCTCTCTCTCTCTCTCTCTCTCTCTCTCTCTCTCTCTCTCTATCTATCTATCTATATATATATATATATATATATATATATATATATATATTGGGTGGGTGAGTGTGTGTAGGTTGGGGGATGGGTGGGGGATGTGTGTTTGGGTGGGTGCGGGATGTGTAGATGGATGGGGAGAGATTGTGTGAGTGGGGGATGTGTGTAAGTTGGGGATGTGTGTGTGGGAGCGGGATGTGTGTGTGTGGGTAGGTACGTGATGTGTGGGTTGGCGGGGATGTGTGTGGGTGGGTGGGAGGATGTATGTTTGGGGGATGTGTGTTTGGCTGGGTGGCTGAAGATGTGTGGGTGGTGGAGGACATGTGGGTGGGTGAGTGTGTGTGGGTTATGGGATTGTTGGGAGAATGTGTGTGTGTGGGTTGAGAGATGTGTGTAGGTTGGGGGATGTTGTGGGTAGGGGATGTGTCGGTGGGGGTGAGTGGGGTGGGTGGGTGGAGCATTTATGTGTGCTGGCTGTGTGGGTGGGTGGGGGATGTATGGGTGGGTGAGGAATGTGTCTCACAACATGGTAATATGCATTATTTATGTTTACAACATTCATTTGACAATGTTGTTTTCTTTATAAAAGTATCATCCACTATTGATGAACGAAAGATGAGTGATTGGAAAAGCCGAATGTAAGACGGGCCTGCGTGCCCAATTTGTTACACTTGAAAATAAAGTTCGTTCGTTCGTTCTCTCTCTCTCTCTCTCTCTCTCTCTCTCTCTCTCTCTCTCTCTCTCTCTCTCTCTCTCTCTCTCTCTCTCTCTCTCTCTCTCTCTCTCTCTCTCTCTCTCTCTCTTGTCTATCCACATAACTCTAATAATATTTCCCTCTATCATCTTTCCCCTAACACAGTAACCTGTTATCTGCGCGATTCTAAAGACCCCTCTTTTCACGCATTCGTCCCTTAGACTGTCTCCTCCAACTTACCTCGCCCGACGAATCCTTCTCTCAATAGAAACCTCACATATCACATCTTTCACAATATCCTAGAGAATTTCCCATTGACTGCCTGGATTCTATCGGCTGCTTATCGGTTGCCCAGATAAACACTTTAGACTGCATTTGTATGCTTGCCGTGGTGGCTCTATTTCTAATAGTAAAGCGCATTTATATTCATTGAATTTTCACATGGCTGTGAGTTTGTCTGTGTCGACTATAGAAGGTGTCATGCTTTTTCACCGAGTTTATATCGTTTCTTTTCTGCAAACACATTTGATTAACTTAGAGACCATCAAATTTTTTGTTCAATTACATTTATCTATCTATCTATCTATCTATCTATCTATCTATATATATATCTATCTATCTATCTATCTATCTGTTTGTCTGTCTGTCTGTCTGTCCGTCTGTCTGTCTGCTGGTCTGACCTTGTCTGGCCTGGCCTGGTCTAGTCTGGCCTGGCCTGGCCTGGCCTGGTCTGGTCTGGTCTGGTCTGGTCTGTCCTGTCCTGTCCTGTCTTGTCTTATCTATCTTTCTATCTCTTTCTACATATATGTCTGTCTGTCGGTCTCGTCTGGTCTGGTCTGTCTGTCTGGTCTCTCTGTCTGCCTGCATGCCTGTATGTCT
The DNA here is from genome assembly GCA_014155875.1 of Cepaea nemoralis. Classification (NCBI taxonomy): domain Eukaryota; kingdom Metazoa; phylum Mollusca; class Gastropoda; order Stylommatophora; family Helicidae; genus Cepaea; species Cepaea nemoralis. The sequence goes on from JACEFZ010015539.1 coordinate 92,853, forward strand.
GTCTGTATGCCTGTGTATCAATCATTCTGTGTATCAATCTGTCTGTTTTTGTATCTATTGATGTATACATCAATGTGTCTACATCTGGTTAATTTGCATGCACAAATAAGTTATTGAAATTTTCCATATGTAAATACCACATTCTTTAGAGGACATCAGACTTACAATGTTATGTAAATGTAATACAGGATTTCGGACTTACAATGGTATCTAAATTTAATACAGGACATCGGACCTTCGATGTTATCTAAATTTAATACAGGACATCGGACTTTCAATGGTATCTAAATTTAATACAGGACATCGGACCTTCAATGTTATCTAAATGTGTATGCTTATATATTGATTTTGTGAGAATGCTCATTTACTGATTATTGTTGCATGTTTTGGGAGCCGCAATAACGCAGTGGATTTGCGCACACTCCTATCGCCCTGGTAGTCACGTGTTCAAATTCTCATCGAGAGGGAGGTTATTTTTGCATTGACCTCAGCTGTCAGGTCAACTCATCTTAAAATATGCACCAGGAATTGTTCTGGGAAGTAAACTCGACCGGCATTGACGTTGACTTCATCACCCATCGAGCACCGATTGATCTATAAAAATATGGAGCTAACATTATATAACCAATACTCTTCCCTTGGTACAAAATGTTCGTTTACTTCACCTTACTAATTTGTAAGCTTCACTTAATCATGTGACCTCGGTCTCTGTTAAGATGTTAAGCGTTTCGTCCGCTTTGAACTCAAGCGTAGTCCATACATGACAGTACTATTTATAGTGCACTGGGTTTATTGGTGTGTGGATTAGCTTTCCCTATTACCAGTGCCCCTCGTTATCAGGCGAATCCACTCTGACTTCAGAGGTACTTGTAATTTACTTCCCCAAGTCAAAGACGAGAAGTCATCATTTGAGTTCAACTGACCGGTGTATTGGGTTCAACCCTTTACCACAACATCAGCACACCGGATGTTCGAGAAGGCGCACTCTTATCAGTTCAGTCATGCTGACCTCCTTGCTAAGATATAAAATATTGTGGCCGAAATAGTTTTATCTCTAACTGTTCCAGTCACAGGCAAGTTTGGTGAATTATGCTGTTTCAATCAATATTAATTGGTGAACCCTTCGAGGCCACTAAGACAGTTCATAAATAAATATACACGTTTTGTTTGGCTCTCATAGAAGTAGGGGAAAGAATTAGAGACTAGAGGAAAGCTATAGTTACCGTCCGTGATTCGAATCTGTCACCTCCAAATGACAACAGCGCCTTGGTAAATATAGTTTCAAGTTGTATGTTGTCTATCTAGTGCAGTGGTTCTCAACCGGTGGGGAATCCCCCCCCCGGGCAGGGGTGGGGAAGGGGGGGGGGGAATAAAGATTACTTCAAGATTGCATTAATACAAGAACCAGTTACTTGATATTTTTGTCCATCTAAATTTTACTGTTCTGTACTTCTCGCCCTAATGAAATTCGTTTTTTATAACGTAAGTAGACACGCAAATCATGTTTTATGTAGATGTCTAGACTTGTTCTAGTATGTGTTATTAAATTTAGCTTCGATTTTTATGTATACTGTGTAAGGGTGGGGGGGGGGGGATTTATAGGGATGAAATTCGAAAGGGGGGGGGGGGGTACGTTCTGAACATATGGTAAAGGGGAGCATGGGCCTAAAAAAGGTTGAGAACCACTGATCTAGTGCGACTTCTAGTTCTTAATTCTTTCCCCTACTTTTACGAGCGGCATACAATACGTGTGTATTTATTTATGAACTATATGATTTCAATGAGATGACTGTCCTTGAAAGTTGGGACAAGAGTTCTTACATGTTACAGTAATCCTGCGAATCCTGGACAATTAGTTAACAGGCGAAAAACTCCATGGGAGCCTTGGAAGTGTGGTTTTATAGAAGAATGCTGAAAATTAATTGGACAGCCAAAGAAGAACAATCTGGACGTTTTAAGGGAAGCTGAGTCACAAAGGCAACTTATCACAAATATCAGAAAGAGGCAGTCATCATTTTTTTTTTTTTTTTTTTGGCCACGTTATGAGAAGACAAAAACTGGAACATGTTATGACAACCGGAAAGATTTGCGAAAAGAGAGATAGAGGAAGATAGCGTGAGAAGATTCTTGAATGTCTTGTGTCATGGCACGGAAGGGACTCAACGCACGAATTGATTTATGCCATCGGAGATCGTAATTTGTGGAGAAGCATGATCGCCCACACCAGCCGGCAAGACACTGGATGATGAAGATCGTTTCAATGATGTTTCTGTCCTCTACCAGCTGGCACTCCCGTGTAGTATTTTGTTTGTACTTTCAGCATGCGAAAATTCATTCAGATCCATCTTTTCACCACAAATAACTAATTTTTCTTACAAATGTGAATTTCAGCTGATTCGTCAATATCAGGGAGCCGATGTGGCTTAGTGACTAAACGTTTGAGTTCCCGCCTGGCGGTCATAGGTTCCAAGTGGCATCGATTTAGATTATTTAAAAAGACCTAGTCACCCAGGCAGACCTATCTAAAGATATGTACCACAAAATGTTTTGGGATGTGAAGACGGCTAGAGTGGTAGTGGAACATCACCCTTACCAGTGCCGATTTGCCTATACAAATATGAGTCTACCACTCTCAGCCCAGTACTTCTGTAGCCGAATTTAATTATAACTTATTTTTGTTTTTGAATAACGAAGACACAAACCATATACAGTACGATTTATTGCCTGGCTTATTTAGCTGCAACTCGTCAGGTACTTCCTGCAGATGTCACACAACGTAGAGTAAAATAATGAGATTCATAGTTCAAACTGAAATATGCACACGTTCGCACAGTAATATTCGTTGTTTACCATGTTAATTTTAAACTGACTATCATGTCTTTCTGTTTGCACAAAACTGACTTGCGCAGATGGATCACGAGATTCAGCGAAATGTGCCAGGCAATAAATCGTACTATATATGGTTTGTGTCTTCGTTATTCAAATTCACTACGGGAAAACATTGTTTTATTTGTGTTTTACTTTTACGTCATTATAAAAACACCACTATCATTATTATATTCAGAGGTCAGCACGGCCGAAATGAAAAGACCGCTCGCTCTTAACCTTCTGGTGTGCTGATGGCGAGGTAGCGGGTTCAACCTCTGCACCGGTCATTCATTCATTCATTCATTCATTCATTCATTCATTCATTCATTCAGTAGCATGTCCTTTGCAGAACCTCGCTCCCATAACAACCCTCCAGAAAACTTCTCGATCAAAAGCAAGATGTCCCGCGTCCCATACACCCTTCTGGAGATCATCCACCACATCCTGCACCCATCTTCTCTTTGGCCTTCCTCTTCCTCTCTTCCCAGGTATATACCCCTCCATTATTGTTCTCTCCAAACTTTCATGACGTTTCAAGAACACCGGTCAGTTGGACTGAAATGTTCATTTCTCGTCCTTGACTTGGGGACTTCAATTTCAAGTACCTCAGAAGTCGGAGTGGGTTCATCTGATGGTGAGGGACAGAGAAAGCTAGTCTTCATGCAAAAATCAGTCTAGTGTTGACAACGCTTCAGTTCAAAGAGTTAAAGTTAGTTTTAAATCCTTTACAGGACGTGGCAGTTAATCCCAGCATTTTTGAGCTGTTTGTGATTTCTTGGCAACTTTACGTTCAGTAGTTTGCCATTGCTTTTGTGAACGACCGTCACTCATACTATTTTATAAAACAAAAACAACGCAGGGCGGTCTGCTGCCAAATCGCCCGCAGCCGTGTTTCGAACGCAGTATGCGGGAATACGAACTGCGTCCGTAACTTGCATGGCTTCGCCACATGGCATATTCCGGTCCAGACTAGATCTGATTCGAGAAATAAAAAAGAAATCAAAATGGAATTAACACAAATCTCCTTGTCGGCTAAAACTTCTTAATTGTTGTCCTTCTTTCTCATTTCCATTCACCCGATACTGCCCGGCTGACAGCCGTGTCGCTGTGTAACGTTCCTTCCACTGATTAATTTATAACGAGGAAATGTTTCTCTTTCATTTAAATTTAACGTTTCGTCGGATTTAACTGCAGTCATCGCCGCTGCTTGTCCATATATTTTTATTTTCCGCAGATTTTACCACAGATCGAACACGTTTCTGTGTGAAATGTTACTTCAGTTCTGTTCTAAATCCCTTAATACGTACAGTAAAGTTTTCTGTTAATCTTTTTCACGCTGACAAAATTGTTTCTTCGGTATTAAAAAAAAAAAAGAAATTTATTGCATGTCCTTCACAGGACGTAGCAGTCAACCCCAACACTTTAGCTGTTCGTGATTCCAGGGTAAATTTTACGTTCAGTAGTTTGCCATTGCTTTCGGAACGACCGGCGCCTATACCTTTTTCGAAAAAAAACTAGCACCGCTGTGTTTGGAACCCGGGTATACGGTATTACGAATCGCGTCGGTTAAGCCTTCGCCACGGAGCACGACATTCTTAGTATAGCACTTATTATATATGTTGCTTTTTTCCTTGTAAAAGGAGACTTATCTTCTGTATTTTAACGACATAGCTATTATAATATTTGTTTTATTCCTTTAACAACTCCCAATTATCACATATTTCAATCTGGCCACTTCATAAATGGCGCATGCTTGTTTATAAGCACCTAATGTGTACCACCACATCTTTGTATCTGAGAACATACATCTCAGAGCCTCAGAATTATCACAATTGTTTATCTGAGTCTTAGAATTACCACACCTTAGTAGCTGAGAGAAATATAATTATCACATCTTTGTATCTGAGAACATACATCTCACAGCCTCGGAATTATCACAATTGTTTATCTGAGTCTTAGAATTACCACACCTTAGTAGCTGAGAGAAATATAATTATCGCATCTTTGTATCTGAGAACATACATCTCACAGCCTCGGAATTATCACAATTGTTTATCTGAGTCTTAGAATTACCACACCTTAGTAGCTGAGAGAAATATAATTACCACATCTTTGTATCTGAGAACATACATCTCAGAGCCTCGGAAGTATCACAATTGTTTATCTGAGTCTTAGAATTACCACACCTTAGTAGCTGAGAGAAATATAATTATCACATCTTTGTATCTGAGAACATACATCTCACAGCCTCGGAATTATCACAATTGTTTATCTGAGTCTTAGAATTACCACACCTTAGTAGCTGAGAGAAATATAATTACCACATCTTTGTATCTGAGAACATACATCTCACAGCCTCGGAATTATCACAATTGTTTATCTGAGTCTTAGAATTACCACACCTTAAGCGTGGACGGTCATGTTTCGCCAATCACTCGATCACCAGAGTCGTGGATCAGCTCTGTGTTCTTCTATCGACCAAACCACGTGGCCAAGCCGCCCAGTTATTTACTTCTTTACGTTCCTCTTGTTCTCTTCCCCTCGATCTTGCCAGTTGTCACCAAGTTCTCCAATTTATTTCTTCTCATAACCAGACCTAAAAATGTTAACTGTCTACGTCTAATTTGTCTAATCAGTTTACGATTTTTATTTGTTTCTTGGAGGACATGGTCATTCGTTTTTCTGTCTTCCCCTGGTATTCTTTGCATTTTCCTCAGAAACCACTTTTCCACAACCATCAGATGTTTTTCAGCTTATTTTCTGTATTACTGTACGCTTTGTTTCATTTCAAAACAATACAATTTTATGTTACTATTTATTATTGTCCATATTTTGAATTAATCATACCGAGAGAGAGACCAACACCTTCCAGCTGTTTAGGGCCTCGAAAGGCCTTCTTTGTATGCCTGCATTAATGAATATGTGCATTCCAAAATAATGTAGTCCTTTCGTGAATGTAAACACAGAAGTCACAAACAATATGTTACCCGATTTATTGCCTGGCATATTTCGCTGCATCTCTTCAGGTGCATACTTTAGTGTTATACGTCATATGACGTGAATAAATGAATAATACTTCATAACAACTGAATAATACTTCATAACAACTGAAACACATTGTCACAGGTATTATTCGAATGTGGAACATCTGTAATCCCCACTTCATATGATATGTAACATATATATATATATATATATATATATATATATATATATATATATATATATACTATATATATATATATATATATATATGTGTGTGTGTGTGTGTGTGTGTGTGTGTGTGTGTGAGTGTGTGTGTGTGTGTTTGTGTGTGTGTGTGTGTGTGTGTGTTTTTTTTTTTTTTTCGTTTGTCTCTCTCTCTTCCTTGTCCAGTATGTTGCCTTCAAGCACTCTTGCGTCTTAGAATGTTATCATTCTGTTCCTATGAATTCATTTATTTTCCATCACTTTAACCCCAGGAAGCTGCACGTTGGAGGCCTCATCTTCACTGCCCTGGTGCTCCTGGGGTTCAACAGTCACACGATGGTCACCTCGCAGATGCACAGCATAGAAGGGGACTACCAGTGTATCAGCAAAAAGAGCTACGATGATTTCTTCAAGATCTGGCAGTGGGTAGATGCTGCAATTTACGCCATATTGCCGGCTACGCTAATCATTGTCATGAATGCTCTCATTGTGCACGGGATTCGCCGCTCGGCCAAGATTCAGGTATTCTGTCGTGGTTAATGCTATAGTTAGACTTACAGACAAACTATGACATTTACCACTTGGTCAAGATTAAGGTAGTCCATCTCGGATAATTCTATAGTTAGACTTACAGACAATCTATGACATTTACCACTCGGTCAAGATTAAGGTAGTCAGTAGTATGTCAGGCGCAAACTAAGTCGGAAATACGGTGCAATACGTCATAGATGACAGCATATTTTACTATATACAAAGTCTAGCACCGTATAGAAAACCGACCGCATTTTCATGGGATGCAACCCATGAATAAATAATCGAACGTATTTTTGCACTGTTACTTCCCTTTTTGTGTGATAAATTTTATATCTTTAAAAATTCTATATTTGGTGGTAGTATTGATTGTAGCGGGGTGGGGCTTACAAAAATATCATCCAACGATTGATGCTGTTAAGGTACAGTGCTCCTCCTCCTCGGTTTCTTTTGCCTTTCTTCTCGTCTTCTTTCTTTATCTGTACTGGGCATAAAAACTATCATCATTCCATTGGTGATGTGTAAGATATAGGGTTACAAGTACATTTCCTCGGGTGGTCTAGGGGGCGGCGGGCGTGGGGGTTGGAGCTCATGGGTGGAGCGTGGGGTGTCGGTGTATGGGGTGGGGCGAGGGGTTTCGAACCTCGAGCCGCGGCGGGTGTCATATGAAAACCTTAATAAGTAAGAATGTAAATATGGCGGCTTATTAGTGATCTGTAGAGGGTCGTAGTGGTGTAAACACTATCATCATACGGGTTACAAATGAAAACCTTTCAAAAGTAAAAATGACCAATATTATTGATTTTAGTGGGTAAAGCTTAGTGAAATTCGTTGGTAAGGGGTGGGTAGCGGTTATTAGTGGTCTGTAGGGGGTCACAGTGGCGTATTCACTATCATCATACAGGTTACAAATGAAAACCTTAAAAAATAAAGATGGCCGATATTAATGATTTTAGCTGGTATAGCTTAATGAAATTCGTTGGCGAGGGGTGGTTAGCGATTATTGGTGCATTGTAGAGTGTCGTAGTGGTCAATACACTATCATCATACAGGTTACAAATGAAAACCTTACAAAATAAAGATGGCCGATATTAATGATTTTAGCTGGTATAGCTTAGTGAAATTCGTTGGTGAGGGGTGGGTAGCGGCTATTAGTGATCTATAGCGGGTCGTAGTGGCCAATACACTATCATCATACGGGTTACAAATGAAAACCTTAAAAAGTAAAAATGGCCGATATTATTGATTTTAGCGGGTATAGCTTAGTGAAATTCGTTGGTAATGGGTGGGTAGCGGTTATTAGTGGTCCGTAGAGGTCGTAGTATTGTAAACACTATCAGAATACAGGTTACAAATGAAAACTTTATAATGTAAAGATGGTCGGTGTTATTGATTGTAGGTGGTATAACTTAGTGAAAGTCGTTGGTAAGGGGTGGGTAGCGGCTATTAGTGCTATGTAGTGTGTCGTAGAGAGACCCTACCATCACACAGGTGATAAATGAAAACCTTAAAAAGTAATAATTTTCGCTATTATTGATTTTAGCGGGTATAGCTTAGTGCAATTCGATGGTAAGGGGTGGGTAGCGGTTATTAGTGGTCCGTAGAGTGCCATAGCGGTGTAAACACTATCATTACAATGTTACAAATGAAAACCTTAAAAAGTAAAAGTGACCGATAATATTGATTGCAGCGGGTATAGCTTAGCGAATTTCATTGGTAAGGGTGAGTAGCAGTTATTAGTGGTATTAGAGTGTCGTAGTGGCCTATACACTATCATCATACAGGTTACAAATGAAACCCTTAAAAGGTAAAAATGGCCGATATTATTGATGATAGCGGGTATAGCTTAGTGAAATTTATTGGTAAGGGGTGGGTAGCGGTTATTAGTGGTCTGCATAGTGTCATAGTGGCCTATACAGTATCATCAGGCAGGCTTCAAATGAAAACATTAAAAAGGTAAAGATAGCCGGTATTATCGAATGTAACGAGTATGGCTTAGTGAAACTCATTGGTAAAGGGTTTGTGAGTGGAGAAAATGTTAGATAGGTGCTTCTGATCATTATTAAGGGATGATCGAGTGGGGCGGTGATAGATAAATACGTCCGTTCCTTGATAATAGCCAGAGGGTAAGACTCATATTAAAGTCTAAAGATTGAACTCATAGGTGGCTGAGCTGAGGGTGACTGTCTGGGTGACTCATCGCGGGGCTATGTCTGTAGGTGTGAACGTACGTGAACATGTTCAGACATGCCTTTGTGAAAACCGGAGGATGACTCAGAGTGTACTGACCACAGTAAAACTGTTTTAACATGTTTAGACATATTTTCTATGTTGCATCAACCGCACAGTCTGCATAAAAAGGACCGCAAAGGTGGGCTCAAGACTTGACTGTTGACTCATCCGATCAAATATGGCACTGCATCCGGTCACGTGTCTAATGCGATACAACCGAAACACGTGGCTAAACCCATTCAAAGATGGCGCTGTACCCGGTCACGTGTATATTGGGATACATCCGAAACACGTGGCTAAAACGAGTCAAAGAGAGCTCTTTAACCGGTCACGTGTCTAATGCGATACAACCGAATCAAGTGGCTAAAGCCGGTGAAAGGTAGCGCTGCAACCACTCGTATCCATAAAAATACAACCGAGACACATGGTTAAGAGGGATATTACAGAAAAACTCGATTGTCGAACCAGGGGACCTAACTCATGATGATCACCGTGTATGGGAGTGATTCCACTTTTAATGAAGTGTACATAACTATAACCAAGTCATCACATTGGCCGAATAAGCCTTTCTCATAGTCACTGTGCAGAGATGTGATCACCGACGTCAGTCGATGAAGACATGCATTTTACCTAACAACTAGAGGGATATACAGCGACAAATGACTAGCGCAATCTGTCAGCTAAATAATATACACACGAACACAACAAACTATCCTAACTCCACCTTAGGTGTCTCATGTAACATGGCTTGTCACGTGTCCACTGTCCTAACCAGCTACGGTGGCACACGACTCAGAGCAAGCATTTTACACGTTCGCTACCTCTCTATGTGTCTATTCGGGACTTTGCATCGTTCCATAGAAACACATTTCCAAGGTCAGTATATGTTCTTCAGCGAGGCTGCTCGTTGCCCTGTATCACATCCAGACAAAAGTGCACTTCAACAGTCAAATAAGAAAATATATTAACTAATGGAAAAATATAGGTCAAACTTATAAATATCTCCACTAAATTTATGTAAGGAGGAAAAGTTGTTACCCAGAAGGAAAAATTGTGGCCACATTTCAACCAAACTTATGAAAAGTAGGAAAATTGTCAGCCAAGTGAGAAAAGGTTAGTCCAAACTTATAAATATCTCAACCGAACTTATGAAAATTATGAAACTTTGTTAGCCAAAAAGAAAACATAACCTAGGTCAAGTAGGAAATTTTGCTAGCTAAATGTGAAAAAATGTCGGCCAAATACAGAAATATCTCGTCCACACTTATGCAAACTAGAAAAATTTGTTAGCGAAATAGGAAAAATATTTGCCAATGTTAGGCCTCATTTGATAACGAAATGTGAAACAAAATAACAGCCAGAGAGAGAAATATCTCATCCGGACTTATAAAAAGTAGGAAAATATGTCAAGCAAAGGGGGAAAATGTCGGCCAAATACAGAAATATCTCAACTAAACTTATGAAAAGTAGGAAACTTTGTTAACCAAAATGTGAAAGATATTGACCAAGTAGGAGAAATTTGTTAGTCAAAGAGGGAAAATATTGAACAAGTAACGAAATACATCGCTCAAACTTATGAAAAGTAGGAAACTTTGTAAACCAAATGTGAAAAAATATCAGCCAAAGAGAGAAATATCTCATCCAAACTTATAAAAAGGATTAAAATTTGTCAGCCAAATGGGAAAAAGTTAGACCAAATACAGGAACATCTCGACCAAACTTATGGAAAGTAGGAAACCCAAAGGGAAAAAAAAACCTTGGTCAAGTAGGAAAATATGTTAGGCAAATGTGAAAAATGTCGGCCAAATACAGTTTGGAAACAATAAAGAGAAAATTAATTGTTAATTTTTGTACAATTTTATTGTTGAACTTTTAATTTTCATTCAACCATAGTGGCTTATTACATAAGATACATTTAATTTTCTGAAATACAGCTGCTGTTTGCATAGGGGACAGACGAATATCTCTAGTAGGTTGGGGATGTAAATTGACAACGTGCGATATTTTTCCCATTTGCTTAATAAATTTTCCTAGTTTTTATAAGTTTGGCTGAAATTTGGCCAACATTTTTTCACATTTTGTAAAAAAATTTTTCCTACTTTTCATAAAATATTTCTTTACTTGACCAAAGATTTTCACATTTGGTAAACAAGGTTTCCTACCTTTTATAAGTTTGGTTGAAAATTTGCCAATCTTTTCACATTTGGTTTAAAACGTTTCCTACATTTTATAAGTGTTGGTTGAAATTTGGCCAAACTTTTCACATTTGGTTAACAAGTTTTCCTACTTTACATAAGTTTGGTTGAAATTTGGTCAAACTTTTCACATTTGGTTAACAAATTTTCCTACTTTTCATACGTTTTGTAAGATATTTATAAGTTTGGGTGAACTTTGGTCACAATGTTTCACCGTTGGTTAACGTATTTTCCTACTTCGGTCGACATGTTTCTTAGTTAGATCAATATTGTTCCCCTTCAGCTAACAAATTTTCCTATATTTTATAAGTTTGATCGAGATCTTTCTGTATTTGACCAACATGTTTTCCTCGTTTTTATAAGTTTGGTTGAGATATTTCTGTATTTGGGTGAAGTTTTTCCCATTTGGCTGGCAAAATTTTCCTATTTTGTATAAGTTTAGTTGAAATATTTCTCTCTTTGGGCAACATTTGTTCACATTTGGTTACACCAGTTTCCTGCTTTTCATAAGTTTGAACGACGTATTTCGTTACTTGGTCAATATTTTTCCCATTTGGCTAACAAATTTTCCTATTTGACCAAGTATTTCCCATTTGGTTAACAAATGTTCATACTTTTTAATAAGTTTGGTCGCGCTATTTCTTTACTTGACCAATATTTTCCCCATTTGGTTAACAAATTTCCCTACTTTTCATGAGTTTGGTTGAGAAATTTCTGTATTTGGCCGACATTGTTCCCATTTGGTTGACATATTTTCCTACTTTTTATATGTTTGGATGAGATATTTCGTTACGTGTACCATATTTTCCCTCTTTGGTTAACACATTTTCCTACTTGACCTAGATGTTTCCCATTTGTGTAACAAATTTTCCTAGTTTTCATAAATTTAGATAGTTATTTCGTTATTTGGTCAATATTTTTTCTCTTTTTGCTAACAAGTTTTCCTACTTAGTCGATAATTTTCCCCTGTGGTTAACAAATTTTCCTACTTTTTATAAATTTGGATGAGATATTTCGTTATTTTGTCAATATTTTCTCATTTGGCTAACACGTTTTCCTATTTGCTCAATATGTTGTCCCATTTGGTTAACACATTTTCCTACGTTTCATAAGTTTGGTTGCTATATTTATAAATTGGGTTGAGTTATTTCTGTTTTTTGGTCGACATTTTCCCCTCCTTTTTATAAGTTTGTTTGAGATGTTTCTGTATTTGGTCTAACTTTTCCCATTTGGTTGACAAATTTTCCTTCTTTTTATAAGTTTGGGTGAGATATTTCTCTCTTTGGCTGATATTTTTTCACATTTGGTTAACTATGGTTCCTACTTTTCATACGTTTGAGCGATGTATTTTGTTACTTGGTCAATATGTGGCGTCAGAGCTAGACATGTCCAGTTGGGACAGTGACGATATACAAATACAGGCGTTGAGAGTTCATTCCAGTATACCATTCGTGTTGGTTAATGTTTATGCCCGCAATGCGAGTGTGGACGCCCAGAAGTGGCAGTGCTTAAGTGGCATATTAGGCCACGAGAGAAATGTTATTTTCTGTGGTGGCTTCAACGCTAAAGGCAGATCATGGGGAAACATTTCCTCCAATACACAGGGGGAGGAGCTCGAGACTGCACTGGAAACCATCGACCTGGTTTGTATCAACAGTGGCTGTATCACCAAGACAGCAAGCCGTCCAGGCGATGAGGACAGTGCTATTGATCTGGCGCTAGTTTCACCTTCACTCACTACAGTGTGTAGATGGGGTGTCCTATGACACCACGGCAGCGACCACCACCCTTGCAGCATATTGGTGGAGAAAGGCAGAACCAGGCAGCACAAGCTAAAGGTAAGGACGTTCCAGTATGACAGTACAGAGCAAGATGTGGTGAGTAAAATAAGACGTGACAAGCGCAGAAAGTTTCAGGGCAGGAAAAAAAGCTGGGAGCAGCCACCGTGGTGGAGTTTCGAGGTGGAGAAGGCTTGAGTGGATAAGCGTAGTGCTGTAAGGAGATGGCAAAATGCCAAGAAGAACAGAGCTGGTCATCCTAGTCCCTGCTTGCACTTAGAAAGAGAGATGCACACAAAAGTAAGCTATTTAAAAAAACTGGTCAAGGTGGTTAAAAGCTAAAAATGGGCAGAGGTGTGTCAAAGAGTAAGCACAGACAAGTCACTGAAATTGTTCTGGCGACTACATAAAAGCATGAGTGGTGTAGTCAAGAATAAGAGCATTTCTGACTTCCAAGGTGCTGACCTCATCTGGCAGAGGACTGACGAGGACAAGGGCAAAGCCCTCTTTGAACGCTATCTTGAGCAGAGCTACCAGACAGACATGGGAGGCCGAAATCTAGCCAAGGAGGTCACCTCAGACAAATGCAAGGCCCAGAACACTTCGGATGAAGACACAGTGACTGTGGAAGAAATCAAGGCTGTGCTTCGACGATCAAACAACAGTGCTCCAGGTCCTGATGGCATAAGATACGAAGACATCAATAGGTGTACCGACAATGAGCTAGAGAAACTAGCAGACATGTACAACAACAGTATAGGGAGTGCTAGCATCACGGAGGAATGGTTACACAGCTATCTGATTCCCTTGCCGAAGCCTGACAAAGACCACAACAAAATTCAGGGATATCGAATTATAACCATGCAGAATACAATAGGCAAGCTGCTGGAGAAGGTAATTGCCAGGAAAATATCAAGTCAGCTAGAGAGGCAAGGTGTTTTCCCACCTACCCTGGGTGGGTACCGTCCAAAAAGAGAAACCTGGACCAATGCAGCAGTCTTTGCCCATGATGTCTATGAAGGTTTCCACTCAGGCACTGAAACCGTTGCTGCAGCGATTGATCTTGAGGACGCATACAACAGAGTACCATTGGATTTTTTAATGTTTCAGCTTCTTGAACTAAACGTAAGTCCATTCCTTCTTAGTTGGATCGCTGCAGCCCTCTTCCAACGGAAAGTAGTTTTTAGATGTGGCAGTTGGACTTCGGAACCAACAACAATATATCCTGGCCTACCACAGGGATCACCATTATCTCCGGTACTGTTCAACGCCTACACAGTGAGAATCACCAGTGAGCAGATCACTGGACCTGGCAGGACATTGTCATATGCCGATGATGTGTTAGTGTATCGTCAGGGTCAGAGGAGGTTGCTGTGGAACTACAAACCGAACTCAATCGCATAAGTACTTGGTGTGATGAAGCTGGGGCAATGGTCAACCCAACAAAGGCAACAGTGACTTGGTTCTCGTTGAATAATCATATTGTCAACAATCCAACACCAACTGTAATGCTGTGTTCAGAGACGGTGGAAAGAACGCAGGCAATGAATTACCTGGGGATACGGTTTGATCGAAGCCTTGCTTATAATGTGCACATAGACCAGGTGATAACAAAGGCCAAGCGGGGGTTGGCAGCGATGCGGGTGATGGCGGCAGCAAACTGTGAGCAGCGCCATCTATGTCTTCTGTACGAGGGGCTGGTCATGTCTGTTTTGGAGTATGCAATGGCAATCCTGACTCTCAGCCATAAGCAGATAGAAAGGATGGAAAGGATACAGAATGAAGCTATGCGCATTATTCTTGGATGTACAAGAGATACAGCATGCAGGGCGATGCGCTACCTTCTTGATTTTCCAACCATTGAAGAGAGAATACAAGTTTGCAGGGCACGCGCCTACCTCAGAGTTAACGCAAACACACAACATCCACTGCATAGTGAAATTAGGAAGGTGAAGGGCAGCAGGTTAAAAAGAGGACGGTCGTGGATGGGTCAAGCCGAAGACATTCTTCAACAGGTGTGTTCACTTGAGGACTTAGAACCTGGCGAGGAGTGGGTGCAAGTGCCAACAGACTTCTGCACATCCTTTTCAGTTTGCATCCAACTAGATAGAAAATGCAGACAAGAAAATCCGGCTGCTGTGGAGGCTGAAGTACAAGCGTTGATTTTCGAGAATTCGCTAGACGGTGACGCGGTTATTTTCACAGATGGGTCGGTCGTCCGACATGTGAGAAGCTCATGGGCCTTTATAGCTCGGGCCGGAGGGAGAATTGTGAAGGAGGACTCTGGTGCTTTCACTGAAACCACAAGTAGCCTGACCATGGAAGTCATGGCAGTAAGTACAGCAATAACATGGCTCGAGACACAGACATTCACTAGGGCTTGTTTCCTTAGCGACTCAATGAACATGATCAAGAGGATAGAGGAGGGGTCGATCCGAAGAGAATGGTTGCTGCCTCTGGAGCGGTCTCGGCTGGCAAAGATTAGTTTCATCTTCGTGCCAGGGCATGCGGGAGTACAAGGAAATGAGCGGGCTGACAAGCTCGCAGGTGAGGCTACTGTGGAGGGCGGACGCGCCATGGACCAGGCTGACAAACTAAGACTTTTGCGAGAACCAAGTGATGACTGTGAATCTACAACAATGGCCAGACTGCGAGAGCAGAAAATTAAAAGAGGGGTGGCCAAACAAGAACACTACGCAGGAAGCCAAAGAAGATTGATAAACCAACACAGAACTGGCGTCGTTAGCCGCTACACGCTGCGGGATTTTCTGAGGAGGGGATCCGAGCACTTATGGACTGAATGGTTCGATGTGCAATGAGGATGATCTGTCGACTAACTAACTAACTAACTAACTTGGTCAATATTTTTCCTCTTTGACTAACACATTTTCCTACTTGGTCAATATCTTTCCCGTTTGGTTAACAATTTTCCTAATTTTTATACTTTTGGTTGAGATATTTCTGTATTTGGCCGACATTTTTCCAATTTGGTTGACACATTTTCCTACGTTTTATATGTCTGGACGAGATATTTCTTTCTTTGGGTGATATTTTTTTAACATTTGGCTTTCAACATTTTCCTACTTGGCCAATATTTTTCCTATTTGGCTAACAAATTTTCCATAGTTTTCATAAGTGTGGACGAGGTATTTCTGTATTTGGCCGACATTTTTCACATTTGGCTAA
Source organism: Cepaea nemoralis (assembly GCA_014155875.1). NCBI lineage: Eukaryota > Metazoa > Mollusca > Gastropoda > Stylommatophora > Helicidae > Cepaea > Cepaea nemoralis. The sequence goes on from JACEFZ010015539.1 coordinate 108,832, forward strand.
CATCAGATTTTCCTACTTGACCAAGGGTTTTTTCCCTTTGGGTTTCCTACTTTTCATAAGTTTGGTTGAGATGTTTCTGTATTTGGTCTAACTTTTTCCCATTTGGCTGACAAATTTTCCTTCTTTTTATAAGTTTGGATGAGATATTTCTCGCTTTGGCTGATATTTTTTCACATTTGGTTAACAAAGTCTCCTACTTTTCATAAGTTTGAGCGATGTATTTCGTTACTTGTTCAATATTTTCCCTCTTTGACTAACACATTCCTCCTATTTGATGCAATATCTTTCACATTTTGGTTAACAAAGTTTCCTACTTTTCATAAGTTTAGTTGAGATATTTCTGTATTTGGCCGACATTTTCCCCCTTTGCTTGACATATTTTCCTACTTTTTATAAGTCCGGATGAGATATTTCTCTCTCTGGCTGTTATTTTGTTTCACATTTCGTTATCAAATGTTCCTACTTGGCCAATATTTTCCCTATTTCGCTAACAAATTTTTCTAGTTTGCATAAGTGTGGACGAGATATTTCTGTATTTGGCCGACATTTTTTCACATTTAGCTAGCAAAATTTCCTACTTGACCTAGGTTTTTTTTTCTTTTTGGCTAACAAAGTTTCCTAGTTTTCATTGTTTGGTTGAGATATTTATAAGTTTGGTCTAACCTTTTCCCATTTGGCTGACAATTTTCCTACTTTTCATAAGTTTGGTTGAAATGTGGTCACAATTTTTCCTTCTGGGTAACAACATTTCCTCCTTACATAAATTTGGTGGAGATATTTATAAGTTTGACCTATATTTTTCCATTAGTTAACATATTTTCTTATTTGACTGTTGAAGTGCACTTTTGTCTGGATGTGATACGGGGCAACGAGCAGCCTCGCTGAAGAACATATACTGACCTTGGAAATGTGTTTCTATGGAAAGATGCAAAGTCCCGAATAGACACATAGAGAGATAGTGAATGTGTAAAATGCTTGCTCTGAGTCGTGTGCTACCGTAGCTGGTTAGGACTGTGGACACGTGACAAGCCATGTTACATGAGACACCTAAGGTTGAGTTAGGATAGTTTGTTGTGTTCGTGTGTAATATTATATAGCTGACAGATTGCGCTAGCCATTCGTCACTGTATATCCCTCTATTTGTTAGGTAAAATGCATGTCTTCATCGACTGACGTCGGTGATCACATCTCTGCACTGTGACTATGAGAAAGGCTTATTCGGCCAATGTGATGACTTGTTTATAGTTATGTACACTTCATTCAAAAGGGTCTTATGTTATTGAAGGTGGGATGTTCTTTGGTGTTACTCAGTGGACCACCCTAACGGATATAGAATAGAGGGAGAAGGGCGACCGTTTTAACCTTCAGATGTCATGTTGATGATGTAGTGGAATCACTCTCATGCACGGTGATAATCATAAGTTAGGTCCCCTGGTTCGACAATCAAATTTTTCTGTAATATCCCTCTTAACCATGTGTCTCGGTTGTATTTGTATGGATACGAGCGGTTGCAGCGCCACCTTTCACCGGCTTTAGCCACTTGATTCGGTTGTATCGCATTAGATACGTGACCGGATGCAGCGCCCTCTTTGACTCGTTTTAGCCACGTGTTTCGGATGTATCCCAATATACACGTGATCGGGTGCAGCGCCATCTTTGAATGGGTTTAGCCACGTGTTTCGGTTGTAACGCATTAGACACGTGACCGGATGCAGCGCCATATTTGATCGGATGAGTCAATAGTCAAGTCTTGAGCCCACCTTTGCGGTCCTTTTTATGCAGACTGTGCGGTTGATGCAACATAGAAAATATGTCTAAACATGTTCAAACAGGTTTACTGCGGTCAGTACACTCTGAGTCATCCTCCGGTTTTCTCCAAAGGCATGTCTGAACATGTTCACCTACGTTCACACCCACAGACATAGCCCCGCGATGAGTCACCCAGGCAGTCACCCTCAGCTCAGCCACCTATGAGTTAAATCTTTAGACTTAATATGAGTCTTACCCTCTGGCTATTATCAATGAACGGACGCATCTATCTATCACCGCCCCACTCGACCACCCCTTAATAATGGTCAGAAGCACCTTTCTAACCTTTCCTCCACTCACAAACCCCTTACCAATGAATTTCACTGAAGCCATACTCGCTACATCCGATAATACCGGACATCTTTACCTTTTTAATGTTTTCATTTGAAGCCTGCCTGATGATAAGTGTATAGGCCACTATGACACTATGCAGACCACTAATAACCGCTACCCACCCCTTACCAATGAATTTCACTAAGCTATACCCGCTATCATCAATAATATCGGCCATTTTTACTTTTTAAGGGTTTCATTTGTAACCTGTATGATGATAGTGTATTGGCCACTACGACACTCTGCATTGCACCAATAATATCTACCCACCCCTCACCAATGAATTTCACTAAGCTATACCAGCTAAAATCATTAATATCGGCTATCTTTATTTTTTAAGGTTTTCATTTGTAAACTGTATGATGATAGTAAATAAGCCACTGTGGCCCCCTACAGACCACTAATAACCGTTACCCACCCCTTAACAACGAATTTCACTAAGCCATACCCACTAAAATCAATAATATTAGTCATTTTTACTTTTGAAGGTTTTCATTTGTAACCCGTGTGATGATAGTGTTTACACCACTACGACCCTCTACAGATCACTAATAACCGCCATATTTACATTCTTACTTATTAAGGTTTTCATTTGACACCCGCCGCGGCTCGAGGTTCGAAACCCCTCGCCCCACCCCACACACCGACACCCCACGCTCCACCCCTGAGCTCCCACCCTCACGCCCGCCGCCCCTAGACCACCCGAGGAAATGCACTGTAACCCTATCCCTTACACATCACCAATGGAATGATGATAGTTTTTATGCCCAGTACAGATAAAGAAAGAAGACGAGAAAAATGCAAAAGAAACCGAGGAGGAAGAGCACCGTACCTTAGCAGCATCAATCGTTGGATTATAGTTTTTTTTAAGCCCCACCCCGCTACAATCAATACTACCACCAAATATAAAATTTTTAAAGATATAAAATTTATCACACAAAAAGGGAAGTAACGTTCGATTATTTATTCATGGGTTGCATCCCTTGAAAATGCGGTCGGTTTTCCATACGGTGCTAGACTTTTTATATAGTAAAATATGATGTCACCTATGACGTATTGCACCGTATTTCCGACTTAGTTTGCGCCTGACATACTACTGTAGTCCATCTCGGATAATTCTATAGTTAGACTTACAGACAATCTATGACATTTACCACACGGTCAAGATTAATGTAGTCCATCTCGGATAATTCTATAGTTAGACTTACAGACAATCTATGACATTTACCACTCGGTCAAGATTAAGGTAGTCCATCTCGGATAATTCTATAGTTAGACATACAGACAATCAATGACATTCACCGCTCGGTCAAGATTAAGATAGTGCATCTTGGATAATTATATAGTTAGAGAGACTTACATCGCTCAGACAATCCAGGACATCCATCACTCTGCCAAGTTTCAGGCATTCCATCTTGGTTAATTCTATAGTTAACTTACAGACAATCCACGGTATCCACTGTTCGGCCAAGATTTAGGTTACTCCATTGTGGATAATTCTATAGTTGAGAGACTTACTATCTTGGTTAATTCTATAGTTAGAGAAACTTACAGACAATCCACGGCATCCACCGCTCGTCCAAGATTCGGGTATTCCATCTTGGTTATTTCTATAGTTAACTTACAGACAAATTCACGGGGCCCATCGCTCGTCTAAGATTCAGGTATTCCATCTTGGTTATTTCTATAGTTAACTTACAGACAAATTCACAGGATCCACCGCTCAGCCAAGATTCGGGTATTCCATCTTGGTTATTTCTATAGTTAACTTACAGACAAATTCACAGGATCCACCGCTCAGCCAAGATTCGGGTATTCCACCTAGGTTAATTCTACAATGATTTTTCTTTATATAAATGAGTTTCCCTTGTGCCTTTCGGCGTCCTGTGATCTATTTACTACACATGACTGTACAGTCTATACAATCGCCAGAACCTTAATGTGCTGGACTTGTCTCTGCAGCAAGAATTAAATAATGTGGTTAAATGGGGTCATGCAAACAAATGTTAGTAAAACAATATATATGTTGAAAACAACCAGAAATTTAAAAAAAAAAAAAAAAACACTACACACTTAACATTCACCGAGTACACACCTGTCAACTCTTTCCTCGATAACATGCCAGTAGATAGTATAACTGAACACAGCTCATGGGGGTCATCATTGTTAGGAATTGATATTGTTAGACAGCCAGACAAACAGACTTCCAGACTGAAGGAGGGATAGACAACCAGAGAGATAAATAGATATACAGACCGAAAAACTTATCGACCGGCTGGCTGGCTGACAGACAGACAGACAGACAGACAGACAGACAGACAGACAGACAGACAGACAGACGGACGGACGGGCGGGCGGGCGGGCGAACGGGCGGGCGGGCGGGCGGATGGATGGATGGATGGATGGATGGATAGATAGATAGATGGGTAGATAGATACATAGATAGCTAGATAGGTAAACAGGCAGGCAAGCAAGCAAGTAGGTAGGTAGGTAGGTAGGTAGGTAGGCAGGCAGGCAGGCAACAGGTCGGTAGCTAGGTAAGTAGGCAGTCGGTCGGTCGGTAGGTAGGTAGGTAGGTAAGTAGGTAGGTAGGAAGGTAGGTAGGTAGGAAGGTAGGTAGTTAGGTGGGTGGACGGGCAGCAGGTAGGTAGGTAGGTAGGCAGCAGGTCGGTAGCTAGGTAAGTAGGCAGCCGGTCGGTCGGTAGGTAGGTAGGTAGGTAGGTGTCCTGTTAATTTCCCGAGAGAAGACTGGAATCAACAAGCACATCTTTAAACTTATTATCTGTTGGGATTATTGACTGACTTTGGTCTACACTCCTCTCTTCTGTCTTCCATTCCATATATCTATTTCTTTCTCTCTCTCTATTATTCCCTCAACACATACTCCGACAACAGTTCCTTTCAACGATAAGATAAAAGATTTATTAATAAAAACTATGTCTGGTGTATGTATGGATATTGTCTATGTAGTTGGTATGTTCTTCTAGTGTGGTTGCCAGATATGAACTCTGAATGTCTATCAGCGTTGTTACTTCTCGCCCTTTCATTCTTCAAGATCACAGGACAGCACATCAAACAGGACAGAGCTCACCCGGCTGATCCATATGCTTGCATCTAATGGTAAATCCGTTATTGTTTGCAACAACAAAAAACTGTTCACCACAGAGTCAAGGTACCGTAATAAAAGTCCCGTAAGTTTATGAATGCTCCTGAATCTGTTTCCTGACGGTAAGTATCCACCATCGAAAAACCACCACATCGCCACAGTTCTTCCTGTAGTCTTTGATTACTATTACTGTTTGGCTTGTCTCTTATTTCTTCTTTATTCTTATAATACGTATGTAGTTGTAAGTATCCCTGCTTGCCACAGTTTAACATCCTTTCCTTTTAAGGGTTTTGTGGTATATTCGTTTGAGCATACAGTGTTCTGTATTTTATTTAACTTATTTCTTTCTTCATCGTAAATATGTTCATATTCTGTTTGGTTCCATGTAAGTACTGTATTTGCTCAAGGGTATTCCTCTTCATCTCTTCTCTGCTTTCACTAGGAGAGTGGAACACAAAGAATTGACCCTCTTTATATCGGTCATTTTTGCCGCATAGTCCTTGACATTGCTGGACACCTCACATCCAGACTGCATTATCATTGTTAGTGGAAAATTACAGCTCTGAACCGTTTCCATTCTTCATACATTCAGACCGCAATATGCTATCCAATAATGCTGTCTGCCTTTGTCGCAAACCAATTTTTCCACGCGACAGTTTACCTGTACTGTTGGCCTCCTTCTGGGTCTTGACCTAGAAACACATGCGCCTGGTCACTCCTTTGTTGGTTAACCCTTTTCCTACCTGGTTAGTCGGTGTATACAGTCGTCCATCTGGGAATCGTTAACTCTCAGTATTCCACGACATAGGCCCCCTCTTAAGAGATTAGACCGCGTCGAATCTTTCTCACTGTAGGTTTGATTCCCATGATCCACAATCCTAGTCTTCTTCCTCCGGATCTGGATGTCTGGATAACAAATCTGCTCCTACATTCTCCTTACCAAGGATGTATTCCACTGTGAAGTCCAGTTGCAGCAACAACGTCCATCACATCCATCGTGCGTTGAGCTTCTGCGAAGTAGCTATTAACACCACGTGTTGATGATATGATTGGATCCTCACATGGCTCATCTCATTATCCAGTAGGCGCTCTAATTGACACCCTACTATACTACTCACGATTGAAACTAGTGTTGGCTCCTCGCTCCTGTACGTCTGGTCGACCTACTTTCGACTTGCGTCAGCGACGGCTCACAATACAGACGGATTGTCCCATCCTGATTGTAACACTGCTTCCATGTCCTCTTAGTTTCCCCCGGCTTTTCCTCTGGGGATGTTCCACCTCGTCCTCGATGGACCGAGTCGTCTTTCCCAAATCTCCTGGACTTTTGCTTCCAGGACCATCTTGGGCGATATTGTATCTGGTCAGCCAATCTTCGGTTGGAGTCCTGGGTAATTCTCGCTTTTCCCGACGCTACCCACCCCTTCTGAACTTGGTTACCGGTGAAACTTTCACTCTTGTCCTTTCCCTGACTTGTGATTTCCCTCCTCCTGTCGTTGGGTAAATCTGACCTATCACGTACTGTCCCATAGGCCCTCCTATGTTGTACTGGCGATCTCTGGTCTTCGTCTGGACTGGTAATCTTTGTCCCAATGGCTGCCATCACCATAAAGTGCGAAGCTTTGCTCCCGGATCTCTCCTCATATTTCCTAATGAGATGTCTAGGGAGATTTTTCTTCTCTTCCCCGATCCGTATTTTGTAGATGTTCTTGGACACCACCTTTTCCACAGGATAAGGTCCTTTCCATCCTACTTGGAGTATATTGGTCTCTGCTGGACTCCACACTTCCACTTTGTCTTCCACTTTAAGAGCTAGTTTCCTCTTAATTCGCTTGTTGGGTGGTGCTTTCTGGCACTCCGAACAAGACTTCACCCACCGGCGTACATCTCCGGTCATTCCTGGCCAACAATAATGGCCGGATATTTGCTGCAAGGTCTCTCTGACACCCATATGTCGATTCTCGCCTATGATGTGTCCACTCTGAAGAATGTGAGGACGGTGGGTCTCTGGAACCACCCACTGCTCGTGCAGGTTATCTCCCCTCCCAGCTCTCCGATAGAGTAGTTGATTCTTCAGAAAGTACTGTCCCCGTTCTGGTGGCTCAGCACTTCTTTGCAGCTTCCTGTAGCAAGGATGCAACGTAGTATCCTTCCTCTGGGCAGTATGCAATTCTCCTCTCCCTGAGTTGTCGCATAGTGTCTCTACCTCTTTTTCCTTCCCTTGAGATCCACTGACTACTGTTCCCTTTTGGTCTGGCTGTTTGGGCATCCCCAAAAAGACATATTTCGTGCCAATGATCATTGGAAATAAGGAGTCAGATAATACAGCAGCTGGAATAATGCCCGTGACGTACCTGGATTTAATCTCCACCTTGGCGATTGGCAGCGTCATGGTAACAGCACTCCTCATGGCCGGCTGTATTTCTATGGTCTCCCCTGTAAGTTGGTCTGGGCTTACCAAGCTGGCGTCCACCACCGCTTCCCCATCCAAACCGGTATCGTAGAGACAAGCCACCTGTTGGCCATTTACTTCAATAAGTTCAACCACAGGTGGTCTCTCTTGGTCCTGAGTGTCTTTCATCTCCTTGACCGTTTCCTTGCCTTCCTCTTTTGATTCCTCGAGGTTGGTTATGCAATTGGCGTGTTTGGCCTTGCATCTGCAGTCCACAGTATTATGTGTTGTCGACTGGCCGTGTGTGCACTCTGTTCCCTTCCTAGGTTTCCGTGTGTCCTTTTTGTTCCTTTCTCCTTCGCCGACCTCAGCCTTGTCTGTGATCACCGATGTAGGAATCACTTTGCATGCTGCGAAGTAAGACCTTTTAGGTTTCGATCTGCAGTCTTTGGTGTTGTGGGAGGCCGCCTTACAAAATGAACACCACTTTTCAGACCACTGTCGTTTCGCTTGAGAATTCGAGGTGCTCTGGTTTCCTACCTTCACCTTCTCTGAATTCTCCTCTGTGTGCTTTATATAAGGTTCCCCTTTTTCTCCTTCCCAGTTTTTAGGTTTCTTTTTCTCTGTTTTCTCCTGACCTTTGGTTTGTGTACTTAGTTCCTCAGTTTCACCATGTACTTCCACGAATCGTTCCGCCAGCTTATTCACAACATCAATCCGTTCCGCCCCTTGTTCTCCCAAGAAGGTTCTGAGAGGTTTCGACATTTGCTTTCGCATCTGGTCTACCACCATCATCTCTTCGAGACTCTCATAATCCCTCTTGAATTCTGCCAAGTCCATCCATTTCTGTAGATAGGATTTCAGCCTCAGACTGTAGGCGGCGAATAGTTCTCCCGGCTCTCGTCTAGACGATCTAAACTTCTTCCTATACGTTTGTGCGGTTATGTCAAAATGTTTCATCAAAGCGGCTTTTAATTCCTGGTAATTATTTTCCTGTCCTGGTGGTAAGCGTGTGTACACTTCAAATCCCGAACCTATTAATCCCTGGGATAGTTTAAGAGCCCATCTGCTCCGATCCAGCCCCATAGCGATTGACATTGCTTCGAAACGAGATGCGTACTGGTCAAAGCGTTCCTTAGACTGATCGTAGACAGCTAAGGGAAACTTCATGGCATGGTAACCATGTCCACTCATGTGGGTTGCACCAGGTGAAGAAGAATTTCCTTCCACTCCATCTATTTCTCCCTTAGTTTGTGTCTTGAGCTCCAGTTCTCGCATGCGGTATTCATGTTCTCTAATCTTCGTGGCTTCTTCTGCTTCCAACTGGGCCTTACGCTCCTCCCTTTCTGCTTCCAACTGGGCCTTACGCTCCTCCCTTTCCGCTTGACGAAACTCTCTCTCTCTTTCTTGTATGTAATCCGTTAGCTCGGAACCAGCTAAACCAATTGCCTCCCCGTTGGCCCTCAGTTCGGCTGTAGTTACTTTAGGAGTTGCCATAGTTACAGCAGATAAGTCAGCATATTGATTAAAGACACCTCAAGGCAGTAAAGAATACTCACTATAAACCGATAATCTACCTAGAACCTATATCATTTATCTATATCTATTACTTATTATAAATCTCCAACACCACACAGTACATCACAACCACTCTCTCATCCACAAGAGGAGATATAGGATAAAGACTTATGTAGACGTGAGACCGTGTGACTAGGTATGTAATGTGTCTTACCACCTATCTACATTCATTCTGTCTGGACTTTTCTCACTGCAAAGTCACCAGCATTAATGAAATGTTTCTACCATAAATGTAATGGCACCATATATCCAATGGACGTCCTTCCATTAAAAGTCATCAATGTATACTACTATTTATTCCAATCAGTATGTCCCAACATGTAGGTACTCCGCTATGCCTGTGCCAATATGCAAGTACCCCTTTATTCATATGCCATGTTATGCCTTCCGGTCATATGGGTATTCTGTATGTACGTTACTCGCTGCTCCACCAATTATGTCCTGTTAATTTCCCGAGAGAAGACTGGAATCAACAAGCACATCTTTAAACTTATTATCTGTTGGGATTATTGACTGACTTTGGTCTACACTCCTCTCTTCTGTCTTCCATTCCATATATCTATTTCTTTCTCTCTCTCTATTATTCCCTCAACACATACTCCGACAACAGTTCCTTTCAACGATAAGATAAAAGATTTATTAATAAAAACTATGTCTGGTGTATGTATGGATATTGTCTATGTAGTTGGTATGTTCTTCTAGTGTGGTTGCCAGATATGAACTCTGAATGTCTATCAGCATTGTTACTTCTCGCCCTTTCATTCTTCAAGATCACAGGACAGCACATCAAACAGGACAGAGCTCACCCGGCTGATCCATATGCTTGCATCTAATGGTAAATCCGTTATTGTTTGCAACAAAAAAAAACTGTTCACCACAGAGTCAAGGTACCGTAATAAAAGTCCCGTAAGTTTATGAATGCTCCTGAATCTGTTTCCTGACGGTAAGTATCCACCATCGAAAAACCACCACATCGAAACAGTTCTTCCTATAGTCTTTGATTACTATTACTGTTTGGCTTGTCTCTTATTTCTTCTTTATTCTTATAATACGTATGTAGTTGTAAGTATCCCTGCTTGCCACAGTTTAACATCCTTTCCTTTTAAGGGTTTTGTGGTATATTCGTTTGAGCATACAGTGTTCTGTATTTTATTTAACTTATTTCTTTCTTCATCGTAAATATGTTCATATTCTGTTTGGTTCCATGTAAGTACTGTATTTGCTCAAGGGTATTCCTCTTCATCTCTTCTCTGCTTTCACTAGGAGAGTGGAACACAAAGAATTGACCCTCTTTATATCGGTCATTTTTGCCGCATAGTCCTTGACATTGCTGGACACCTCACATCCAGACTGCATTATCATTGTTAGTGGAAAATTACAGCTCTGAACCGTTTCCATTCTTCATACATTCAGACCGCAATATGCTATCCAATAATGCTGTCTGCCTTTGTCGCAAACCAATTTTTCCACGCGACAGTTTACCTGTACTGTTGGCCTCCTTCTGGGTCTTGACCTAGAAACACATGCGCCTGGTCACTCCTTTGTTGGTTAACCCTTTTCCTACCTGGTTAGTCGGTGTATACAGTCGTCCATCTGGGAATCGTTAACTCTCAGTATTCCACGACAGTAGGTAAGTAGGTAGGTAGGAAGGTAGGTAGGTAGGAAGGTAGGTAGGTAGGTGGGTGGACGGGCAGCAGGGAGGGAGGTAGGTAGGTAGGTAGGTAGGTAGGTAGGTAGGTAGGAGGTGCATGTATTTATTGATCAATTGATCTGCTGTCTTTTTGATGTCTGTCTCTCTGTGGCACCTTCCAAGATAACCAAACATGTTAACATGTGATATCTTTGCCAATGTCAATTAACACATATCCACCCTGTCTTCCTTCAGAGGGAGCTAACCAACAAGACTTCTCAAGTTGCAGAGACCATGCGCCAACAGACACAAATCACGGTCATGCTGGTGGTCGTCTGCGTCGCCTTCGTCCTGATGATCACGCCTCTTCCTCTATACTTTGCAGTGACAAGCTACGTGACCTACCAGAAGAATACCCTGTATCACGCCAAACTCCTCTTCGCCAACCAAGTAGTCCACGTCTTGGCTGATTCAACCCACGCTGTTAACTTTTATCTGTACTTCTTCAGCAACCGGCGATTTCGCAAGCGCTGTCTGGAAACGCTGTTCTGCTACTGCATGCCGCTGAGGCGAACCAGGAGGTTCAGAGGCTCGACCGTTTCAGGCATGTCCAAGACTTTCAGGCTCAGTATAACGGACGTGACCACTGTGTCCCCGAACGCTGTCCAGTTGACCAACATCTCGTCCTCGTCTTCGTCGTCGTCAAATCACCATAACCATATTGCTAACGGCGAGACAAAGATGATAAGACTTAAAGGCATGCGCGATTGTAACTTTTAACATTCTTCGCAAGCTGGTTCTATTTGGCTGAAGTGACATGTGTGTTTTCAGTCTATGCTTATGCGGATATACTGAGAAAGGATGTGTGCACCGAAACGTTCAACACGTTTTAGGAGTCTATGTCTATAAACAAAACTATAAACTTGAAACTACAACAACAGAATGGCGAGAGTAGCATTGCATGAGTAAATAAATCATAACATTACACACAGTTATTTGGTAATCTCAACTACGCTATCGATTGACGCTTTGCATGCCCAAATTACTGGATTTCTTATACAGAAGAAATGTTTCCCCGTGTGATCGTAACACACTTTTGTGTTTCATTTTACATTGTCATATCCTTTTGCGGTTAAGATCTTTCTTAGTTGGGAGATATGCCTCAATAATTAAGAAGACTAATTTGTTTCTCGCAATGATCGTAAGAAACTTGTGTGCATCATTTTATACTTTCATATCCTTCTGCAACAGGGAAGCTCCGTGGTGAAGTAGCTACGCAGTCTCTTTCGCGCTCAGAAGGATGTGGGTTCTATTCCGGGCCACGTCGTTCGGTTGTTGAGTTCAATTTTCTCGGAGACTCATGTGGGTCTTCGCTGGAGCTACGGAGTTCGTGCTTTGTGCTACGTTTTTACCGGGTCGCCCGGCTGAGAGAGACCGAGCCTTATCAGATAAACCCGGTGCAATGAAGTCAGTCATCTTGCTTTTTTAAATCTTGTTTAACCCTTCGGCAGTTACGTTCTTCCCTGGTCTGGGAGATATATTCTTTCTGGTTTGGGAGATATGGTCTTCCCTGGTTTGGGAGATATGTTCTTTCTGATTTGGGAGATATGTTCTTTTTGATTTGGGAAATACCTTCTTTCTTATTTGGGAAATACGTTCTTTCTGATTTGGGAGATATGTTCTTTCTGATTTGGGAGATATGTTCTTTCTGATTTGGGAAATACGTTCTTTCTTATTTGGGAGATATGTTCTTTCTGATTTTGGGAGACATGTTCTTTCTGGTTTGGGATATATATTCTTTCTGGTTTGGGATATATGTTCTTTCTGGTTGGGATATATGCTCTCTCTGATTTGGGAGATATGTTCTTTCTGATTTGGGAAATATGTTCTTTCTGATTTGGGGAGATGCATTCTTTCTTATTTACTGGTTTACACTCATAGAAGAGGACACACTAGACTACATAAAAAAAGAAAGCTAACTTTACACTACCGGCATTAGGATCTGTCACCTCCAAATGACGCCAGCGCTTCGCTGCAGAAGCAAGTGTACTTCGGCGCACATTGGAACAGACAAGCTATAGCTTTTCTTTAAATATTCGTTTGATACTGGACCCATCATGACGGTCCAATGTGATTCTTGTTTGACCTATGCTGGTTTAATATAAAATTCTGATACCCAGGTGCTAATTCAATGGTGAGATACGAATTATGTCCATATTCCATAGCTGTGAGTTCAGGTAGATGATAGATTTGGCTAATGAAGACACATTTTTTTCAGGAGTGTCTTGTTACGGACGCAATTCGTAATCCCGCATACCTCTTTCGAAACACAGCTGCGGGAGATTTAAACGCAGACCACATTGCGTTGGGTTTCACATAATGGTATAAGTGCCGGTAGTTCAGAAAGCAATTGCAACTTACTGAACGTAAACGTGCCAAAAATTAACTGTCAAAAAATGCTGGGATTGACTACGACATACAGGATATGCAACTAACTTTTTTACTTGGGTATGCGTCGGAACACATTTGTTCCTGCATCGAGGTGCTGTCATAATTTGGAGATAGTAGGTTTGAATCCCGATGAGATAATCATAGCTTCCAATGTTTATATTGCTTAGTGTGTCCTCTATATCCTTCCTTCTACTTCTATGAGCGTCAAACAATACGTGTGAACTTATTAATGGACTGAGATGCTTCTAAGACGCATGATACATACAGACGTTTCAATCAATGATAGGCCACGGGGAAGACTGCAGACTGGGCATACCGTGACAGGTCTGTACGGTGACTTGTTCATGCCACGGTGTCCTTAATGACCTGTGTCTGTGCGGTGACTTGTTCATGCCACGGTGTCCTTAATGACCTGTGTCTGTGCGGTGACTTGTTCATGCCACGGTGTCCTTAATGACCTGTGTCTGTGCGGTGACTTGTTCATGCCACGGTGTCCTTAATGACCTGTGTCTGTGCGGTGACTTGTTCATCTCACGGTGTCCTTAATGACCTGTGTCTGTGCGGTGACTTGTTCATCTCACGGTGTCCTTAATGACCTGTGTCTGTGCGGTGACTTGTTCATCTCACGGTGTCCTTAATGACCTGTGTCTGTGCGGTGACTTGTTCATCTCACGGTGTCCTTAATGACCTGTGTCTGTGCGGTGACTTGTTCATCTCACGGTGTCCTTAATGACCTGTGTCTGTGCGGTGACTTGTTCATCTCACGGTGTCCTTAATGACCTGTGTCTGTGCGGTGACTTGTTCATCTCACGGTGTCCTTAATGACCTGTGTCTGTGCGGTGACTTGTTCATGCCACGGTGTCCTTAATGACCTGTGTCTGTGCGGTGACTTGTTCATGCCACGGTGTCCTTAATGACCTGTGTCTGTGCGGTGACTTGTTCATGCCACGGTGTCCTTAATGACCTGTGTCTGTGCGGTGACTTGTTCATCGCACGGTGTCCTTAATGACCTGTGTCTGTGCGGTGACTTGTTCATGCCACGGTGTCCTTAATGACCTGTGTCTGTGCGGTGACTTGTTCATGCCACGGTGTCCTTAATGACCTGTGTCTGTGCGGTGACTTGTTCATCTCACGGTGTCCTTAATGACCTGTGTCTGTGCGGTGACTTGTTCATGCCACGGTGTCCTTAATGACCTGTGTCTGTGCGGTGACTTGTTCATGCCACGGTGTCCTTAATGACCTGTGTCTGTGCGGTGACTTGTTCATCTCACGGTGTCCTTAATGACCTGTGTCTGTGCGGTGACTTGTTCATCTCACGGTGTCCTTAATGACCTGTGTCTGTGCGGTGACTTGTTCATCTCACGGTGTCCTTAATGACCTGTGTCTGTGCGGTGACTTGTTCATCTCACGGTGTCCTTAATGACCTGTGTCTGTGCGGTGACTTGTTCATCTCACGGTGTCCTTAATGACCTGTGTCTGTGCGGCGACTTGTTTATCTCACGGTGTCCTTAATGACCTGTGTCTGTGCGGCGACTTGTTCATCTCACGGTGTCCTTAATGACCTGTGTCTGTGCGGCGACTTGTTCATCTCACGGTGTCCTTAATGACCTGTGTCTGTGCGGCGACTTGTTCATCTCACGGTGTCCTTAATGACCTGTGTCTGTGCGGCGACTTGTTCATCTCACGGTGTCCTTAATGACCTGTGTCTGTGCGGTGACTTGTTCATCTCACGGTGTCCTTAATGACCTGTGTCTGTGCGGTGACTTGTTCATCTCACGGTGTCCTTAATGACATGTGTCTGTGCGGCGACTTGTTCATCTCACGGTGTCCTTAATGACCTGTGTCTGTGCGGCGACTTGTTCATCTCACGGTGTCCTTAATGACCTGTGTCTGTGCGGCGACTTGTTCATCTCACGGTGTCCTTAATGACCTGTGTCTGTGCGGCGACTTGTTCATCTCACGGTGTCCTTAATGACCTGTGTCTGTGCGGTGACTTGTTCATCTCACGGTGTCCTTAATGACCTGTGTCTGTGCGGCGACTTGTTCATCTCACGGTGTCCTTAATGACCTGTGTCTGTGCGGTGACTTGTTCATCTCACGGTGTCCTTAATGACCTGTGTCTGTGCGGTGACTTGTTCATCTCACGGTGTCCTTAATGACCTGTGTCTGAGCGGTGACTTGTTCATGCCACGGTGTCCTTGACCTGTGTCTCAAGCCAGTTCATAAATAAACACACTTGTATTGTATGGCACTCATAGAAGTGAGACAAGAATTAGAGACTAGAGGTCGCACTAGAGGTCGCACTAGAGGTCAAACTAGAGGTCGCACTAGAGGTCACACTAGAGGTCGCACTAGACAACATAAAATTTGAAAGCTATAGTTACTAACCGGGATTCGAACCTGTCACCTCCAAATGACAACGTTGCCTCTCTGAGGGAACAAGTGTATTTCGACGCTGCCCAACTAGACATCCCTATAAAAGGTGTCTTCATTAGCCAGGTCTATCATACACATGAACCTGCAACTATGGCATACGGATAGGGTTCGTATCTAACCATTGAGATAGCACCACAGGTCTCAGAATTGTGTATTAAACCAGCATAGGTCAAATGACAGACATACAAACACATCGGACCGTACTGCAAATGATGTTCCTATGTAACAAGTCGTAGTAATTTTCTTCATACCCTAGACTCTCTCTCTCTATATATATATATATATAATATATAAGAAACAAAGCCTATTATTCCCAGCAGACAGGTTGACAAGGAAATACACACGAGATACAAGTAACAAGACAGAGCTGACGTCCGAGAGGAAGACGAGGGACTAGATCTTAAATAAACGAGTGTTCTGAGCTGGGGCGGTATCATCGGAAAGAGTAAGAAATGGAAACAGATTACATTTGTAGAAAAGATGATAATTGGCTTGGGTAGCTATAACTGGAAATAATATACATTATTGATGTATGGCGTATCCATTCATATGTCTTAAGTATATATATATAATAATAATAATAATAATAATAATAATAATAATAATAATAATATCTAGTTGTTGTATCACTATGAAGTTAATATATGTGGACATACACAGTTGAGATAAAATCAGTGTGCTTACATACAAAACACGTTATGTCTTCACTGTATCAAGTCACGCCATATTGTGTGATACTTTAGTCACTTCCGTTGACCCTATAAGATATGTGTGCGTTGGCAGTGTAAGATTATTCATATAAATTACCACGTATGATGTTATACCACCAGCACACGCTTACATGAGTAGTAAACATCATCATTACGTACCATGCCGATAAGCATGAGCGGTCATGTTTCGCCATCTCACACGATCACCAGAGTCATGGATCAGCCCCAGTGTTCTTGTCGCGACCATATCACGTGGCCAAGCCATCTAGGTATTTACTTCTCTGCCTTCCCCTTGTTCTTTTCCCCTCAATCTTGCCAGCTGTCACCAAGTTCTCTTATTTATTTCTTCTTCCCAAAAAAGGTTTTCCAAAAAACCTTGTTTTTTCTTGGGCAAATCTTTATTTTCTCAAAAAAAACCCCT
>JACEFZ010015540.1:0-86472 GCA_014155875.1 Cepaea nemoralis
AGGAAGACCGAGAGGAAAATACCTGGATGGCTTGGCCACATGGCATGGACGAGACAGGAACACTGAGCTGATCCACGACTCTAGTGACCGAGTGAAATGGCGAGTCATGACCGCCCACGCTTTCCGGCATGGCACATGATTGAATGAATGAACTTCGGAGTAGAGATACTGCAACAGAAATGCCGTTGACAGAGAAATATAAAGGGTAGACAAATGTAACAAGCTATGGGGAGGGTCCCATAATGTCCCGTCACAATATTTCAAACTTATTCTTTTGCCCTGGCTGGGGATAGGTCTTTGCTGTCAACCCTCATCCGTTCCCCGGACTTACTGTCACTCTCTCTTTCGACCTCAGGGTTTTTCCTGCAGTGTATTTCTGGCTGACACAAACGTAACATGACGATCGTCTCAGTCACTATAATTAGAATTTAATACCGTAATAAAGACAACACAGAAGAACACCAAGACAGATAAACCTATAAACATCTAGAAAAACAAAAACTGATGAGATAACTCTAGTCCAGATAGGAAGCCAGAAAACTCTGAAGTTCATAGATCACATAGCTCTAAATTGTCCTGTTATTTCACAACTGCCTCACCGGGCAAAGTTCCAGTCTCTCTATCCAGCGTCGGTTGTTCGAACAACAGCTTCCAAGTTTCCTAGGCCAACACGATATATTCATTCATCTGGTCTGAGAAAAGGCCATGGGATCACTTAGCACAATTTAGGTTGGGAAACACGATGTAATCACTCATCTGGTCTGGGAAAATGCCATGGGATCACTTGGCACAATTTAGAATGGGAACCAAAGTCCTGAGACCAGATTGTGTATAAGGAATGAGTCAGAGTCTTTCGCTGTCCCGGACAAGGATGGGAATTGGCGTAGGTCCAAACAGCATCCTCAGCAAACACTCGAGCTTAAGTCGATGAGAAGACTTGAGTTGTGGTTGCTGCACTCATTTAATTTTTGTAATGCCTCTCCATTGACATTAGAAACAATATACCTGATATGTCCACTGACTTGCCCTGGCTTCATCAGGTACTTATAACTTTTGGCATAAAAGCCCTGTCGAGTCTTTCAACACACTTTACGGTAAACACTCGACCTTAAGTCGATGAGAAAACTTCAAAAGAAGGACCCTGTAGATAACAAAATTCTATTGAGGGATCAAGCTGACTCATTCACCACAATCCTGAGGTCCAATTGGGCCTCAGTCATTACATTAGTTATGCATTTCGGCTTACCAAGACCAGTATATAAGTGGCTTGCTTGAATGCGTCTGACATGTCAGGTAGCCCCTGGATTGGCTACGTCCTGGCTTGCATAGACCTCCAACTTGTAGACGTCCTGTCGGCTACCCTATGCACCCTGTTGCATACAAGACTCACTCTCCACACTCATACCCTGCCTTTATTATTATTGGGCACATTCGTTTCCCAGCTTCTCTCTCCCTTGCAAACCATGCCTTTCTCACGACAAAGATCTTGTGGTGTGGTGTGCCTAGTAATCTGTGTGTTTCTCCCCCTTAAATAATATTATAGTAGTGGGGTTGTATGGCACGCAGTGTAGTTCCCCATTCCCAGCAAGAATAGGAAAGAAGATACTACCCCTTCCGGCCGCTGCTCTTGTCTGAGCTGTCGCCGCAATGTACCGGCAGTGCCTCACATAACACGTAGATTCAGAGGAATGCAGGTTCTCTCAATGAGATAAAGAAGTTTATTTATATTCCCGACATCATCCTATCGACTAACAGACGAAAGAGATAGCACCGTGGATAGCCTCTTCCGGCTCAAGAAGATAGATCATAGATTGGTGGACCCCATCCCCAAGGAGCCCTTCCCTCCTTCCGGCACACCGTAGCTATCTAATGTGCTTATATATAAATGAGAGATGCTACTAAGTAGAGGTACACCGTAGGAAGAAAGATAGCACTCGTCTATCGGCTGCCAAGAACAAGCGATATCATTTGGGAAATATTTATTGTTCAGATTTGTTCCCTTGCCATGCCAAGATTAAGACGCTTAGCCAGATTGGCTAACGGTCACCCCCTCCCAATATGGCAAGACTGCCGTTTCGCCATATCATCTCAGTCGTTAAGACAATAGAGATTTATAAGTGCAAAACTAATTACAACCCAAGATTACCTTTCATAGCCCATCAGTATTCTGCCTTTAAAATGTCCCAATCTTTAACTTGACATCTTGACATTAGGCAGTGGGTAACGATCAGTAGAAACGGACATGAATTGCCCCAGAAGCCGCACCAGTGCGCATTTGGCGCAAGCCGCTCCATCGGGTTTACCCAAAATAAAAGAAGGCATGAGGACATGAGCCATTGGCGTTTCGTCACAACAAATAGCTTTCTTTACGGATGCGAGGACTGGTGTCTCAATACTGACAAGCATCATACAATGAATAAGTAGAGAACCTAAGAGCAGCACTCCACAAACCATGTCAGAAATTAAGAAGCATCATACAATGAATCCACTCACACTGCAACATATCTGAAGATGAACAGACTGGCAGACTGGCAAAGGAAAGTGGAAGATGTTCACATCCTGATATAGATATAACCCATGATGACGCCAAGAGATTTATCAGATGTAGTTATAGAACTAAGTGGAATCAGAGCGCCCGGCCGCAAGGGAAATGATGCATAATGTCAAATCCACCGAAGAGACCTTGTAATAATTTTCAGACTCCGTGCAGAACAGGCTGAAATACCACGTGATTACGAAACTATATTTTGTCTACAAGTAGAAGAAGCAAATGAATCAGAGGAGGAGGACGAGGGGAGGTGGAAGAGGAGGAGGAGGAAGGAGAAGAAAAAGAAGATGAAGAACATGAGGAGATGGGATGGAGGAGGGGAGTGGAAGGAGGAGGATGATGAAGAAGAAGAAGAAGAAGAAGAAGAAGAAGAAGAAGAAGAAGAAGAAGAAGAAGAAGAAGAAGAAGAAGAAGAAGAAGATGATGATGATGATGATGATGATGATGATGATCCTTGCCAGTACAACACAGTTCGTGCACGGTGCTAGATTCTCCTTTTAACGCCACAGTGTGTTTTGGGTATATGGTGCAGGCCCCTTACATTTAAATCAATCGATCTTTGATGCGGCCAATATCGCACAGGCTCCTTTACTACCCAGAATATTTCCAGACTCCCAGTTTTTGGCTAGGCCGACCTGGGCGCCGAGATAAATTAAAACAAACCGTAGCTTTCAGGGAGGTTTGAACTCAGTTGCTACCGGGCCCCTGGCGAAGGGGTTAACCACTTTCTGCGTAATCTCGTATATCCACGTAGGGGAACACAGCTGCGAGAGATTTGGTGGCGGATCGCGTCGCGTTGGTTACTCACGGGGATATGTGAG
This sequence comes from Cepaea nemoralis, assembly GCA_014155875.1. NCBI lineage: Eukaryota > Metazoa > Mollusca > Gastropoda > Stylommatophora > Helicidae > Cepaea > Cepaea nemoralis. Next base: position 3,370 of record JACEFZ010015540.1, read on the forward strand.
CCGGTCGCTCAGAAAGCAATGGCAAACTACTGAGCGTAATCTTGCTAAGATATCAACAACAGCGGTAAACATGCTGGTGTTGACAGCGATGTCCTGTAAATAGGATATGCGGGGGAAAAAAACCTCGTTACGCGGTTGCCATATAGATATATACACGCAGACACGCGCGCTTACCTCTCACGTGTAGTGATAGTCCCACTGCCCACTCTAGAAATAAATCCACCATGGGTCTATGTACAACTCCTAAAGAAGCTTTTATCTAAGTCTTCAAAGAGTACCTTTCGAGTTGATATTTATTTCCCTGGACTGTGGCACAATTATAACTTAAAGATTCTATTCACGCAGGTGTGCGTAACTTTCGGACCAGTCAAATGCTTGCATGCCTGCCGCTGACAAAAGAGATATGCCCGGTTATTTGCACTGCAAGTACACCTGCATGCTCAACCAGCCCTCACTTCTCGTAACGAACTCTTTCAATGACTGAAAATGCGATCGATAAACTCGTCACTAACGGAAACAGGCTTCGCTTTGCGCGCGCACGCACATACAAGGTCACGCGCACTGTGGCACACGCGGCAACACAACAGAATGAATCCATTATTGTTCACCGATTGGCTATGGTGTGGAGATATTGGAAAGAAGCGTCTTATAAATGCACAGTGGAGAAACGCGTGGTTTCGTGGTTTTCATCAATACAATCAATCCCCGTCTATTGATTTATGTGCATAATGAGAATTAGTTCTTGGATTCTGTTTTATTTTTAACGCTTTGGCTTTAGGGCGGGTTTCATCGCAACGTTCTGCAAAGGACATACATTAAAAAAAAGAAACACATAAATGCATAGGGAAGGAGTTAAAATAATTATCTGGAATAGAAGGACGTCAGGCAAAACGTGTCCAGAAAAGGCAGATTTAGACCCACGTCTCTATTCTTTTCTTTCCATCTCCACTCTTGTTTTCTCTCTCAACATTTCTTCTCCACTCCCCCCCCCCTTTCTCTCTCTCTCCCTCTCTGTCTCTCCTTAACCCCACCCCTATCTCTTATTGCTTTCCAGTTCAGCCGTTTTATTAGAATGGTACATGTTGGTTCCATGATACAGGTTTCCAGTTGACACAAGGTTACAGATTTGTAACTCTCATATACAAAGGGGCTTCAAATGAAAACCTTTTTTTTTTTAAAGTAAAGAAACATTGCATCATTTTTCAATGTAGCCACAATGCAAGTCCTCCAGCGCCGATAAATTGCTTGGATTCCTGTTGAAAAATCGACTCTGGGTCACTCTTCGGTGTGCCTGACCCGGTCGTGAACAGTCTGACACAGAAGTCACGATGTTTTGAAACTTCCTACTCCACTCATACAATTGCTGGACTGACAGGCATGCATCAACATACCGGACCTTCATTCGCCGTTGCATTTCTATAGGTTTCACCCCTTCACTGATTAAACAAAAACCGGATAAGAGAACGTTGCTTCCCTTTGATTAATGTCAAAAGTGGGGTAGCCATCTTTAAACTGTACTTAAGACGTCACCGTTTTCGTCTTTACCGTGATGTCACTGTGTAAAACTCTTGACATCGTTATCAACAGTATTGACAGGTTACAAGACAATAGCATGGTTATTATAATTTATATCACATTTTTACGGTTTTAATTTGAAGGGTACTGTAAGAGTACAGCGACATTTATATGGCAGATGTAAACGAAGTCCATGGTTATAATTTCTATATGTTTTATTTGACGGAATACATCATAAAATAATAAAGCAGCATACAAAAGATGTTGTCAATTCAAGGTCCAGCCAGTAACTAACTTCTCTACCCCCCACGTCACGGCTTGAGCGTCCTTAGTTACGTTTTTATGGGATGCTCAACCGTGCCTAGTCTTTGCACATCAGCTCCTAAGCTACTAACAGAGATGGTGCTCTGTTACAGCCCCCCCCCCCCCCCAAACCGCCACCACCCACGCGTATCAAGAAGAGATAAGATCAGGGTTAAAGTGTAGGGCTAACAGCGCTAGTTTGCACTTCAAAAACAAGTTAAATGGTTCGGCTACATAACTAGGCTGCCAACTAACTGTATACCACAACAAGTAAAGATGTACAGTCCAAATTGAACCAGAAGAAGAAGCCAACCATGTAAGCGATGGTCAGAGGGAATAAGATAGTCCATTGGAATCTCGATATTATCATCATCATGTGCCATGTACATAAGCGTGGGTGGCCATGTTTCGCCATCTCACACGATCACCAGAGTGGTGGATCAGCTCCGTGTTTTTGTCTCGACCATGCCACGTGGCCAAGCCATCCATACATTTACTTCTCTTCCTTACCCTTGTTTTTGTTGAACGAAACATGACTGTCTTGGCAGTTGTACAGAAGGTAGTTTGCCATTGCCATCATCTCTATATATGAAGCCCATAAACGGGCACTCTCCCATCCTCAGTAATTCCGCAGTGTGTAGCGGCTAACGACACCAGTTCCGCGTTGGTTTATTAATCTTCTTTGACTTCCTTGTTTGGCCACACGTCTTTTAACGTGTTGTTCTCGCAGTCTGACAATGGTTCTAATAAGCCTATGTTCTAGTCCTGACCATACCACGTGGCCAAGTCATCCAAGTATTTGTCTCTGTGTCTTTCCTCTGCTCTTTTCCCCATCAAGATTACCAGTTGGCGCTAGGTTTTCCAGATAATTTCCCCTCACAACGTGCCATAATTGACTAGACATCTGTGAGGAGAGCATTCTGTCGTTGCCTTCCTTCTTGGCAATGACCATACTGGTTGGTGACCGTAGCCATTGTCACTGTAAGGAGACTCTTGCCTACCCTAGTGAACATTTGATCATAATCAACAACTATCTGTTGGCAGCTTTAAGTTTTGCTCACCAGGTGACCCTATATTGCTACACGGGAACTTCGCATTGCTCTAGGGCAGGACATAAGTATCCCATGGATAGGACATAGATGGGACTAGAGTATCCCGCTACAGACAGGACATAAGGACTGTCACACGTCTCCTTGATGATAATATCACGAAGTTCTTACGATGATATGCTCATGATATTATTGTGTGATGGTCGTTGTCTAGGTAACGATACTCATGGTGTGTCAATGGAGATATCTGTCTTGCAATGTAACTCACCCCCGCAGTGCATATTCACCAGGCATTAAACAAGATTCCGTTGGCGCACATAATCCTTTATTACAGAAATAAGACAGACAAACGGAACAGGTTTATACATCCAGAAACATAACGTAATCCATAGAATATAAATATCCTCCTCACAATTTAACCAGCACACATCAATGCCTTCTCACGGCTGGCTTCTAATCTCAATCCACAAGACAGGTAATCCAGCTACTATCCACGGCTGGATCTCCCACAATACAACCCACACATTGAGTTGGAGCCACTGCTCAACTATAGAACCCACTCTGGGTTTAGGCCTACACTCAATACAGAACCCACTCTGGGTTCAGGCCTGTCTTCACAACTAGAAGAACAACACAACACGGAGCTCTCTCTTAAACGACCTGACCCGCAGTCGGTCTCTTCTCTCACTGACTTTTCAGTCTCCTCACTTCACACAACACACAACTCTCTTTCGACCCATCCCCCCCCCCTGGGGATTTCCACTCATATCCGCCCCATTATTTCTGAGGGTTGATTGTTTTCCTCGTAGCCAGGTCAGTCACTTTACTGTCTCCCACTCTCATCTCCATTCTTCCTCATGCCCGGTCACTCAACTCAATGTCAATGACATAGGCTTATGTCATCACCCCCCTCTTAAAAGAAAACTTCGTTTTCAAATATTGGGAGACTAAAACTTACTAAACATGTGACCCAGACATATAGCCTGGGTAGCCCTAAGTATGGCTGCACCTTACTCTAGCTACCACACTACATAATACATCAAATGCTCATCTATATTCATCACACATAAATACAACCATCTATCTTGTGTATCAATGCATGAACTAATACATCACATAATAATAATAATACATCATAGAAAAGCATTATACTTATGTACCCACAGGTCTCTTACTACTTCACGACCCCACAATACTATTTGTGTACCGACCCTATATCAGGTGGCTCTGTTCTTGCATTAACCCACCTCTGATTCATGTCGATGCTGTGTCTACCTTTCATGTACCCATGACTCATGGTACCTCTACAATTACAACATCTGTTTGCTATCCCTAGCCCTGGGTCAGTAATGTCGCGAAAACTCTTTTGACCTGACTCAACTTTCCCATCTGCATATTGCACCGTTACACTTGAGTCTCTGTTTAGTCTGAGCTCTTTATTCAATCTTGGCCCATATACCTGGCACCTTGCTTTCTGCTGCATACGCCTTTTGCCTATGTGCCCTGCACATGCACTATCCTGAGCTGTTCTAGTATATCGGTCTCTATGTGCTAAAGGTACTGCTCCTTGCCCACGTGCAGTTCTGATCTCTGAAAACCTGCGAGTGAGAACATTGTTCTTCCTCTCGAAGCACCATCTACCTTTCTTTGACTGCCTATGTTCTACTCTCCTACACCCTTGGGAACATTTGTTCAGAGTAGTATCTTGTCTCTGGGATTCACTAGCACTATATATGGGATCCACTCTCATCTGCTCCGCTGTACTATCCTTGTCCTGAGTTCCTGTGTCTACTTCAAGTGCCTCTCCTACCTCAGCTATACTCTCCGATTTAGGTTCTCTTGTGGTAACTACCTCGTTACTGCTTACACTATATTTTCGGTCCCAATAAACTACTTCCTCTTCTGTACAATCTTTAACTCCTATAACATTTCCTATGATCAAATCAGCCACTGGTGAGTCCAGAACACACGCTGTCACTCTTCCAGTGATATATGGTGTTTTTACTGTTATTATGGCTACTGGGTAGAACTCTACTGTGCCGTTGAATGTTATGCATCTAATCTTTTTCCCTGTATAATCCGAGGGATCTATTAAACTTCTCCTCACTCCGATAGACGTACATCCGGAATCCCTAATTGTTAACGCTAGTCTATCATTGACAAATCCCTGATGCAGCTTCAGACTTCCTCCTTCATGCACTGCTGATCCTGCTTTTACTGTATGACCACATATTAGGACTGGCTGACTGTCTTTTTCAAAAAGAGGTTTGCACCCACTACAATCTTCATTGTTCAGCGTCTCAATTACTTGCGCTGCATTTGAGTGCTCTGTTTCTGTCATCCTACATTGATGGCTGATATGCCCCTTCTTTCCACATTTGAAACAAGTAATCTCCCTTTTAGTGTTGTTCGTTGGTCCATCTGCTGGTTATGCATCACACTCTGCTGCCCTGTGTCTCCAGCTCCCACAATTCCAACATCCGGCATAATTTGGACGTCTCTGGAAGTTCCCTCTTCTATATGGGTACCGTCCTACTCTACCAACATTGTTTCCTCGGAAACCATTATCTTGAAGTTCTTGCTGCTCACCTTTCTGTGCTGAATCCACACTTTTCGCCCTTGGTCTGATGACTGGATTCTGGTCCTGTTTAGTGTACGCTGCACAGACTATTTCCTCACTCATTAGTTTCCCAATAGATACGTTAGGATGTGCAGTCATGTAGTTTTGCCCTAACTGAGACATTGTGTCTATGTCCTTTGGCTTCCGTTCCTCAAAGAACGCCACTAAATTAGAATTGCATGCAGATACTACCTTGTCTCTTAACATTAGATCTACTAATTTATTAAAATCTTTCCCTACTTCTGCAAGCTCCATCCATTTGTTAAATGCATTCTTTACAGTGTTAACAAAGTCTGTGAAATCTTGATTTGTCTCTGGCACTAACTGTCTAAACTTTGTCCTATATCCATGCTCAGTGAGTTGGAACTTTGTCAGCAAACGTTGACGTAAGATAGTGTAATTGTTCCTTTCTTCTACAGGTAAATTGAACATGGTGTCTAGTGCCTTGCCCGTAAGAAATTCGCCAAGTCGCATCGCATACTCTGCCTCTGGAATGCCTAATGTTTTTACAGACGATTCGAATCTCCCAAGATAGGCCTCAAGACAATCCCGGTCCGTAAAGTATGGCAGTTTCAATCTCTGTGACGACTGCGACGGTTTTCTGCTTTCCTCACTTTGACCTTTCGAAGATAGTTCTAGTTTTCTTAACTCGATTTCAGCTAGTTTTACTTGTGTCTCTTCCTGTAGACGCTTGTTTTCTATTTCAGCTAACTTTATTTCCTGTAGACGTTTGTTTTCTATTTCAGCTAGTTTTACTTGTGTCTCTTCCTGTAGACGCTTGTTTTCCATTTCAGCTAGTTTTACTTGCGTCTCTTTCTCTTCCTGTAGACGCTTGTTTTCCATTTCAGCTAGTTTTACTTGCGTCTCTTTCTCTTCCTGTAGACGCTTTGCCTCGCGTTCATTATGCCTCTCCTCTCTTTCCGTCTGCTTTTGTTCTTTCGCTTCTGCATACTCCTGTAACTCTTTACCTTTCAGGCCTATTCTTTCACCTGCTTCAATATAATCCATTAAAGTAGGCATCTTGTACTTGTGGACACGTTGCTGTCTGTCAGCCAACTATAAATGTAAAGACTCTGCTGTTAGTCTTTGTGTCACTTCCCTAAGTACACCCGCACTCCCTGTGTACGTAAATCCGTAGTGCTCCAATATCACTCTGTTCTCACCCAGTCACTCTATAAGCACTAGGTAGTGGGGGGAAGTATCACCTATACTCCCTTATATCTATATATCTATGACCAAAAGTTCATAAAGTCCCTGGAAATATTGTTAAACATACATATAAATACATATACAAACAAATGGATGATAACACTAAGTGATGACTATCCAACGCTAGACTTCACAAGCTGAGTACACGGAGACGATGATCACACAGAAAATGAACCACAGTAACAACCACAAGCTTGTGTAGAGACACCCACAGTGCGCGTAAAATATAAATATAAATTGACCAAGACCACTAGACAGCAGAAATGACGAAAGATCACAATAAAAACATATATCCGAACACAACAAATATTATATGTAAATATAACGAAAAGAAAGAGAAACAAAAACAATTTATAGCATCAACATATACACAAATCTGACGTCAGACAACTCGGCTCTAGATATTGGTTAAGACTATTTCAATGCCCCTGCACAATACGTCAACTCATTAACGTTTTTCTTACAAAAATATCGTAAGCACCAGAAAGAATATATATTTGTGTGCTGTATCCCGACTCTCGAGAAACACCCCAAAAATCTCCTACTCTTGACAAACACTGGACCACATACAAGTAACAGCTTAACAACCGAAAACAATATTTATAAGACAATGAGCAGCAAACAGAATGTCTAACTCGTTGGCCGACAAACATGTGCCCATAAATCCGTCGCCAAAAGTTCTTATTTTGCTGTTAATAGTTTTTCACAATATGCTGGAAATGTCTGTGTTACATTCTCCGAAATGATTACGACGCTAGATTTCAAAGCGACTTGTTGTTTTGTTGAGTGGTTCCTGAATTCACGTGGTGATCAAAAGTTCCAACTGTCGGAAACGTTGACTTTTAATAATAATTATCCAAAGTGTTCTTTCGATATGTTGTTACTCTCGTTGCGGAGATGGCGCTTTGCTGTATCATATATGTTATAGATTCACCAAAAGAAAAGACCAAAATAATGGCAATAAATGTTCAACGCTTTCACTCTGTACAGTCAGTTCTTTTTGGCAACTGTATGCAACTATGTTCGCGGAGATGCCACGTCATCAATCGTTGACAAAATGTTTGCTGATTATAAGGTAATGAACACAAAGGGCTTTTAACAAAGCCGAACATAAAGTCTTGTTTCACACAAAAACAGCTTGTTTATCCAGTTCCACTATGGAACATCTCAGTAACTTTCCACTGTCCACGGCCTTGCAGTACCTCAGTAACTGCTTACTGTTAAACAGCCTTGCCTTCCAAGGTCAGCCTAATTTCTCTTTATCACTCTCAGTGAAAAATTCCTCCGTAAAACAGTTTTCACACAAACTTGACAGCCCCACCCGGCTGCGGTAGGGGTACCGTTACTATTCTCTTCAGTCAACTGTCCGTCAAATCAGCGACTGCCAATTTTTCTCTGTTTTCCAAACATGTACTTCCCCAGTACCTGGACGCTGGTGTACCCACCCGTCCTATTTACTGCGTCGAATAATCTTGACCAGTCAACTTGCAACAACACAGTGCGCTTGCCTCCAGCACACACACACACCTGTCAATTATCTTTGGTTCCCAATCCTGTCATTATCACCGACAGCGGATGTTCTACACACACACACGCTGCCCTCGCCACTCTGGATTCAACACTGGTCTTTCATCGCCGCGTCTGCTGGTTTCAGTCCTCCTGCCTGGTATCAAATTTACCTGTCACCGTAATGGACTCTCCCGGTTAGTCTGTATGGCGTGTCTTTATCACCGACTTTTGTGCTGCCGCTGTTTTTTGACACCCCCACTCGCTTTAGCGATATGGTTGGTTCCAATTCACCTGTAGTGGGCTTGACGTGAACTGCTGTAGCCAGTTCCCGCACGGAGACAAACTCAGTGTTTATACGGTGGACACGCTCCGCTGTCCACCCTTTCTCTCTCTCTGAGTGAGAAGTGTTATTTTTATCTGGTTTCTCGTGGACTCTGTATTAATTCTCCGACACTTTTGACATGCGCTGTCTACTGAAAATGGTGTTTATTCTTGACAGGAGAGCTCTCATTATTGTTGTTGTAATTGGGCATCCGACTAATGTCTCTGATGTTAGTGTTCTCTCTAATCGACGAAGCCTCCCAGATACTCCTTACTAAGCGACGAGCGCCCAGATGTTCTTGATCGGACGTAGCCCTCAGATGTCACACGTCTCCTTGATGATAATATCACGAAGTTCTTACGATGATATGCTCATGATATTATTGTGTGATGGTCGTTGTCTAGGTAACGATACTCATGGTGTGTCAATGGAGATATCTGTCTTGCAATGTAACTCACCCCCGCAGTGCATATTCACCAGGCATTAAACAAGATTCCGTTGGCGCACATAATCCTTTATTACAGAAATAAGACGGACAAACGGAACAGGTTTATACATCCAGAAACATAACGTAATCCATAGAATATAAATATCCTCCTCACAATTTAACCAGCACACATCAATGCCTTCTCACGGCTGGCTTCTAATCTCAATCCACAAGACAGGTAATCCAGCTACTATCCACGGCTGGATCTCCCACAATACAACCCACACATTGAGTTGGAGCCACTGCTCAACTATAGAACCCACTCTGGGTTTAGGCCTACACTCAATACAGAACCCACTCTGGGTTCAGGCCTGTCTTCACAACTAGAAGAACAACACAACACGGAGCTCTCTCTTAAACGACCTGACCCGCAGTCGGTCTCTTCTCTCACTGACTTTTCAGTCTCCTCACTTCACACAACACACAACTCTCTTTCGACCCATCCCCCCCTGGGGATTTCCAATCATATCCGCCCCATTATTTCTGAGGGTTGATTGTTTTCCTCGTAGCCAGGTCAGTCACTTTACTGTCTCCCACTCTCATCTCCATTCTTCCTCATGCCCGGTCACTCAACTCAATGTCAATGACCCAGGCTTATGTCAAGGACATAGACAGGACAATGTCCCTGAGCCAACAGTACAACCTCGCACTGAATAACCTGAGACACCAGTCAGCAACAGACGGGGTGAGGACAGGACGACAGCCAGAATACCGAGACATCTGACATAGCACGATTATTACGGACCACACGGGGTCACGCTCCACGTGACCACAGGACTGAGGGCTAGAGAGATCAGACTGGACAGGACCGTGATAGAGGAAGGATGCGTGTGCCTTGGCGAACGAATGTACTGATTGCCGACATGAAAGCTTGCCTCTGCTGAGCGAATGAGGCAGTGATTTGCCGATGAGCTGTGTGTGAGACAGAACTGTATTACGAAAGCATGAATGCCTTTTTGTGGCTGAGTATTTAATTGTATTTATTGTACCATCTATTAGAATGTATTCAATGTGCTAACGCGACTGTATGCGTTAAATAAATAATATTAGTTTTTACATGCAATCTGTTTTGACACCTTTGTGTATGCATGTATCTACTGTCTCTGCCACACCCACGACGAACGAGTAATAACTAAGACGTTGACAACGGGATTACGGAGAAAGCCGTGTAACACCTAGACCAGGGAGACCGGCTTTTAAACATTAAAATATATTAAAACAGAAAAAACGTTTTAATAATAATTTTTAAAAAAATCATTGGTATACATTGACGACTCCTGTGTGATGTTTTATTAATCTTCATCACAGAAAACAGCTGCTCACACAGATATGTGCTACCAAACATGCTCAAGGTTCGAGCCGCATGTAGACGAAGCCGGGCATCTCTTCAGGAATAAAACGAGTGAACCGTGCAGACCCCACTGTGTCGTACTTTGCCGTTAGTGTCCCATTACACTGCTCTATTAACTCCATGTGCAAATTTACAGGTGCAGTTTCCACATCTATGGCAAATGGATTTCGAAACAGCTCGAAATTATTTTTCTGTGCTTCAATGTCACTAAAGTTGCTAATTAGGGAATTTGATTAGCACTTTATATCGTGGCCATGAAAAAATATTTTTGCCCAAAATTCTCGCTCGGGCCGAATATATTTGTACGTCGGTTGAGACCTCTCGGGCCTGATATGATTGTACGCCGGGCCTGATGTGGCCCACGGGCTTGAGTTTGACACATGTGCTCTAGGGTGTTCCGTAGGCTATTAGAGGGAAATGGTGCCCTACTTCTCTTTTTGTGAGGGGAACATACGGGTGTGAATCATAGATTTTAACAAATAAGCGGAAAAGCCCATATGCCACTTTGAATATAAAATTTACAAAAGAGTATTTCAAATTCATTAAACACAACAACAACAACAACAACAACAACAACAACAAATAGATTAAACAAAAGCTATCTAACATCATCATCATCATCACGTGCCATGCCGATAAGCGTAGGCTGTCATGTTTCGCCAACCCACTCTTTCACCAGAGTCGTGCATTAGCTCTGTGTTATTGTCTAGATTATGCCATGTGACCAAGCTATCTAGATATTTGCCTCTCTGCTTTCCTCTTGTTTTTCCCCCGCAACCATGCCCGGTTGTCTCCAAGTTTTTCAGTGTACTTATTCTCATAATGTGACTAAATAATCTTGACTGTCAATGCCCAACTTCTCTAATCAGTATACTGTTTTTATTTGTTCCTTGCAGGACTTACTAATTAGTTTTTTCTATCTGCCCTTGCATTTTCCTCGGAAACCACTTTTCCGCAGCCGTCATAAGATTTCCAACTTGTCTGCTCTTTGTCCACGTTTCACATTTATACAAAAGTACCGGTTCTATGTATCACTTTAACACACTTTTTCTCGCTGCAATTGACAATGACTATAATCTAACAATAACTAGCCCGTCTCCGTGGCCAAAGGCTTGCGAACGCGGTGCGTGAGCCGATTTGTGCAGCAGACCGTGTTGCGTTGTGTTAAAATGTGTTGGTATGGGAGCCTAGTAAATCAACAGCGGCTGAAAAATGTTGGTGTTGACTGCAACGTCCTGTACGGGATATGCAACATTTAAAAAAACACACATAATAGCTAAATATTGAAGAAGCTTGGCTATCCAGACAAATATAAATGCCTCACATTTGAACACCATCTGTGACTATATATTTTCAGTATTTCGGCAACAATATTATTAATTTATTCACTTCATATGATTTATAACTCTGCATTATATGCCTGAAGAGATGCAGCAACATATTTCATGCAATAAATCCTGCAACATATGATCACAGATACCGATGGTGTGACGGTTTGTTCTATGCTCACTCTACATCGACTTAGATGGATAGGACACATTAGGAGGATGGATGATGATAGAATACCAAAGGACATCTATTATTTTGATGAATAGCCAGATGGGTAAACTATCTCGGGGCCGACTTCTAAGAGATATGTGTCAGCGGTACATGATTGATACCAGCATTGCTATTACACCTTGAGAACAAGTCGCCTCTGATCGCATTGCATGGAGGGAAAAGATCAGGAATGGAATAAAGACAAAAGAGAAAATAATTACAGATAGGTCGCACACTAGAAGAGTGTGATAAGTCAGATGGTGAATGATGGTGGATATGGCCGTGTGTTCACATGCATTCATTGTGAACAAACATTTACAGCGCGAATTGGTCTGATCAGTCGCATTCGCTAGAGCCATAGATTGTAGTTATTTTGCCTTTTTTTGCAGCATAACATAGCAAACTATCACGATGTCTATGGACCAGTTATATTGTTTGTGGCTTCTGTATTTCAATTCACTAAGGGAACACATTGTTTTGAGACAAGTACAGTTGAGGAAAATGAAGAACTATCCGAGAATAAAAAGACACGAATGTCTGATACCTTTGGATTGATGTATACCCGGGAAGCTGATAAGAGGCAGAGAACAATTCAAATGGATTCAGTATCTGATAGTTAATTTACAAAAAAATATATATATATATATATATAAATTTTAAAAAATAGGTTACTTTATCATTCATTAATTTATCACTGGTAGGTTAATTTACAAACGATTGGTTAATTTACAAACGATAGGTTAATTCACAAACGATATGTTAATTCAGAAACGGTTGGTTAATTTACAAACGGTAGGTTAATTTACAAACGATTGGTTAGTTCACAAACGATAGCAACAGAGGCAGGGCACCCGGCTTATGATAGAATATACATTTCGACAGACTTTATAGTTGTTCGGCACAGAACACGCCACTTCATGATGATGAAACACACTACGGGAAGTGGGGGTAAGCGTGGCCAGAAGGATACGAGCGCATGATTTTAAACTTCCGGTGCGCTGATGCCGAGGTAGCAGGTTCAACCCCTACACCGGTCAGTTGGACTTACACGCTAACATCTCGTCTTTGACTTGAGGACGCAAATGACTAGTACCTCAGATGACTTCAATAGGTCCGCCTGATGGCGAGGGACACTGGTAATAGGGAAAGTTAATCCACACGCAAAAATCAATCCATTGCACTAGAAGCATTAGCACATATATGGACTACGCTTGAGGCCAAGTTAAAAAAAAAAAAAAAAACAGTGGTACAGTGGCTAGAACTTTTGCCATCCTTGCCGATAGTCACGTGTTCGAATATCCATCGAGTTGTAGATTTCTTTTTATGAGCATCGGTCAACCAGAAATCAATAGCGAACTACAGAACATAAGAATGCCTCGAAAATTACTGGAAAAAAATGCTGGAGTTGACTGTGAAGTTCTGTAAAGGACACGAAACTAAACAGCTTCACATATAAAGATTTAGCGTGAGATAGGTAAGGTCGTTGTGCCATTAGCAGGTAAAAGGAAATTGAGGAGCCGTTATCGGAATCCGAATGTTTTAATCGAGCCTTTTAACGTTAGGAATCGTGTTCAAGTGGAATGGGTTTGTGTGTGACACACTCTGCAATACACATTTCTGTCACGGTATGTTCTATCTAATGTTGAATTCCGGCGTGCTTTAGTGTGCATTTGTTGTACCACAACAGTTGACAATGTCCTAAACTAGATGGTGACTATTAGGGTGTATGTTTCTGTCTAAAGAGAGTTGACTAAATGAAATTTAAAAAAAAATTATAGTGATATATTTTCGCCACGTTAGACGACACTTGTTATTTCTACCTATTTATGATATCGTTTCCTCTGGTTTTTGCCTAGTTTATAACAATATCTATAAAAGCCATACTGGAGTGTAAGGCTGAGGGCCAGCGAGCAAGAGGTAGACAACGATACAAGCGGGAAGATAACATCAAGAGATGGAGAAACAATGGTCTAACAGAATGTATAATCAAGCCGAGAGACAATGTTGATTCATTACAGCCAACGTGCATTGTGGAGACGGCACCTGATTGAGTGATATTTCCATTGCCAGCAATGGACATTTAAGAAAGTAATTTCTGTATTATTGGTGATTTTTTTTTAGTTTGGCTTTTGGAGCAAGGTGCATCATTTTTACATACAACGCTAAGGGCTTGCGAGCGCGGTTTGTGAGCCCGTATACCCGGGTTCGAAACACAGTGGTGCTGGTTTGTTTTTTTTCGAAAAAGATATAGGAGCCGGTCGTTCAGAAAGCAATGGCAAACTAATGAACGTAAAATTTGCCCAGGAATCACGAACAGCGAAAATGCTGGGGTTGACTGCTACGTCCTGTGAAGGGCATGCAACGTATTATTAGAGGTCTTAATGGTTATAGCAGTAGCAGAAAGAAGTAGTAATAGAAGTTGTAGAAGTACTACTAGTAGTAAAGAGGTGTATCGAGTACATGGTAATCTATGTAAAAGACCCTTTCACTCGCTGTATGACGCATTGGATATATGGTGCCCTGCCCATATATATTAACCGGACGGCCTCGATAATGTGATATCACGCATACCACCTTTACTTCCTGGGAATTTCGTGATACCCATTTTAGGTTTGACAGACTTTGAACCGTCGTCGTCGTAATAATCCACACGCAAAAATCAGGCCAGTGGACTAGATGCATGTGAATGGACTACGCTCGAGTTCACAGTGAGCGAACCAAACAACAAGTGGTCGAGGGTGAGGTACACTGTGTATTTTTAATGACTGTGCACTGTTTGGAAATATTGCCGGTCCAAGTTTTGTATTTACCTATTATGTTGCATGAACTTTACAGAGGGCGAATACAAAACTTGGACCGGCAATATTTTCAAACACTGCAGTCATTAAAAATACACCCTGGATAGTTTAGGGGAGACAACCGTCTGTAAAGACACATCTAAATCTGGCGTGGTTGTTGGGCAACTTTTGACCGATCTTACCAGTGTTGTACGAGTTAGACGTTTACTGTTAAGTATAGGGTGTGTTTTTAATGACTGTGGAGTTGTTGAAAATATTGCCGTTCCAAATTTTGTATTCATCCTCTGTGGAATTCATGCAACATAAAAGATAAATACAAAACTTGGAACAGCAATATTTTCAATAACCCCAGTCATTAAAAGCACACGCTATACAACTTACAACTAACCAGCGGCAATTATGAGGTACCCGCTGTTGTTTTCACCTCTGTGGCATGTAATTTTAGCCCTATCCCCATTATTTGTCAAACCAATCTTGGTTCATCAGCTGACCGGAGCCATTTTTTTTAGAACTTTCCTTAACAAATTCAGTGACAAACAAAAAGTAGGTTTGGACCAAACAAAAATGGATGGCAGAAAATATGAAATAGTCACATAACTTTAAATTTTAAGATTGAGCACAACCCACTACTGGCAATGCTGATCGTATTCCAGCATGAACCCTGGGCCTTGTCCATGTCAGACTGGAAGCATTAGGTTCGAGTTTCGCTCTTGTATGAGCTCATCAGTAGTGCATATCGAACTCCAGATCACTGGCTAGTGAGGTGGGTGTGTAACCACGCGGTTCACGCTAGACGCGACCAAATTATAATTACTAGAATATCACGTCGCCCATTGTAGGCTATAGTTCAAAATTTTCCCGATCGCCACGACTGACATCTGTCAATCGATGTGGCTCCAAATGATCAGGTCTTCTCGATCTGGCAAGGTACACCAGACGCCTTAAGTCCAGAGAGCAATGATCAAATTGAATCAACTCCGACTCACATTCTAGTATGATATTTTGGTTGCGTCTAGTGTGCTCAATTGGTTACACACCCGCCAATGATCCCGAGTGCCGTCAGGGATATGCACTACTGATGAGATCAAACGAGAGCTAAACACAAGTCTAGTGCTTCCAATCTGACGTAGACGAGGCCCAAGGTTCGTAACGGAATACGATTAGCGCTGCTTAAAATTTGCTAATATGGTAGTAGACATGCTGTATTATATATCAAATTAAAGGGGGTTGAATAAGGATAACTCCTGTATATAATCCCATGGCACATACAGGAAGTCACCGGAGACGATTAATCAGCCCATGGCATTTGATCAGCTAATATGCCATGTCGCCAAGCCACTCACGTATTATCCAGTGCGAGACGGTTTGCTGCCAAATCGCGCCCAGCTGTGGTTATTTAACGTGGTATGCGGGGTTACCAATTGCGGCTGTGTTTACATCACAGAAATGCAAAAATATGAGATATTAAACAGTTTACAACCCTGAGAAGTGCACTGGGAACACATACTTTAAGCTTTATTACTCATAAGACAAAAAAAAACACTTCTCTAATGGCAAGAAGAACCAATATTCACACCTGGAATGTCACAAAATGGCATTCCACAAGTGAGACATAAGTAACAAATCACGCATGAATGCACAGCACTCCTGAGATGTCATAAATGAAGCTACATATCTGATATGTAACAAATGACATGGCATGCGTTAATGTCACAACTGACATATTACACATAAGATATAACATACTTTATACCTAAAATGTCATAAGTGACACTTCACATGTATGCTATGCTGTCACTTCACAATTAGATGTCACAGCTGTCACTTCACAATGAGATGTCACAACTGTCACTTCACAATGAGATGTCACAGCTGTCACTTCACACCTCAGATGTCAACTGACACTTTACACCTAAGATAGCACACCTAATGCTTTACACCTAAGATGTCACAATGGACACTTCAAACCTAAGATGCTACAATGACATTTCACACCTAAGATGTCACAAATGACACTTCACACCTACCATGTCACAACTGCCACCTTCAGATGTCACAATTGACACTGACAGTCCTAACCTCAGTTGTTACAACGGCAAACATCTTAAATGTGCTGTGTGTGGCCAGTAGTCATCGCTCTAGCGACAGTTACCTCTGCTTTGCATGTCATGGTTACATGACCACATCCATCCCATAATGTGATGAAACCAGAAGGCAATGCCTGAAAGTTCTCTCACATAATGGTCAAAATGAGAATAATAATACACGCTCAACACACAACCCCAAACAGGAGTCCAGAAATACTCAACCTCACACACATCCAAAAATACTCTGCCACACAAGTCCAGAAATACTCAGCCACACAAGAATAATTTTAGATACCTAGGGACATTTATAACATCAGATGGAAGATGTACAACAGAGATTGAGAGCAGAATAGGGCAGGCAAAGGCTGCATTTCAGAAAATGAAGAGTATCTTATGCAATAAGTCACTATCACTGAATGTAAGAAAGAGAGGGCTGAAATGCTATGTAGAACCAGTTTTGCTGTATGGCAGTGAATCTTGGAACGTAAATGAACAAATTAAGAAGAAATTAGAAGCAACAGAGATGTGGTTCCTGAGACGAATGTTGCGAATTCCTTGGACTGCCAGAGTAACTAAGAACAACTGCCTGACACAGGCTAATGAAACTAGAACACTATATACAACAACAAGAAAGAGACAAACAGCTTTCTTTGGCCATGTAATGAGAAGAGAGGCATTGGAGAACATCGTGGCAACTGGAAAGATCGAGGGGAAGAGAGGCAGAGGCAGACCAAGAGAAATGATGCTGGATGGATTGAGACGGTGGCACAGAGGAATATCAGCAGCAGAGTTGATCCAGAAAACCAAAGACTGAGATCTGTGGAGAGCCATGAACGCCTATGCCAGCTGGCAGGGCACTTGATGATGATGATGATGATGACGACACAAGTCCAGAAATACTCAACCACACAAGAATCCAGAAATACTCAACCACACAAGAATCAAAAAATACTCAACCCCACATATGAGTCCAGAAATAGTCAACCACACAGAGTCCAGCAACACCCAACACCACACAAAGTCCAGAAATACTTAAACACAGCCAGAAACAACCAACCCCAACAAAAATCACTCACGTACTGAGAAGTCAAGTCACGTACACTTTTAATATAAGTTAGCACAAAACAATGACAATATAAGAGAAATGTCATAACATTACAATGGCAAACATCTGTAAATATCTGCAATCAAATCAACTAACCCTACACACAGCAAGAAAACTAAGACACCAATGTCATGAATGACAGGCATATAAAACAAAACATAAGAAAACAGTTAAAATGTTAATGTCAACGTTAATTAACAACTGTGGTGGTTTGCACATAAACATCTGCAACATACAGTGGTTTCCGCTGCAATCTGGATACAGTAAGCACATTTACATATGTAATATGTGTAATATCATGTGCAACAGAACATTATCAAATGGATTATAGCCACTGCATAGAAAGAAAAAAAAAAACATACAATGACAAAGCAAGCCATAATGGCAGTCCTATGCCAGTTACTGGGAGTGGCGGTAGTTCTGTGGCTTGGCTAGTTAGTCAAAAGATCATCCTCATTGCACATTGAACCATTCAGTCCATAAGTGCTCGGATCCCCTCCTCAGTACATCCCGCAGCATGTAGCAGTTCTGTGTTGGTTTATTAATCTTCTTTGGATTGACTGCGTAGTGTTCTTGTTTAGTCACACCTCTTTGAACTTGCTATTCTCAGTCTGACCATGGATGTAGATTCACAGTCATCACTTGGTTCTTGCAAACGACTTACTTCTCGTAGAGCATTCAGTATATCAGCCTGGTCCAAGGCTTGTTAGACTTCTATAGGGCTGAGTGGTCTCGATGTATTGTGTCCGCCTCGAGCGCTGGAGGTCTCGGGTTCAAGCCCCGGCGAAGGGCCGGGATTTTTTCACGTGGACTTCTAGTTAAAATAAAAATTTCTCCTGGTCTCTGATAGTGAGATTGAACGCCTGTGTGTATTGTTGCGCATGTAAAAAACTCCTTCGGAAATTGGAAATTGAAAAAGAGTAGCCTAACGGTGCTGCCCGGGCAAAATTTTGAGTTAAAAATCTACCCAAAGTATTTCAGGATACTCACCGTTGCTACAGAATTCGTGCACTGAGCTGAGATTCTCCAGACTCAGGTCTGAGTTAGGAGTAGAACGGAGCACTTATGGGTTACACCAGTGTGCCGTGATGTTGATCCGCCGACTAAAGTAAACCAAACCTCAGGGCTGAATTTGAATCCCCTGGAGGCAGATTTTGTTTTTTAATTACCTGGACTGCCAGGCCGACTCAGCCTAAAATTGGTACCAGCTAATGTTCTGGGTAGTAAAGGTGGTGGTGCCACGGCCTGTGTCCAAGATGTTTGCCATGCCCTGTGTCCAAGGTGTTTGCCATGGCCTGTGTCCAAGGTGTTTGCCATGGCCTGTGTCCAAGGTGTTTGCCTTGCCCTGTGTCCAAGGTGTTTGCCATGGCCAGTGTCCAAGGTGTTTGCCATGGCCAGTGTCCAAGATGTTTGCCATGTCCTGTGTCCAAGGTGTTTGCCATGGCCTGTATCCAAGGTGTTTGCCATGGCCTGTATCCAAGGTGTTTGCCATGGCCTGTATCCAAGGTGTTTGCCATGGCCTGTATCCAAGGTGTTTGCCATGGCCTGTATCCAAGGTGTTTGCCGTGCCTGTGTCCAAGGTGTTTGCCATGGCCTGTGTCCAAGGTGTTTGCCATGGCCTGTATCCAAGGTGTTTGCCATGACCTGTATCCAAGGTGTTTGCCATGGCCTGTATCCAAGGTGTTTGCCATAGCCTGTGTCCAAGGTGTTTGCCATGCCCCGTGTCCAAGGTGTTTGCCATGCCGTGTCCAAGGTGTTTGCCATGGTCTGTGTCCAAGGTGTTTGCCATGCCCCGTATCCAAGGTGTTTGCCATGGCCTGTATCCAAGGTGTTTGCCATGGCCTGTATCCAAGGTTTTTGCCATAGCCTGTATCCAAGGTGTTTGCCATGGCCTGTATCCAAGGTGTTTGCCATGGCCTGTGTCCAAGGTGTTTGCCATGCCCTGTGTCCAAGGTGTTTGCCATGGCCTGTATCCAAGGTGTTTGCCATGGCCTGTATCCAAGGTGTTTGCCATAGCCTGTATCCAAGGTGTTTGCCATGGCCTGTATCCAAGGTGTTTGCCATGGCCTGTGTCCAAGGTGTTTGCCATGCCCTGTGTCCAAGGTGTTTGCCATGGCCTGTTTCCAAGGTGTTTGCTATGGCCTGTATCCAAGGTGTTTGCCATAGCCTGTATCCAAGGTGTTTGCCATGGCCTGTATCCAAGGTGTTTGCCATGGCCTGTATCCAAGGTGTTTGCCATAGCCTGTATCCAAGGTGTTTGCCATAGCCTGTATCCAAGGTGTTTGCCATAGCCTGTATCCAAGGTGTTTGCCATGGCCTGTATCCAATGTGTTTGCCATGGCCTGTGTCCAAGGTGTTTGCCATGCCCTGTGTCCAAGGTGTTTGCCATGGCCTGTATCCAAGGTGTTTGCAATGGCCAGTGTCCAAGGTGTTTGCCATAGCCTGTATCCAAGGTGTTTGCCATGGCCTGTGTCCAAGGTGTTTGCCATAGCCTGTGTCCAAGGTGTTTGCCTTGCCCTGTGTGCAAGGTGTTTGCCTTGCCCTGTGTCCAAGGTGTTTGCCTTGCCCTGTGTCCAAGGTGTTTGCCATGGCCTATGTCCAAGGTGTTTGCCTTGCCCTGTGTCCAAGGTGTTTGCCATGGCCTATGTCCAAGGTGTTTGCCTTGCCCTGTGTCCAAGGTGTTTGCCTTGCCCTGTGTCCAAGGTGTTTGCCTTGCCCTGTGTCCAAGGTGTTTGCCATGGCCTATGTCCAAGGTGTTTGCCATGGCCTGTCTTAGTTGACAGCTGTCCATTCTCCAAGGAAGTCTGCCCTCCATTCCTGTTCCTTCTCAGCAACGATAGATTCAAGATTTGATAGTTTACACACAATAGCATCAGGAGGCAGAACATCTGGCTAATGATAGTGACAAGTTTCAAAAGAATTGTATGGGGGAAAGTTCTGGAACAGAAGCATTACATTTGGTTTATGATAGAGACAAGTTTCAACAGAATTGTATGGGAGAAAGTTCTGGACATGACAAGCTATGGGTAATGACAATGATACGGCAACAGTTGACCTTCCATTAGACGTGTATTCCTAACCTGATGATGAATTGCAAAACATGGATGTAGAAGAAGAGTAAAGAAACACATATATGCATACACAGAGATGATTTATTTCTGGTGGGCAGTTGTATGAGATTCAACTCCTGAATATATTTGTATTTAACAGTACAAGTTCAGCTAAACAACAATGGCTGTTCCCTGTCTGAAATAATCACAAGCCACAGGGAGTTTTCATTCTGGTAATATGGTGAAGATGACATGATAAGAATTCTACAGCTACTGAACCAATGCACAGAATTACTCATATACCGAGAATACAAATATTTGTTGTTTACACAACACACTTACTGTGTGTTCACCTCAGTAACGTGGAGAAGATGAGAAAACCTCCAACAGGTGTCTGTCAGTTTAAAGGCTTTCTAGCTGTTGAACCTTCTCACAGAATCACTCATGTACAAAGAACACATACACGTGTTTACCCAACAAACATTCACATTGTGTTCACTACAGTAATGTGGAAAAGATGAGAAGAACCCCAGGAAATGTTAATCATTTTAAATGCGTTCAACAATTGAACCATCTCACAGAATATGCACGCACCAAGAATACATACAAATTGTTGCTGTTTACTCAAGCCTCAAAGTGTTTTCCCCCCAGTAACTTGGAGAAGCCAGCCTGACATGACAACCCCCAGCAAATGTAAGTTTAAACGTGTTTGAGCAATAGAACCATCTCACAAAATCACCTGTGTACCAAGAATACAAACTTTTGTTGTTTACACAACACACCTCAGGGTGTATTTCCCCCAGTGTCATAGAGAAGTCAACATGACATGAAAACTCCAGTAAATATCCTGAAGTGTGTTACCCCACACTGAAATCTCTCACTGAATCACACATGTACCAACAATACACACAAAGATGTGTTGCTGACACAAGCTCTGTGATCCTTCCATTACATAAGCAGAGACAAACCAGGCCTATGCCATCACAATGAGTATAATTCAAGAATCAACACCACTGCACTTGAGTCATCCCCACAAGTGCTCAGTCCCCTTATTCAGTAACCAATGAAGAGCTCCCATGCTGATAGTACAAATAAAAGCCTATTAAATATCCACCTGCACTTTCCCCTTCCTCTGCCCTTTATCCCCCCCCCCCCCAGGTTACAGGCCCTCAACCAGATCAAATCCTCTTCTCCATGTGTTTCAGATCTTCTCTTTAATTTACCCTGTGGTAACAGACAAAGGACTTTTTAATACTATACTCAGGTTTTCTCACTCGATGTATACCCTATCCAGCATCAGAGTCGTTTCCTCACCTATTGACTCACTGGTATCTATCTACTTCTCTCCATGAGTTCCACATTGATGACTCTGACATACCATTTTAGTCCTTCCATTCTGCAAACTCACCAATTAATTAATGTGGCACTTTCCCCTACACAGTCTCAATGAAACCAGTAAACATAGCAATGCTCTGAAAGTTTATCTACTGCCATTTTCAGGTTCTAACAATTAGGCACGAACATGATATCTGATAACCAAGTCAATAAATTCAAATATCTAGGGGCAATTATGTCAGATGGGAGAAGCATGATAGATTAATAGCAGAGTAGGTCAAGCCAAAGCTGCATTTCAGAATATGTAAAATATCATATGAAAATTTGAATAATGAAAGTCAGAAACAATAGATTCCATGATTTATTGGCTGGCATATTTTGCTGCATCTCATCAGGTTAAATCATGGAATCTATTGTTTATGTCTTTTTTTATTCGAATTCACAATGTGAAAGCATTAATTTGGCTATTATTAAATGTCAGAAACAGTGCTAAAACGTTATACAGAACCTCTTCTACTATATGGCAGTGAATCTTGAAATGTGAACAAATGGTGAATTAGACAGAACAGAACTGTGGCTATTGAGATGAATGGTGTGAATACCTTGGAACAACAAAGTAACTAACAATGATTGCCTGGAAGAGGCTTAATGAAAGCAGAACATGATACACAACTATGAGAAAGACAATGTTCTTTCACCACAAATGAGAAGAGAGGCACAAGAAAACACTGTGATGACTGGAAAGAACAGCAGCAGAATAAGCCTGAGGCAGACCAAGAGAAATTATGCCGGATGGCCTGAGACACAGGCATGGAGAAATAATAGAATTAGCCCAGACCAAAATCTGAGGCGATACATGAATGCCTACACCATTTGCCAGGGCACATGATGATGATGGCATCTAAAACAGATTGGATCACATAAAAATCAGAGGTCAGCATGGCCGAATGGATAAGAGTATTTGCTCTTAAATTTCTGGTGTACTGATGTCACGGTGCGGGTTCAACTCCTACGCTGGCCTTATGTAGAAATTGTAACTCCATAAGCACTCATCCCCTGTGTGATAAATCATAACTTTATCCATCCATTAAAAAAAGCCTTATTATAAACAGCTCCTAACTCAACACTGTTTTGAAGACACATATGATTGTGTGCTTTGATTATTAGATAATTATAACAGGATTGTGAATGACTATATTTTGATTACTGGATCACTTTCATAGAATTGTGAATGTCTATGTTTTGATCACTTTCATAGCATTGTGACAATGTGGTTTGCACATTAAGGTATGCACATATCCAATTACTGAATGGTTAAGTGCCTCTTTTTACAATCACTGAACTACTTTATTTAAATTTTATGGATACAATCCATTGGGACACGGACACATCTTCACTTCTGGGTACACATTTATATGTAATAGCTTGTTAAATCTTGTTGGGATATAAGTGAATCACAAAGCATATGTGTTCTTTCAGATAGCTGGATTAGTGTTGAAGTGTTTAGGTGATCAGAGTTTATGAAAGCAACAAATATAAACATTTCAAAAATGGAAAGTTTGCAGTAAATAACTTTCTGTGGATATGTAAGCACTAGCAAGAATAAACTGTCAAAAACTGTGTCATTTACTGCCAATACAGTACTTTGCGGTGTATGTATATATATATATTTGAGCCTGAGGAATTAAGGCTGCCTGGCTAGTGGAGTCGCCGCAAACTATGCAGGTTAGGATTTTCTTTTTGCCCCCGACAGAAAAATATCTCACATCTTACCGAGGATTTGAACCCGGATCTCCCGAAGGATAATCCGGCATTCTAGCCACTCGGCCAGCCGCTCCTCAAGAATAAACACCAAAGGTAAAAAAGAAAAGTTTATGTAATACACAATACAACGGATAAGAATAACTCCAGGTGCAGCAATAACACAGTGTCTATACATTTCTACTCCTCAAATTAGTGTCTTGTGCTCAACAGTTCCAACAATGGATGTGTGCCTCTGTGAACCCAGTCACCAAGAGAAGATGATGAATATTTTCTCTTTTATTTTCAAGTCCTGGGACCAGATGTGTGGTCTCAAGTCACCAGAGATACTTCTATCACGCTGTGTGTCCTTTGCCAGGTTCTGCCATCAACCCAACCTGATTTACTAGACAATTTTAGTAGTTTGAAGTCCAACTGGCTGGCTGGTGTGTAAACTGAACCCACAACCCAGCCATCACTGCACCGGAAGTTCAAACAAAAGCACATTAAAACCAGCTGCCATGCTGATACTGAATATAATTTGGAGTCCGATGTCTATTTTGGAATGTATATTGGTCAGTTTGGCTAGCTTGTTTTTTTGTGTGTGAAGATGTGTTTGTAGTTTACAGTATCCTGTGCGGAGCCTTCAGTCATTTTCTGGTTAGCCTTAGGATGGGGTCTTGTAAGTAAATTCCCTCTGGCACCATGAATTTGTGTACTTTCTTTTTGTGAGTTTTTTTGCTTCCAAACATAAAAAAGGCACAGATAATTTCAGGTTAGATACTGCAGTAGTGAAGTTGGTGACCAGTTCAATACTGCCAAAGTGGGGTTTGTGACTAGTTAAATTCTCAAAGAAAGTTTCTTTCCCAAGAAAATCTCAGTCACTTATTTTACAAGGGTGGGACAATCCCATAACCACACTGGTTAGAGACATAAGCCCAACAATACCACTGCTGGGGGTTGAACCTTAGATGACAGTTAGAAAGCCAGTGCACAAACTATTCTAATTATATATAACTGCATTATGCCCAACCCTGTAACAAGCCAGTGGTTATAATCTGCATTCCTATATTCTGGTGTCAACTAAGCCACCAAAATACATTACTATGAGTCAAGCCATGAAAATGAGAAGTAGAATAAATCAGCTTAACTAGAATACAATCACAAGTGACTGAATAGATGTTAAGGTTATAAAGCCTTCATCAGCACAGTTAATTTCTGTGCCTCTTCAGGTGACTGAAGTATTTAAGCTAAGTAACTTTTAAAAACATTTTCCAATAGTTGTATAAGTTGTCTGTCTGTTGTTTGTGCGCTGATGAAGGCTTTCTAGCCACAACTCTATTCTGTTAATTGTGATTTTGTTCTTGTAAAGCTGACAAATTCCACTTCTCATTGTTCTTATTTACATATTGTATTTGTACAGCTTTGCTGCAGTTCAAGCAATTTCATTTCTCAAAGAACAATACCGAACACTGACAAAACAAACAAGAGCAGGAATTATTTAACAAACACCACTTGATAAATTATAATAATATCTCATCACACAACAGTTGATAAACGGTAAGACAAAACCTATATCGCAAAATTAAAACTCAAAACCGGTTTAAAATAGACAGTTCATTAAGAAGCAATGGCAATGAAGAATAACTTACAAGTGGACAATGATAACACTAACTCTCCAGTTTACCAACATTCTGTACACTTATTTCTTCTTTCCCTTCTTTTTTCCTGGTGCTGCAGCGTCCGGGTTCTGGCCCTGAGCCAATGCTAAGTCTTTCTTTAACTGAAGGAGAACAGCGACTTCTGCATCAACCACTGCTTTGTCTGCCTTGGCTGTCTTTAGCTCTCTCACTTTCAACCCCTGTTAAGGTCAAGAAAAACAGGATAAGCTAACTCTGAATTAAAGTATGTTAGAAGCAAGCAAGAGTTATGTGGAAATATAGTGGTTAACGATTTTGCTTACCAACACAATAGCTTGTGATTCAACCTGCAGGGGTTGCTCTTGTTGCTAGAAACTTGATTCAAATTAGAGTAGTTAACAACTTGATGTATTGGGGACTGGTGATGACCTTGTTCATTCTCAGCATGATTTGTCTCTTTTTTTAATACTTGTATATAATATTATACTTTCGTTAGCCATAATAACCATGCTGACAAAAAATACTGAAAGTAGACAAGCAGGGGATGATGAAATATATAGGAAGAAAACAGGTGGACAAACAGCACTCTGTCAGAACATCGAGACAAGCAACAGAAAGTGTTGAGAACCCACTGTTGAAAAAGTTAGTTGCATATCCTTTACAGGATGTTGCTGTAACCCCAGCATTTTGTTGGCTGTTTGTGGTTTCTTGGCAAGTTTACATTCAGTGATTTGCCATTGCTTTCTAAACGACCAGCCCTCATACCATTGTATGAAAACCAGCGTAAGCCTGCTTCCAAATCACCCGCAGCTGTGTTTTGAATGTGGTATGCAGGATTATGAATTGTGTTTGTAACCCCTCTGCCACAGCGCCAAAATTATCAGAAGTGAGATTTGAACCCACGCCCACATTTATGGACCAGAACACTTATGCCCGTAAATTAGGGAAGGTATCCACTGGAGCTAGCCTTTACTGAGGAGATGGCACTTGATTGACTTATTATTACAATAAGAATTACAGAATTGACTTACCTGATCAGTAACAGCCTGATTTAACTTGTCCACATCTGCATTGTTTCCAGGATTTGGCGCCACAACACCATTTAAATTTGCTGCAAGTTTCGCACTGCTGACAGTTCCAGCCTCGCCGTTTTGTGTCACTGCATCAGTTTTAGCTGAGGCGTTTTTGTCTTTCCCTCTGCCAGCCTACAAAACCATTGAACAAGGTAAATTTAGATTTGTGCTAAATTTCTTAAACTCCCCGTACTCAGAAGAGGGAAACTCATATTTCCTACAATATCAGAACACTGATGAAGCTGGCTAGAGATATAGATATTAAAATAAGAATTCAAAAGGCTAGGTGAGCTTTCACGGCACTCAGAATCTGTGGAAGTCAAAGAAAGTTAAATCTAGTACCCAACAAAGAATATATAATTCCTATGTCAAAACTTGAACATTATATTCAACAATAAGAATGAGACAAACAACTTTCGTTAATCATGTGATGAGAAGAGACGTACTGGAGAACATCGTGATGACTGGAAAGATTAAAGGGAAAAGAGGCAGAGGAAGGCTAAGAGAAATGGATGGATTGAAACAGTGGCTTGGAGGAATGTCAACAGAAGAGTTTTTTCAGAACACAAAATACCAAAATCTGTGGAGAGACATTAACACCACACCAGTTGGCAAAGCACTTGATGATGATGATGAATGTCAAATCAGTATTGCTGTATGGATCAGAAACATGGAAAACAACTATAACAATTACTAACTACAAACATTCATTTACAGCTGTCGGCCCAGAATAGAGAGCCTAAAATGATGTGACAGAATCACTAACGCAAAGCTTATTGAAAGACAGAAAAAAATTCCTGAAAATTGAAGGCAATTGAGACATAAAATCACACAGAGAATAGAATGAACAAACTTTATTTTCAGAGTCACAAACTGGGTACAAAGGCCTGTCTTACATTCAGCCCTTTCACACATGCATCTTTCGTACATCAATTATCTATTGTGCATGTTATATTCACATACAAAAAATATTGTCAAATGAATGTTGTGAATATAAACAATACACATTACCATTTTATGAGACAGGCAGGCAGGTACGCAGACATACATACACACAGACATGTACACACATGTACGTGTGTGCCTGCATGCCTGCCTGCCTGCCTACACACACGCATGCAGACAGACAGACAGACAGACAGACAGACATCATTTAAACAAGCTCACAGTTATACATCCACTCAACATCACACAAATACACACTCCCTCGCATACACATATACTCACTCACAATCACAAATTCACTAACAAACATTCACTCTCTTACACACACAAACCCACACACACACATAATGAATACATACATACTCAATAACAGACAATGAAAAATGTAAGGACAAAAAGCTAGCTGCAGGAGATAGCAAGAGACTGGACAGTTTAGTGTGAGCTCAAACAGGGAATCATGTATAAAGTAAATCATTTCAATTACACTTACCATCTTTCATAGATAGCAACCTGAGTTGCTTCAACAGCATGAAATCATACACGCACTAAATAACTACAAATATATTTACAATCTTAGTCAGGTATGTACATGTGTACATGTCAGGTCATAGTCATATATGACTGTGCTACCATATAGCAGTAGACTGTACTACCTGCTTTGTTAGCGCCAAATGTTGGGCAGCACACACCAAACCCGATACTCCAGCTGCTTTGGGGGAAGGAGTGCAATTAGGAGGGTACAACCTTAACTTGGTGTGAGGAAATGTAACCTAAAGACTAAATGTTATGGCAGGGCAGACCAGACCTTAAGCCTTGGCCGGCAACTCGTCTAGGATTGAAGCTCTGACAGGCGGACAGTTAGAGCATTGCTTTGCTGATCCAGCAGCTTCTGCAGATGTATTGGTGTTACCTTTCCTCTGGAGTAAACTAAGCAGTCTGAGAGAGGGATTATGCTGCAAGGGTAATACATGGTCTCTACAATTCACTCCAGGCCTTGTGCTATGGAAAGGTATAACTGCACCCCTGATCCCTGCTGTGGGTTGTAGTTATTATGCCTTTTTTTTTAAGCACAATGTAAGAAACTGTCATCTGTCAAGACAGCAAGGTATCATTTACAATGATTCATGGTTAGAAGGAAACCTTTGGGCTGCAGTGGTCAAGTCACCTGCTTTGCGTTATGAAGATCATATGTTCGCTTCCAGATTCAGTTCATGGGTGAAATGTTTCCCTGGGAGGAGGCACCAATGCTGCTATGGAGTTCATGCTCTGTGCAATGTTTTCAGCGATCTACTCTGTGGAAATAAGGCCAAGCCATGTGGGATAGAACCTGGTGCTATGAAGCCAATCCCCCTTGCCATTAACCCCCTTTCTGTACATTGAAGCATAATTAGTCCCAAAGCAGTTACTGCTGTTGGGGTATAAAGTGTGAGGCCTTCACATATTCTAGTTCACAACATATGAGATGAGGTAGCCACTTCCCTTTCAGGTAGCCTTTCCTTGCCAGACAATCCCCTGAAAATCTTCTGCTACCCATTTTTATGAGACTACCAAGCACAGAGTTATAATGGTCAGAATAATAATCCTGTCTCTGTTGGGGACTAAACCCAGACCACTGTCTGGCAAGCAAGTGGCCACTATGTCACAGCGGCTCTTGGAAACAAAGGTTGCTTAAAATGGTAAAAATCTGGTACAAAAAGAACAATTGAAACTATACCTTAGGTTGTGTTTTCTCTTCTGGCTTTCCAGCAAACTTTTGCTTAAGGTCAGCGATTGTGGTATTTTCAATTTTCTGAAACAGTGGGCTAGGCTGGAGAAAAATAAATATTCACTAGAAATTATCTGAATCACATCACATTATATAACAAATGCAGACATTAATTAAATAAAATGAACTAACTCTCGTACAATGCCACCAGAGCTATCTTCTGGGTTAAAAAGATGTCTGTTAGCGATCATGATAACAGTTTCAAATCTCCTCTGGACATAGTCTGGTGTCTGCTAACAATGAATACCTCAAGCCTGTAGAGGAAACACTACTGTTCTTAATTCCAGCCATTCAGTGTGTACTGTACTGAATGATGACCTCACAATATTCTAATGTGTCTCCACAGATGTGTTGTCTCCCTGCTCTTAATCCCAGCCAGTCTATGTTTTTGTGTTTAGTTGCATGTCCACAGGACGTAGCAGTCAACCCCAGCTTTTTGTCTGTTTGTGATTCCTGGGCAAGTTTTACATTCAGTAGTTTGCCAGTGCTTTCTGAACGACCGGCATCTATACCTTTTTCGAAAAAACCAGCACCACTGTGTTTCGAACCCGGGTATACGAGATTACGAATCGCGTCCCTAACCCTTTCGCCGCAGAGACTGGAGGTCTGTATACTGTACTAAATCATGACCTCACTATATTCTAATGTCTCTCCACATATGTGTTGTCTCACAGCTCTTAATCCCAGCCAATCTGTATGTACTGTACTGAATTATGACCTCATTATATCATATGTCTCTCCACAGATGGGTTGTCTCACAGCACTTAATCCCAGCCAGTCTGTATGAACACTATATTCTAATGTCTCTCCACAGATGGGTTAACTCATGGCTCTTAATCCCAGCCAGTCTGTATGAACACTATATTCTAATGTCTCTCCACAGATGGGTTGTCTCACGGCTCTTAATCCCAGCCATTCTGTATGTACTGTGTTGAATCATGACCTCACTATATTCTAATGTCTCTTCACAGATGGGTTAACTCAAGGCTCTTAATCTCAGTCAGTCCGTATGCACTGTACTAAATCACGACCTCACTATATTCTAATGTCTCTTCACAGATGGGTTAACTCATGGCTCTTCAATCCCAGCCATTCTGTATGTACTGTGTTGAATCATGACCTCACTATATTCTAATGTCTCTTCACAGATGCAAAGTTGCAGTACTGGTCTTGTACATCCCACCAGTGTCTTCAGCTTGGAAAGGAGAAGCATGGCTCTGCAACAAAGTGCCTTCTTCTTCTTCTTCAGCATTCCGAGCCATTGAGGTTCTTTGCTGCAAATACAATCTGTCTCCATTCGTCTCTCTGGTGGACCTTCTCTTGCCAGTCGTTGATTCCAAGTGCTTGTAGGTCTGTATGTATATTATCTCTCCACCACCTTCTTGGTCTACCTCTGGGTCTACGGTCATTTATTTCCTGAGTGTAAGCGAGTTTTGTTTCCCTATTATCTTCCATTCTTTCTATATGCCCCAGCCATTGTAGTCTATTAGCCTTCATGATACCAGTGATTAGCGGGGACTTAAACAAATCATAAATGTCTTTGTTACTTCTTCTTTTCCACTCTCCACTTTGTGTATCCCTAATGGGTCCAAAGATGCGTCTTAAAATTTTGTTCTCAAAGGTTTGTAACAAAGTGCCTATCAAGATTAAACTTCAGTGTCGAGCCAGGAGGAAAGTCTCTATACCAACATCACTCCATTGAGTAAACAATAACACATATAAGTTAGTTTAAAGTTACTGTTGTGGTCAATTTTAATTACCATAGGAAAATGTTTTGTATATTTCAGCTTGAAGGATTCTTTTACTGCTTTGCTTTATCTTGAGTGACTTCTATAGTATGCAACCGATGAGATGCAGCAACATATGTTCTCCCGTAAAAACCATTCTCTTCGTCTTACCATCTATCCATGTTGCTCTCCCATACAAATCATTTTTATTCTCTACCAACTTGTTATGTTAAGTATGGGGGACATAGTTCTAACATTGAAAGTTCTGGAGATGTTTCTAGGTGATATGAGGTTGTCATCAGCCTAGGTTCCTTGCTGTGTTCTCCACATACCGCTTCTTCTAGAAAAGCCTCCATTCATCTGAGCTGGCTGATTTATTCTTTTCATTTGGTTACTTGTTCATGGCCAGTTGTATTGTCAAAAACTGTCATTTACTGCCTATATAGTACCTGGCGGTGTTTGGCAACAGGGTCTTGGGCCTGAGGAAATAAGGCCGCCTGACTAGAACAGTAGCTGCTAACTGTGCAGGTTAGTTTTCTTTTTGCCCCCGACAGACAAAAACCTCCGCACCTTACCGAGGATTTGAGCCCGGATCTCCCGAAAGAGTTGGTTGTATATTACAGCTAAAATGATCTATAGGATGGGGTAGCCAGTTCCATGCCAACCCTCCTTAGTCACCTCTTGGGACATGCATAGATTACAGCGTTACTATTCTTAGCTTTCCTTAAGGACCCTGTAATGCTCAGATATCACAAACAGTGGATTCATGGGGTATCTGAGCCTGTCAATACCACCAGGAATGAAGCACTCACTGGCTTAGAAATACAATGAATGATTCATCAAAATACGAGAAGTAGAAGGTAACCTTTACTAGAACACAATCATAAGAAACAAACTGGATGTTGCGTCCAAAGCCTTTGTCAGCATAGAAACAAACAACATTGTTACAACTACATGAAAAATCCTACATAAAAACAAATATAAAAGTTAAACATTTGTAACCTTGTTGTGGGATGGACACATGTTTTATTAAATCCGCCTGTATGATTCCAACAACGCCACTAAACCAGAAATCATGCACTATTTTAGAAAAAACAATAAAGGAAGGTATGGTTCCTGGAAGAAGAGGATCTACCAATACAAAGGTGGATGGATACATTTAAATTTAAGACATCTAGGGAATAACCATGCATGAGGCAGAGGAACAGGCCCAAGATTGAGTGAGTGTCCAATGGGCTGGGATAAGGGCATCATTCTGTAAAAGACCTGTAGCATGATGTTGTCGGGCACACTAACACTTGCTCACGATGGCTTATCTCAACTTAACATTACAAGGCAACACAGATAGAGAAAACGGGCTGACTTAAAAGTACTTACTGTTCCAATTTTATGACCTGGTGGCAAGTAAGCCAGAAAGTCCCCAGTGATAACATTGATTGTTGCTGAAGCCTGCAGCTGCTGCTGAATGACCGCACTTGTTGATGGCATGTAGGGCTGGAGTAGAACAGACAGCAGGCAGGACACCTGAGCACACAAACTCACAACCGAGCCAGCTCTTGATCTGTGACGGAAGATTGTAATTAGTCAGTTACATTAACATAGCAATCCTTCATGGAGTCTCCATGGTGAGATGGTTATGCCACTTGCCCTGTGCTCCGAAAGCGGTGGGTTAAATTTCAGCATATGTTGTTCAGTTTACAAGTGCAACTTTCTCTGCGATTCTGGGGGTCATCGCTGGAGTTATGGAATACATGTTTTGTGTGAAGCTTTCGGCAGGCCACTTTGCGAAAAGGGACTGAGCCATATGGGATCAAACCCAGTGCAATGATGTTGAACCTCTTTTTTTCTAAACGCTTGTCAATCAACTGTTTATATTTTAACCACATAAAAATGTAAAAGTGCCGTACTGGACAGAATAAATAATTCTTACTGTGCTGGGGATTGACCCTGGACTGCCATCTTGACAGACAAGCACACCAACCCACTATGTCACTGCAGCTCCTTTTTAAACATGACTATGCAAACAATTAACAACAGCCTCTGTACTCATACTAAACAACATAGAGAAACTTACAACTCAGCTTCTGTACCCATACTAAACAACATAGATGAAATTACAACCCAGATTCTGTACCCTTACTAAACAACACTGATGAACTTACAACGTCATTGTGAACTCATTGTAAACAACATAGATAAACTTACAACCCAGCCCCTTTACTCATACTAAACAACAAAGATAAACTTACTTCTCCTGGGCTGAACCTTTAGCAAGAACCCACGGCTTATTTGCTTGCATGTACTGGTTCCCCAACCTTGAAATCGTCAAAATATTTCTGATGCCATCTCTCAACCTGGAGAGACATCACATCTTTGTAAATGTTAAGCAATTAAAATTAAACAAGAACAACCCAGAATGCTAACCTGAATAAAAAAAATGCACGCTAAAGTCGGATGTGTTGGCCTGAGGGTCTTCGCTCAAGGGTGCTTAACTTAGACACACCACAATTACGTCTGAAAAAACACTCCGGATGAACGCAGAAGAAGAAACAAAAACACAAGTAGGTCATTATGCAGGACAATGATACACAACAGCAAATGTTATGTTGCATGAGCATCTGAAAGAAATATTCAATAGTCAGTAATACAACATTTCAGTGACTGTGCATGAGGTACAAAGTGAAACATGGCAGGTAACAAACATGTTGTCTATATGTTTAATACATAGTGTTTATGTTGGCTTGGACATTTGATTATTGTAACGACTTAGTATACGTGAAGCCTGACATGCTCACATCACTAACGTATCTACCTTTCCATTTAGTGGATTTTTTTTTTTTTAAATTCGCATATCCTTTACAGGACATCGCTGTCAACAGCAGCATCTTTCAGCTGTCTGTTGATTTCTTGGCAAGATTACGCTCAGTAGTTTGCCATTGCTTTCTGAGCAGCCGGCTCAGTTATCCCGCAAGTCACCAGCGGGGGTCGAACTGCCTCCAGCTCTCGCCCGCTACGGAGAAAGTGTTGTAACCCCTCGGCCAGAGAGACCGGCATTTAGTGGATACAATTGGAAAATAATATATTTCTTGTCAACTGACTACATGCTTTCCACAGCATACATTACACCCCTTACACAAACAATGCCTGGGATACCTGAGTGTCATGTAGCCATCTCATGGCCTGTATTAACATCTCTATTCTTCTACCAGAGGCAATTATCAGTTGTGATCAATAGATGTAATAACAGCCTCTATCTCTATTCTTCTACCAGAAGCAGTTGTCAGTTATGATCAATAGTTCTTAGAACAAACTCTCAGTTTAGTTTAAAAGTTCAGGCCTTTTGGGAAGGAAGGTCACCCTGTTTAGGCCCTTGATCACCTTAACCATATTTCCAGTTCAGTCACTTGTTTGATTCAGAAACGAGAATTTCATGAAACACGTGTCCAGTCCCCAAGCCCAGTCCACAACAAGGATATAGATGAGTAACTTTTAAATTTATATGTTCATGTATAGTTTTTCATGTATTTGTATCGGTGTGTTTCTGTTTGTGTGCTGATGAAGGCTTTGGTAGCAATGTCCAATTTGTTGCTTGTGATCATGTTCTAGTAAAGCTTACCGTCTACTTCTCGTTATTTGGTGATTCATTCATTGTAAGTCACGACCTAATATATGTAAATTCAGACTTTTTGGGAAGGTAGGTCGTCCAAGCTTAATATATCATGATCTAGTATATATGAATGTCTAACTGTTCCACCTATACAGCAATATCTGTGAAGTTATGGTTATCTGTGTCTATTCTCAATGGCAGCTAAATGCTTGTGTTAGGAATGCCTCATTCATTCATTTCTTGCATTCAGGCTTAGAGCAGATCCAATGCATAATCATCATCATCTTTCATCATCAACATCATAATTATTATCACCAAGCTAGGTGCTTGTGTTAGGAATGCCTCATTCAATCATTTCTTGCATTCAGGCTTAGAGCAGATCCAATGCATAATCATCACCATCGTCATCATCAACATCATAATTATTATCACCAAGCTAGGTGCTTGTGTTAGGAATGCCTCATTCATTCATTTCTTGCATTCAGGCTTACAGCAGATCCAATGCACAATCATCGTCAACATCAACATCTTTCATCATCAACATCATAATTATCATTACCATGTGTCATGTCAACTTCCAGTCGATTATGCTTCTCCACATCTCACCATCTCTAACAGACGGTGGGAGTCTCCGTGGAGAAGTTGTTACGCCGCCTGCACGCATCTTTGAATACTAATTACCCGGGAAGGTTAACCCGGTCAACAAATGCCCGCAGAAGTCGGATGTGTCGGCCTAACGGCGCAAGAACGCAGCTCTGCTGTAAACAGGCACAACGCAATCACATCCGGGAAAAAAAAACTCCGGATTAACGCAGAAGAAGAAGAAGAATACTAATTAAATTAATGGTTAAGTACTTTTTGTAATATCCACAAATGATTGTTAAAATGTTCCTCTCCCTTGGTAATCTTGAAAAAGACTGGCCATATCATATCCGTATACAACAAAGCTCTGATATTTGAGCACTCAATTTTAGACTGGAATGTGGTTATAGGATTTGCTTTCTCTTCTCTCCGATCTCTACTATTCTCAGCCACACCCCAGTGATGAAGTCTTTTTCCAGGATCATCAGATAAGAGTGGAGAAGGATCTTTGTTTCACTTATCCTTATCAAATTATTTAAATAGTCAAGCCATCAGTTACTGACTGAACTTGATCCTTTTTTTTTTTCTACATCTTCTGCATACAACAAAGTCCCAATATTTGAACTTTTCGGGTAACACATCAAACTTCAGATCTGCATTTCTGGTGAAGGGTTTACCTTTCATCTTCAATTTCTACTGTTCTCAGCCAAACTGCAGTGATGATGTCTTTTGATTGGTTGATTGATCTAGGAACCGACATCACAGCATTCGGGGCATTCCCATAGGCACTCCGTCCCCATCCTCAGCAGCCAGTGAAGAGTTCCAACACCAATAGTACCAGTAGCAATCTGATTATATGTCCGTCTCGCCTTTCCTCTGCGAGTCGAGCATCTGCCAGATCCCCTCGTCACACCTCGCTGTCTTATTCTTGCCAGACCATGATGATCCATTTGCTCCTGCGAGGTGTACACGTGTTCCCATAAGGCCTTTTTTCAGTAGTATCATCTGAAGGTGGAGTACGATCTTTGTCAGCTCTGTTTCACTTAACTTAAATTATTAAAACAGTCAAGGTATCAGTCGCTGACTGCAATCATCTATAATTTTTGCCAGGTCTTCAGACACTTTTGAAAGTTAAAGGACAGGTTATACACAAACCCAGATTGCTATTCTCCAAATTTCATACCTGCAGTTTTCCAAGTTGTGGATATAGGACCTCAACTCTCGTGTGACCAATGCAAGAAGCTGAAGGTCGTCATCCGTCTCATGTATTTCTTGTATAACTCCTCCAAAAAAGTTGCTCACAAACATCAGAGCTCTGAGAAATGATCAGAAACATAAAGTTTTCTAAACCATGGTGGGTGTAGATTGGTATAACTGTGTGATAGTCTGGGACAAAGTGAGATGTGTTAACAGTGAACAAACAGAACTGCACATTAGTCTAGCAAGAAATGGTGTCCCACATGGTTTTAAACCAGTAAACAAGTAGAACTACAGGTTAGCAGCCTAGTAACCACAGATGCCTCATTTTTAGCAAGCAGTGATGCTTCAGCTGGTTTTAAACCAGTAAACAAGTAGAACTACAGGTTAGCCTAGTAACCATTGATGCCTCATTTTTAGCAAGCAGTGATGCTTCAGCTGGTTTTAAACCAGTAAACAAGTAGAACTACAGGTTAGCCTAGTAACCACTGATGCCTCATTTTTAGCAAGCAGTGATGCTTCAGCTGGTTTTAAACCAGTAAACAAGTAGAACTACAGGTTAGCATAGCAAGCAGAGATGCCTGGTACTAAACCAGTAAAAAAGACTAACTACAGCAGGTTAGAATTGCCAGCAGTCATGTCTGAGCTGGTTTTAAATCAATCAATAAGTAGAAATTTGGGTTACAAATTGTGGCAACCCGAGATCTAAGACCATCATAAAAACAAAACTACAGGTAGTCTAGCCAGCGGTGATGTCTACGCCAGCAAGCAGAGACCTTGTATGACACAAATGAAGTAGTACTAGAAATGTAAAGAATAAAAGAGATACCAGATCAACAAACCTGTTAATGAAGTTTCCCAAGTTATTTAAGAGTTCCCCATTGTTTTTCAACTGGAAGTCATCCCAGCTGAATGCTGTGTCCTAAGGAAAGAGAGATTTGCATAGATGAGTCACAGATAACCCCAAGTCAACACATTTATTACAGATCTTTTAAAGCTTAAATGAAAACAAACACATTCAATGAACACAAACACTTTCAATGAACACAAACCCATTCAATGAACACAAGCCCATTCAATGAACACAAGCCCATTCAATGAACACAAACACATTCAATGAACACAAGCCCATTCAATGAACACAAACCCATTCAATGAACACAAGCCCATTCAATGAACACAAACACATTCAATGAACACAAGCCCATTCAATGAACACAAACCCATTCAATGAACACAAACCCATTCAGTGAACATAAACACTTTCAATTAACACAAGCCCCTTCAACAAACAAACACATTCAATGAACACAACACATTCAATGAACACAAGCCCATTCAATGAACACAAGGCCATTCAATTAACACAAGCTCATTCAATGAACACAAACACTTTCAATGAACACAAGCCCATTCAATGAACACAAGCCCATTCAATGAACACAAGCCCATTCAATGAACACAAGCCCATTCAATGAACACAAACACATTCAGTGAACATAAACACTTTCAATTAACACAAGCCCCTTCAACAAACAAACACATTCAATGAACACAAGCCCATTCAATGAACACAAACCCATTCAATGAACACAAGGCCATTCAATTAACACAAGCCCATTCAATTAACTCAAGCCCATTCAATTAACCCAAGCCCATTCAATGAACACAAACACTTTCAATGAACACAAGCCCATTCAATGAACACAAACCCATTCAATGAACACAAGCCCATTCAATGAACACAAGCCCATTCAATGAACACAAGCCCATTCAATTAACTCAAGCTCATTCAATTAACCCAAGCCCATTCAATGAACACAAACACTTTCAATTAACACAAGCCCATTCAATGACCACAAATACATTCAATAAACACAAGCCCATTCAATGACCACAAACACATTCAATAAACACAAGCCCATTCAATGAACACAAGCCCATTCAAGGAACACAAACCCATTCAATGAACACAAACACTTTCAATTAACACAAGCCCATTCAATGAACACAAACACTTTCAATTAACACAAGCCCATTCAATGAACACAAACACTTTCAATTAACACAAGCCCATTCAATGACCACAAACACATTCAATAAGCACAAGCCCATTCAATGAACACACATTCAATGAACATAAGCCCATTCAATGAACACAAACACTTCAATGAACACAAGCCCATTCAATGAACACAAAGCTATGGTTTGTATTTTCATTATTAAAATTTACAACAGGAAAACTATGATTTGAAACCTTGCGGTATTCACATTTGTAACTGGTACCTATGGACAAGACCGGCTCCGT
The DNA here is from genome assembly GCA_014155875.1 of Cepaea nemoralis. Lineage (NCBI taxonomy): Eukaryota > Metazoa > Mollusca > Gastropoda > Stylommatophora > Helicidae > Cepaea > Cepaea nemoralis. Next base: position 42,233 of record JACEFZ010015540.1, read on the forward strand.
GGCCGAGGGGTTAGCAGCTTTCTCCGCTAACCCCGAATACTCTCGTCACGTGACGCGACGAGAATTAGCAGTGGTTCGAATCGCAAAAGTGACTTATGAGAGTATGGAGCCGGTCGCTCAGAAAGTCGTGGCGTGCTGATGAGCGTAATCTAGCCTAGGAATCAACATACAGCTGAAAGATGCTGGTGTTGACCGCAATATCCTGAAACAGGATGGAAACGCGGGAAAAAAAAAAAAAAAAAAAAAACCTATGGACAAGGTGGAGGTGATCGTGTGCATGTGGGACCAAGTGAAGAAGGTGGGGGAACAGACTGAGAAACCATATGTGGATAGGATGAGATTGTGGGGTATTGGCAGGGGTTCTGGTAGAATCTCAAAACTGAGCAGGAAGACTAGGAGAACTTTCAATCAGATAGGGACGGGAACAATTAGTAGTGTGACTCTTCACTGGCTGTTGAACGATGAGACGGAGTGCAATTGGGATTGTCCTGAGTGCAGTGATGTCAGTTCTTAGCTCAACTCAACTGGTAAATATGTTAACACCATACAAGTCTCTCCATGCAATCAAACTCGTGAATATAAGTAAACTGGTTTACATGTCTATGCACTATTTTGCTACCCTCTTCTCTCTTTCAAAAGCTCACTGTTTTACAATGTTCACTACAAAATACACTCATTCTCACACACACGTACTTTCACACACACTGTTCTCACTAACGCTCTCTCTCTCTCTCATACTATCACTTTTCCCCTTATATACACACACTCTCCCTCTCTCTCTCTCACACGCACAAAGCTCACCTGAGATTCTGGCCTAACATAGAGGAGGTAAAACCTGTATATATCTGCCTTGATGCCAGTATCTTCAGCCTGGTCACCAAACACACCTGTATTTCGGCTCTTTGAAAACTTTGTATCCTCGTAGTTGAGGTATTCTAGGATACACAAACAGCAAATCAACAAAAACAAGAAGTGAAATTTTCAGCTTTTCAAGAACACAACCACAAATGACAGAATAGGCGTTACAGCTAGAGCAGTGGTTCTCAACCTTTCTTGGCACATGCAACACTTCACCATATGTTCAGAATGTCATTCCCAATTTCCTCCCTATAAATTCCCTCCCCCTTTTCATATATCCTCTCTATATAAATTCCCTACCCCTACACAGTATACGTAAAAGTGGAAGCTAAATTTAATAACACATACTAGAACAAGTCTAGACGTCTACATAAAATTGATTTGCGGGTCTACTTACGTTATAAAATGAATTTCAGAAGAGCGAGAAGTACAGAACTATAAAGTATGGAGGGAAAAACAATATCAAGTAATCGGTTCTTGTATTAACGCAATCTTGAAATAATTGTAATTATTATACACTCTATTTATAATTATCGCTCACCAAACCCGACACCCCACATTGTGTACAGCTTTGAGCCTAGCAGTACAATTGAGAGGGTACAAAACGTATCCTGGTGGAAGGAAATGCAGCCTAAAGATTAAATGCAGGGCAGACCAGGCCCTAAGCCTAGGTTGGCTTCTGGTCTAGAATCTAAGCATTGCTTAGCAGATCCGGTAGCTTCTGTAGCTTGCCATGTTCCAGATGTATTGGCATTACCGTTCCTCTGGAGTAAACCAGACAAGCCAGAGAGAGGTATCATGCTGCATGGGCAACACATGATCTCTACAATTCAGCCCAGGCTTTGTGCTATGGAGAGGTTATTATGCCTGTTTTGATGTGCAATGTAACAAACTATCACCTGTTAAGTACAGTACTCCAATAAATAAATGCTCTAAACAATGACAACATATTTTAACAAGAACATGGAAGAAAACATGAATATAAGACAAGCGGAAGTCAACGAACATGAATTTAGTGATAAACTGACCTGTGGCCACCATATGTTTCACAACAGTGAAGTTATCATCTGCGCCCAACAGACATGCGGGAAAGATAACACTATGGAATGGCACATTGTCCTTCCCCAGGAAGTTGTAGAGCTCCACCTGCAAGTGGGCAGACAATCCAAACATTCACTGACAACATATCCATTTATACTACAAAATGGACTTTTAAAATATGCATTTTTGTTCTGCGCTAGCTTTGAACTTCAGCGTAATCCACACTGGACTGATTTTTTTTATGTGGGCTAGCTTTCCCTGTTACCAGTGACCCTTGCCATCAGGCAAACCAACTCCGACTTCTGAGGTACTTGTAATTTACACCCCAAGTCAAGGACGAGAAGTCAACATTTTAGTCCAACTAACTGGTGTAGGGGTTGAACTCGCTACCTCGCCATCAGCACACCGGAAGTTTAAAAGCAAGAGCTCTTATCCATTTAGCCATGCTGACCCTCCATGTATATTTCTGTAGAATCCTAAATAACCGAATGCATAGTAGTTTGCCAGAAAGTGCCAATTTCAATATGCTTTAAAGGCAGTAAAGGCATAACAATTTAAAAAGTAAATCATTTTCAATATCCAGGCTATAGTCACATCTAATGGAAAACTGACACTGAGATAAAGAAAAGAATTGCTATTTCCAAAGATTCTTTCACAAGAATGAGCAAGGTCATGAAAAACAGACATATTACAAGTAGATATAGAGCCACAAAGACAGCAGATATACAGAGACAGCAGATACACAAAGACAGCAGATATATAGACAGCACATATACAAAGATAGCAGATATATAGAGACAGTAGATATACAAAGATAGCAGATATATAGAGACAGCACATATACAAAGATAGCAGATATATAGAGACAGTAGATATACAAAGATAGCAGATATATAGAGACAGCACATATACAAAGATAGCAGATATATAGAGACAGTAGATATACAAAGATAGCAGATATATAGAGACAGCACATATACAAAGATAGCAGATATATAGAGACAGTAGATATACAAAGATAGCAGATATATAGAGACAGTAGATATACAAAGGTAGCAGATATATAGAGACAGTACATATACAAAGATAGCAGATATATAGAGACAGTAGATATACAAAGGTAGCAGATATATAGAGACAGTAGATATACAAAGGTAGCAGATATATAGAGACAGCACATATACAAAGATAGCAGATATATAGAGACAGCACATATACAAAGATAGCAGATATATAGAGACAGCACATATACAAAGATAGCAGATATATAGAGACAGTAGATATACAAAGATAGCAGATATATAGAGACAGTACATATACAAAGATAGCAGATATATAGAGACAGTAGATATACAAAGATAGCAGATATATAGAGACAGTAGATATACAAAGATAGCAGATATATAGAGACAGCACATATACAAAGATAGCAGATATATAGAGACAGTACATATACAAAGATAGCAGATATATAGAGACAGTAGATATACAAAGGTAGCAGATATATAGAGACAGTAGATATACAAAGGTAGCAGATATATAGAGACAGCACATATACAAAGATAGCAGATATATAGAGACAGTAGATATACAAAGATAGCAGATATATAGAGACAGCACATATACAAAGATAGCAGATATATAGAGACAGTAGATATACAAAGATAGCAGATATATAGAGACAGTAGATATACAAAGATAGCAGATATATAGAGACAGTAGATATACAAAGATAGCAGATATATAGAGACAGTAGATATACAAAGATAGCAGATATATAGAGACAGTAGATATACAAAGGTAGCAGATATATAGAGACAGTAGATATACAAAGATAGCAGATATATAGAGACAGTAGATATACAAAGACAGCAGATATATAGAGACAGTAGATATACAAAGGTAGCAGATATATAGAGACAGTAGATATACAAAGATAGCAGATATATAGAGACAGCACATATACAAAGATAGCAGATATATAGAGACAGTAGATATACAAAGACAGCAGATATATAGAGACAGCACATATACAAAGATAGCAGATATATAGAGACAGCACATATACAAAGATAGCAGATATATAGAGACAGCACATATACAAAGACAGCAGATATATAGAGACAGCACATATACAAAGATAGCAGATATATAGAGACAGTAGATATACAAAGGTAGCAGATATATAGAGACAGTAGATATACAAAGGTAGCAGATATATAGAGACAGTAGATATACAAAGATAGCAGATATATAGAGACAGTAGATATACAAAGATAGCAGATATATAGAGACAGTAGATATACAAAGATAGCAGATATATAGAGACAGTAGATATACAAAGATAGCAGATATATAGAGACAGTAGATATACAAAGGTAGCAGATATATAGAGACAGTAGATATACAAAGGTAGCAGATATATAGAGACAGTAGATATACAAAGATAGCAGATATATAGAGACAGTAGATATACAAAGATAGCAGATATATAGAGACAGTAGATATACAAAGGTAGCAGATATATAGAGACAGTAGATATACAAAGATAGCAGATATATAGAGACAGTAGATATACAAAGATAGCAGATATATAGAGACAGTAGATATACAAAGATAGCAGATATATAGAGACAGTAGATATACAAAGATAGCAGATATATAGAGACAGTAGATATACAAAGATAGCAGATATATAGAGACAGTAGATATACAAAGATAGCAGATATATAGAGACAGTAGATATACAAAGGTAGCAGATATATAGAGACAGTAGATATACAAAGATAGCAGATATATAGAGACAGTAGATATACAAAGATAGCAGATATATAGAGACAGTAGATATACAAAGATAGCAGATATATAGAGACAGTAGATATACAAGATAGCAGATATATAGAGACAGTAGATATACAAAGGTAGCAGATATATAGAGACAGTAGATATACAAAGATAGCAGATATATAGAGACAGTAGATATACAAAGACAGCAGATATATAGAGACAGTAGATATACAAAGACAGCAGATATATAGAGACAGTAGATATACAAAGGTAGCAGATATATAGAGACAGTAGATATACAAAGGTAGCAGATATATAGAGACAGTAGATATACAAAGATAGCAGATATATAGAGACAGTAGATATACAAAGATAGCAGATATATAGAGACAGGTAGATATACAAAGATAGCAGATATATAGAGACAGTAGATATACAAAGATAGCAGATATATAGAGACAGTAGATATACAAAGATAGCAGATATATAGAGACAGTAGATATACAAAGATAGCAGATATATAGAGACAGTAGATATACAAAGGTAGCAGATATATAGAGACAGTAGATATACAAAGATAGCAGATATATAGAGACAGTAGATATACAAAGATAGCAGATATATAGAGACAGTAGATATACAAAGATAGCAGATATATAGAGACAGTAGATATACAAAGGTAGCAGATATATAGAGACAGTAGATATACAAAGGTAGCAGATATATAGAGACAGTAGATATACAAAGGTAGCAGATATATAGAGACAGTAGATATACAAAGATAGCAGATATATAGAGACAGTAGATATACAAAGGTAGCAGATATATAGAGACAGTAGATATACAAAGGTAGCAGATATATAGAGACAGTAGATATACAAAGATAGCAGATATATAGAGACAGTAGATATACAAAGGTAGCAGATATATAGAGACAGTAGATATACAAAGACAGCAGATATATAGAGACAGTAGATATACAAAGGTAGCAGATATATAGAGACAGTAGATATACAAAGGTAGCAGATATATAGAGACAGTAGATATACAAAGGTAGCAGATATATAGAGACAGTAGATATACAAAAGGTAGCAGATATATAGAGACAGTAGATATACAAAGATAGCAGATATATAGAGACAGTAGATATACAAAGATAGCAGATATATAGAGACAGTAAGATATACAAAGATAGCAGATATATAGAGACAGTAGATATACAAAGATAGCAGATATATAGAGACAGTAGATATACAAAGAGTAGCAGATATATAGGAGACAGTAGATATACAAAGGTAGCAGATATATAGAGACAGTAGATATACAAAGATAGCAGATATATAGAGACAGTAGATATACAAAGATAGCAGATATATAGAGACAGTAGATATACAAAGATAGCAGATATATAGAGACAGTAGATATACAAAGGTAAGCAGATATATAGAGACAGTAGATATACAAAGATAGCAGATATATAGAGACAGCACATATACAAAGATAGCAGATATATAGAGACAGGTAGATATACAAAGATAGCAGATATATAGAGACAGTAGATATACAAAGATAGCAGATATATAGAGACAGTAGATATACAAAGGTAGCAGATATATAGAGACAGTAGATATACAAAGATAGCAGATTATAGAGACAGTAGATATACAAAGATAGCAGATATATAGAGACAGTAGATATACAAAGATAGCAGATATATAGAGACAGTAGATATACAAAGGTAGCAGATATATAGAGACAGTAGATATTACAAAGGGTAGCAGATATATAGAGACAGTAGATATACAAAGGGTAGCAGATATATAGAGACAGTAGATATACAAAGGTAGCAGATATATAGAGACAGTAGATATACAAAGGTAGCAGATATATAGAGACAGTAGATATCCAAAGGTAGCAGATATATAGAGACAGTAGATATACAAAGGTAGCAGATATATAAGAGACAGCACATATACAAAGATAGCAGATATATAGAGACAGTAGATATACAAAAGGTAGCAGATATATAGAGACAGTAGATATACAAAGGTAGCAGATATATAGAGACAGTAGATATACACAGGTAGCAGATATATAGAGACAGTAGATATACAAAAGGTAGCAGATATATAGAGACAGTAGATTACAAAGATAGCAGATATATAGAGACAGTAGATATACAAGATAGCAGATTATAGAGACAGTAGATATACAAAGATAGCAGATATATAGAGACAGCACATATACAAAGGTAGCAGATATATAGAGACAGTAGATATACAAAGGTAGCAGATATATAGAGACAGTAGGATATACAAAGGTAGCAGATATATAGAGACCAGTAGATATACAAAAAGGGTAGCAGATATATAGAGACAGTAGATATACAAAGGTAGCAGATATATAGAGACAGTAGATATACAAAGGTAGCAGATATATAGAGACAGTATATATACAAAGGTAGCAGATATAGAGACAGTAGATATACAAAGGTATCAGATATATAGAGACAGTAGATATACAAAGGTAGACAGATATATAGAGACAGTAGATATACAAAGATAGCAGATATATAGAGACAGTAGATTACAAAGGTAGCAATATATAGAGACAGTAGATATACAAAGAGTAGCAGATATATAGAGACAGTAGATATACAAAGATAGCAGAATATAATAGAGACCAGTAGATTACAAAGGTAGCAGATATATAGAGACGTAGATATAGCAGAAGATAGCAGATATATAGAGCCAGCATATACAAAGGTAGCAGATATATAGAGACGTAGATATACAAAGGGTAGCAGATATATAGAGACAGTAATATACAAAGGTAGCAGATATATAGAGACAGTAATATACAAAGATAGCAGATATATAGAGACAGTAGATATACAAAGGGTAGCAGATATATAGAGACAGTGATATACAAAGATAGCAGATATATAGAGGACAGTAGATATACAAAGGTAGCAGATATATAGAGACAGTAGATATACAAAAGGTGGCAGATATATAGAGACAGTAATATACAAAGATAGCAATATATAGAGACAGTAGATATACAAAAGGTAGCAGATTATAGGAGACAGTAGAATATACAAGATAGCAGATATATAGAGACAGTAGATATACAAAGTAGCAGATAGATAGAGACAGTAGATATACAAAGATAGCAGATATATAGAGACAGTAGATATACAAAGGTAGCAGATATATAGAGACAGTAGATATACAAAGATAGCAGATATATAGAGACAGCACATATACAAAGGTAGCAGATATATAGAGACAGTAGATATACAAAGGTAGCAGATATATAGAGACAGTAGATATACAAAGATAGCAGATATATAGAGACAGTAGATATACAAAGATAGCAGATATATAGAGACAGTAGATATACAAAGGTAGCAGATATATAGAGACAGTAGATATACAAAGATAGCAGATATATAGAGACAGTAGATATACAAAGGTAGCAGATATATAGAGACAGTAGATATACAAAGGTAGCAGATATATAGAGACAGTAGATATACAAAGATAGCAGATATATAGAGACAGTAGATATACAAAGGTAGCAGATATATAGAGACAGTAGATATACAAAGATAGCAGATATATAGAGACAGTAGATATACAAAGGTAGCAGATATATAGAGACAGTAGATATACAAAGATAGCAGATATATAGAGACAGTAGATATACAAAGTAGCAGATATATAGAGACAGTAGATATACAAAGATAGCAGATATATAGAGACAGTAGATATACAAAGGTAGCAGATATATAGAGACAGTAGATATACAAAGATAGCAGATATATAGAGACAGTAGATATACAAAGATAGCAGATATATAGAGACAGTAGATATACAAAGGTAGCAGATATATAGAGACAGCACATATACAAAGGTAGCAGATATATAGAGACAGTAGATATACAAAGATAGCAGATATATAGAGACAGTAGATATACAAAGGTAGCAGATATATAGAGACAGTAGATATACAAAGATAGCAGATATATAGAGACAGTAGATATATAAAGATAGCAGATATATAGAGACAGTAGATATATAAAGACAGCAGATATACAAAGACAGCAGATATATAGAGACAGTAGATATACAAAGACAGCAGATATATAGAGACAGTAGATATACAAAGATAGCAGATATATAGAGACAGTAGATATACAAAGATAGCAGATATATAGAGACAGTAGATATACAAAGGTAGCAGATATATAGAGACAGTAGATATACAAAGATAGCAGATATATAGAGACAGTAGATATACAAAGATAGCAGATATATAGAGACAGTAGATATACAAAGGTAGCAGATATATAGAGACAGACATATACAAAGTAGCAGATATATAGAGACAGTAGATATACAAAGATAGCAGATATATAGAGACAGTAGATATACAAAGATAGCAGATATATAGAGACAGAGATATACAAAGTAGCAGATATATAGAGACAGAGATATACAAAGGTAGCAGATATATAGAGACAGTAGATATACAAAGATAGCAGATATATAGAGACAGTAGATATACAAAGATAGCAGATATATAGAGACAGTAGATATACAAAGGTAGCAGATATATAGAGACAGTAGATATACAAAGGATAGCAGATATATAGAGACAGTAGATATACAAAGGATAGCAGATATATAGGAGACAGTAGATATACAAGAGTAGCAGATATATAGAGACAGTAGATATACAAAGGTAGCAGATATATAGAGACAGTAGATATACAAAGAGTAGCAGATATATAGAGACAGTAGATATACAAAGGTAGCAGATATATAGAGACAGTAGATATACAAAGGTAGCAGATATATAGAGACAGTAGATATACAAAGGTAGCAGATATATAGAGACAGTAGATATACAAAGATAGCAGATATATAGAGACAGTAGATATACAAAGTAGCAGATATATAGAGACAGTAGATATACAAAGATAGCAGATATATAGAGACAGTAGATATACAAAGGTAGCAGATATATAGAGACAGTAGATATACAAAGATAGCAGATATATAGAGACAGTAGATATACAAAGATAGCAGATATATAGAGACAGTAGATATACAAAGGTAGCAGATATATAGAGACAGTAGATATACAAAGTAGCAGATATATAGAGACAGTAGATATACAAAGATAGCAGATATATAGAGACAGTAGATATACAAAGATAGCAGATATATAGAGACAGTAGATATACAAAGGTAGCAGATATATAGAGACAGTAGATATACAAAGGTAGCAGATATATAGAGACAGTAGATATACAAAGATAGCAGATATATAGAGACAGTAGATATACAAGGTAGCAGATATATAGAGACAGTAGATATACAAAGATAGCAGATATATAGAGACAGTAGATATACAAAGTAGCAGATATATAGAGACAGTAGATATACAAAGATAGCAGATATATAGAGACAGTAGATATACAAAGATAGCAGATATATAGAGACAGTAGATATACAAAGGTAGCAGATATATAGAGACAGTAGATATACAAAGATAGCAGATATATAGAGACAGTAGATATACAAAGGTAGCAGATATATAGAGACAGTAGATATACAAAGTAGCAGATATATAGAGACAGTAGATATACAAAGGTAGCAGATATATAGAGACAGTAGATATACAAAGATAGCAGATATATAGAGACAGTAGATATACAAAGGTAGCAGATATATAGAGACAGTAGATATACAAAGGTAGCAGATATATAGAGACAGTAGATATACAAAGGTAGCAGATATATAGAGACAGTAGATATACAAAGGTAGCAGATATATAGAGACAGTAGATATACAAAGGTAGCAGATATATAGAGACAGTAGATATACAAAGTAGCAGATATATAGAGACAGTAGATATACAAAGTAGCAGATATATAGAGACAGTAGATATACAAAGATAGCAGATATATAGAGACAGTAGATATACAAAGGTAGCAGATATATAGAGACAGTAGATATACAAAGATAGCAGATATATAGAGACAGTAGATATACAAAGATAGCAGATATATAGAGACAGTAGATATACAAAGATAGCAGATATATAGAGACAGTAGATATACAAAGATAGCAGATATATAGAGACAGTAGATATACAAAGATAGCAGATATATAGAGACAGTAGATATACAAAGTAGCAGATATATAGAGACAGTAGATATACAAAGATAGCAGATATATAGAGACAGTAGATATACAAAGATAGCAGATATATAGAGACAGTAGATATACAAAGGTAGCAGATATATAGAGACAGTAGATATACAAAGATAGCAGATATATAGAGACAGTAGATATACAAAGATAGCAGATATATAGAGACAGTAGATATACAAAGATAGCAGATATATAGAGACAGTAGATATACAAAGGTAGCAGATATATAGAGACAGTAGATATACAAAGGTAGCAGATATATAGAGACAGTAGATATACAAAGATAGCAGATATATAGAGACAGTAGATATACAAAGATAGCAGATATATAGAGACAGTAGATATACAAAGTAGCAGATATATAGAGACAGTAGATATACAAAGGTAGCAGATATATAGAGACAGTAGATATACAAAGATAGCAGATATATAGAGACAGTAGATATACAAAGATAGCAGATATATAGAGACAGTAGATATACAAAGGTAGCAGATATATAGAGACAGTAGATATACAAAGATAGCAGATATATAGAGACAGTAGATATACAAAGATAGCAGATATATAGAGACAGCACATATACAAAGGTAGCAGATATATAGAGACAGTACATATACAAAGGTAGCAGATATATAGAGACAGTAGATATACAAAGGGTAGCAGATATATAGAGACAGTAGATATACAAAGATAGCAGATATATAGAGACAGTAGATATACAAAGGTAGCAGATATATAGAGACAGTAGATATACAAAGGTAGCAGATATATAGAGACAGCACATATACAAAGATAGCAGATATATAGAGACAGTAGATATACAAAGGTAGCAGATATATAGAGACAGTAGATATACAAAGATAGCAGATATATAGAGACAGTAGATATACAAAGATAGCAGATATATAGAGACAGTAGATATACAAAGATAGCAGATATATAGAGACAGTAGATATACAAAGATAGCAGATATATAGAGACAGTAGATATACAAAGGTAGCAGATATATAGAGACAGCACATATACAAAGGTAGCAGATATATAGAGACAGTAGATATACAAAGATAGCAGATATATAGAGACAGTAGATATACAAAGATAGCAGATATATAGAGACAGTAGATATACAAAGGTAGCAGATATATAGAGACAGTAGATATACAAAGGTAGCAGATATATAGAGACAGTAGATATACAAAGATAGCAGATATATAGAGACAGTAGATATACAAAGATAGCAGATATATAGAGACAGTAGATATACAAAGATAGCAGATATATAGAGACAGTAGATATACAAAGATAGCAGATATATAGAGACAGTAGATATACAAAGATAGCAGATATATAGAGACAGTAGATATACAAAGATAGCAGATATATAGAGACAGTAGATATACAAAGATAGCAGATATATAGAGACAGTAGATATACAAAGATAGCAGATATATAGAGACAGTAGATATACAAAGATAGCAGATATATAGAGACAGTAGATATACAAAGTAGCAGATATATAGAGACAGTAGATATACAAAGTAGCAGATATATAGAGACAGTAGATATACAAAGGTAGCAGATATATAGAGACAGTAGATATACAAAGTAGCAGATATATAGAGACAGTAGATATACAAAGGTAGCAGATATATAGAGACAGTAGATATACAAAGGTAGCAGATATATAGAGACAGTAGATATACAAAGATAGCAGATATATAGAGACAGTAGATATACAAAGGTAGCAGATATATAGAGACAGTAGATATACAAAGGTAGCAGATATATAGAGACAGTAGATATACAAAGGTAGCAGATATATAGAGACAGTAGATATACAAAGATAGCAGATATATAGAGACAGTAGATATACAAAGATAGCAGATATATAGAGACAGTAGATATACAAAGATAGCAGATATATAGAGACAGTAGATATACAAAGATAGCAGATATATAGAGACAGTAGATATACAAAGATAGCAGATATATAGAGACAGTAGATATACAAAGATAGCAGATATATAGAGACAGTAGATATACAAAGATAGCAGATATATAGAGACAGTAGATATACAAAGGTAGCAGATATATAGAGACAGTAGATATACAAAGATAGCAGATATATAGAGACAGTAGATATACAAAGATAGCAGATATATAGAGACAGTAGATATACAAAGGTAGCAGATATATAGAGACAGTAGATATACAAAGATAGCAGATATATAGAGACAGTAGATATACAAAGATAGCAGATATATAGAGACAGTAGATATACAAAGATAGCAGATATATAGAGACAGTAGATATATAAAGACAGCAGATATATAGACAGCAGATATACAAAGATAGCAGATATATAGAGACAGTAGATATACAAAGATAGCAGATATATAGAGACAGTAGATATACAAAGATAGCAGATATATAGAGACAGTAGATATACAAAGATAGCAGATATATAGAGACAGTAGATATACAAAGACTAGCAGATATATAGAGACAGTAGATATACAAAGATAGCAGATATATAGAGACAGTAGATATACAAAGATAGCAGATATATAGAGACAGTAGATATACAAAGATAGTAGATATATAGAGACAGTAGATATACAAAGGATAGCAGATATATAGAGACAGTAGATATACAAAGACAGCAGATATATAGAGACAGTAGATATACAAAGATAGCAGATATATAGAGACAGTAGATATACAAAGATAGCAGATATATAGACAGCACATATACAAAGACAGCAGATATATAGAGACAGTAGATATACAAAGATAGCAGATATATAGAGACAGTAGATATACAAAGATAGCAGATATATAGAGACAGTAGATATACAAAGGTAGCAGATATATAGACAGTAGATATACAAAGATAGCAGATATATAGAGACAGTAGATATACAAAGATAGCAGATATATAGAGACAGTAGATATACAAAGATAGCAGATATATAGAGACAGTAGATATACAAAGATAGCAGATATATAGAGACAGTAGATATACAAAGATAGCAGATATATAGAGACAGTAGATATACAAAGATAGCAGATATATAGAGACAGTAGATATACAAAGACAGCAGATATATAGAGACAGTAGATATACAAAGATAGCAGATATATAGAGACAGTAGATATACAAAGATAGCAGATATATAGAGACAGTAGATATACAAAGATAGCAGATATATAGAGACAGTAGATATACAAAGATAGCAGATATATAGAGACAGTAGATATACAAAGATAGCAGATATATAGAGACAGTAGATATACAAAGATAGCAGATATATAGAGACAGTAGATATACAAAGATAGCAGATATATAGAGACAGTAGATATACAAAGGATAGCAGATATATAGAGACAGTAGATATAGCAGATATATAGAGACAGTAGATAACAAAGTAGAGTATATAGAGACAGTAGATATACAAAGATAGCAGATATATAGAGACAGTAGATATACCAAAGATAGCAGATATATAGAGACAGTAATATACAAAGTAGCAAGATATATAGACAGTAGATATACAAAGACTAGCAGCTATATAGAGACAGTAGATATACAAATGGTAGCAGATATATAGAACAGTAGATATACAAAGATAGATAAGCAGATATATAGAGCAGTAGATATACAAAGGTAGCAGATATATAGAGACAGTAGATATACAAAGGTAGCAGATATATAGAGACAGTAGATATACAAAGGTAGCAGATATATAGGACAGTAGATATACAAAAGGTAGCAGATATATATAGACAGCTACATATACAAAGAGCAGCTATAGACAGCAAATATACAAAGGTAAGCAGATATATAGAGACAGTAGATATACAAAGGTAGCAGATATATAGAGACAGTAGATATACAAAGGTAGCAGATATATAGAGACAGTAGATATAAAAAGGTAGCAGATATATAGAGACAGTAGATATACAAAGGTAGCAGATATATAGAGACAGTAGATATACAAAGGTAGCAGATATATAGAGACAGTAGATATACAAAGGTAGCAGATATATAGAGACAGTAGACTATACAAAGGTAGCAGATATATAGGAGACAGTAGATATACAAAGACAGCAGATATATAGAGACAGTAGATATACAAAGGTAGCAGATATATAGAGACAGTAGATATACAAAGATAGCAGATATATAGAGAACAGTAGATATACAAAGATAGCAGATATATAGAGACAGTAGATACAAAGATAGCAGATATATAGAGACAGTAGATATACAAAGACAGCAGATATATAGAGACAGTAGATATACAAAGATAGCAGATATATAGAGACAGTAGATATACAAAGATAGCAGATATATAGAGACAGTAGATATACAAAGATAGCAGATATATAGAGACAGTAGATATACAAAGATAGCAGATATATAGAGACAGTAGATATACAAAGATAGCAGATATATAGAGACAGTAGATATACAAAGATAGCAGATATATAGAGACAGTAGATATACAAAGATAGCAGATATATAGAGACAGTAGATATACAAAGGTAGCAGATATATAGAGACAGTAGATATATAAAGACAGCAGATATATAGAGACAGTAGATATACAAAGGTAGCAGATATATAGAGACAGTAGATATACAAAGATAGCAGATATATAGAGACAGTAGATATACAAAGGTAGCAGATATATAGAGACAGTAGATATACAAAGATAGCAGATATATAGACAGCACATATACAAAGACAGCAGATATATAGAGACAGTAGATATACAAAGATAGCAGATATATAGAGACAGTAGATATACAAAGACAGCAGATATATAGAGACAGTAGATATACAAAGATAGCAGATATATAGAGACAGTAGATATACAAAGGTAGCAGATATATAGAGACAGTAGATATACAAAGGTAGCAGATATATAGAGACAGTAGATATACAAAGATAGCAGATATATAGAGACAGTAGATATACAAAGACATCAGATATATAGAGACAGTAGATATACAAAGACAGCAGATATATAGAGACAGTAGATATATAAAGACAGCAGATATATAGACAGCACATATACAAAGACAGCAGATATATAGAGACAGTAGATATATAAAGACAGCAGATATATAGACAGCACATATACAAAGACAGCAGATATATAGACATCACATATACAAAGACAGCAGATATATAGAGACAGTAGATATACAACAATAGCAGATATACAAAGACAGCAAGCTGTGGACATATATAAAAAAATGAAAGAAGTACAAACATATATACACTGACCTGGGTTGGGTTCTTCCACCATTTCTGCCACTCTGGTGTGTAAGTGGCCGTGATGCTGATGTAGCCAATGGGTGCATCGAACCACACATAGAACACTTTGTCTGTGTACCCCTCCAGAGGCACTGGGGTGCCCCACTTGAGATCTCGGCTAATACAGCGTGGTTTGAGTCCGTCTCGAATCCATGAACTGGTGATCACCTTGGCGTTGTTTGTCCAAGTCCCTGCCTCAAACACTTTATCCAGGTGGGCTTTCAGATCTGGTTCAAGCTGTGGACATCCAAGGGAGACAATTGAACATGTGTTTATCATCATTATGTGTCATGCCAGACAGTGCAGGTGATAATTTCCCCCCGCAACAATATATTTGTAAAAATATAATCAAGCATAGATGAGGTTAGATAGATAGATAGATAGATAGATAGATAGATAGATAGATAGATAGATAGATAGTTAGTAAGTTAATTAGTTAGTTAGTTAGTAAGTCGCGGCTCCAACTTAATGGCAAAGGGTCACCCACATAAAGCTCCGTTCCTGTGCCAGTGAATATCACACAAAAAGCTCCTCACTGCCCCGTGCGAAAAGTGGAACAACAAGCAGTACCGACAAACCAACAGCATGCACACATGCCTAAGGCCGCTGCCAGAATGCCAACACAACAGTCTGCCACTACAATTACAGTTCATCGCCGATGAAAGCGGCAGTCACTAAAAAAGCAGCAGTTTCACACACATTATTGCAAATGCAAAACTAGCTAGTTCAGCAACTGGCCGGCTGCCATTTTTTTTAACATGCTGTTCACAATACAAACAATCACAGACAGATGTAAAATCACTGCACATGAAATTCACAGCTCACAGTGTCACTCCATGCACTTAACTCAGTAGCCGGGCGACGGAACCATGTACTACCAGTCCAACATTAGGAAAATGCGTAAGCAAGTCGTAGTCACAAGCAAAAACACCCCATAGACCTTAACAGATCAACTGCCTATCTGCCATATTGATCAGTGACACTGCCTAGCCATCCACCATTTTGCTTTGGACATTATTGGTCTAACAAGGCCCACAGCAGTAACGTGATATGGGTGTGCTACGTGTTAGAACCAGCACATTTGTATGCCTGAGTGCATGCAAGAATATATGGCTAGTCTTCCCCTCATAGTGAATGGCTACACCCATGCCATTATCAGTGCAATGTCCTAACAGTTACACCAATGTGTTCACTAGCAGAAGAAAGAAGAGGAAGCAGTAGCAGAAGAAGAACAAAAATCAATAACAAGAGGAGATGGAAGAGCACTATACTATTATAGATCATTAGTTTTGGGGGAAATATTCCGTTACTTATATTCTGAGTTGAACCAGTGAACTGAATTAATGTTGAAAGGCATACCTCTTAAGAGTCAACAAACTTGGAAGCTAAGAACACTTCTCTGTTTCCTGGTGGTAAACATTTGGCACAAACAATAAAATCTATCTCAATTATGAGTATAAGAAAGCATCTCAATGACGCTGAACGAAGGACATATCCACAAGTATTTTGGTTTTTTCCAGAAGAAGTCAGAGGACATGGGTGCTGATTGTTCCTGGCACATAGTGGGTAGCCACTTGTCAGAACCATCTTCACCCACTTTCTCTGACCAATTCCATAACCAATCCCCACTACAGCAACAGTAATCAAGAAGAGCCATCACAGATGTGTCACCATGCTGATATTTATTGACCATAGCATATTCCCTGTCTATCCTCAATGTTCCAAAGACAGATGTCTTCATTTCATCTTGTTCCTCTTGTACCTCACGGTATCGCTGTGAAGCACAAACAGCTCATTTATGGGCTTCATATATCATGATTCCCAAGGACTCTGTTATTCCCTCTGCCCATTAGTTACATCATCAATCAAGTGTCTCCACAATGCAGGTTGACTGCAGTGGATCTCCAACACTGTCTGTCTCTCGCCTTGATTGTACATTCTGTCAGACTGATGTTCGTCCATCTCTTGATGTTATCTTCCCACTTGTATCAGTGTCTGCCTCTTGCTTGCTTTCCCTCCAGTTTACAGATGCCTTCGAATCTAGCATATCAGTTCTCTCATTTCCATGTACACCTCCATGGCCAAGACAATAGATTCACACAAGTTCCAAAAGATGAGGCTGCATCTATGATTGGCAGCTGCTTCACTCAGGCTATGGCCGCCCATTCTGGACTTCTGAAAACATGAACTGAAAGTCAGAGACAGTGATCATCTTAAAACGTATGTGACACAATATAAACACACAGACTCTTACCTTTGGTAAATCTACAAACAAGTGGTGTGAATTGCGTATTACAGGTGAGCTTTTACAGGTCTTACACTTGGGATTCTTCAGCTCAACGGCGTTGATTAGCTTGCCACATCCATCGCACTGGTCACCTCGAGCGTCATCATAGTTACACATCGGACATGTACCCTCAACAAATCTATCTGCCAGAAACCTACAACAGTCACAAGACAACAGTTAGCAAATAAACCCCTACACTGATTACTTGGACTAAAATGTTGACTTCTCGTCCTTGACTTGGGGATGTAAATTACAAGTACCTCAGAAGTTGGAGTGGGTTTGCTTGATGGTGAGGGACGCTAATAATAGGGTAAGCTAAACCACTCGTAAAAATCAGGCATCTAGAAGTAGCTTGAATACAAAGCGAGCGAACGCCAAATAAAAAAACATGTAAAAAGTGATTGGAAGGTAGGAGGTGTAATCATGGACCTAAGTAAGTAGCAATGTGGACAAAGATGCGAAACAGATGATTATCATGAAGTAGCCGGGCTTTTGTTGCAGAATGTCGCTCTCACCATGTTTTGCCGAAAAGTCTCTTGATCTCATGCTATTACTATTCTCATATTTTCTCAATATATGGCCCATCCAGCACCAGCGCTTTTTCTTCACCTCTTTATTCACTGGTATTTGTCTAGTTCTGTCTGATACTATTTTATTTCTTGTATTTTGTGAAGCCACCAATTAGTAAATGTTTGTGGTTTATATGTAATATTTTTCATTGTTCTCCATGTTCCTGACTCATACAGTAGTACTGATTAAACACTAGAATTGAACAATCTCAGTTTGGTACTAAGTTTAATTTCTTTAGACTTTGACAAATTTCCTAGTCTATACAAGAATATCTAGCCTTCTGCATTCTTATTCTTGTATCTTTATCTATTCTACCCTCTTTGGCTACACTGCTACCTAAATAGACATATGCTTCTTTCTCTTGAAATGAGGTTTCACTAACGGAGATCTGATCAGATTATCATTTGCTTGATTTATTCTCATTACCTTTGTCTTACCATTGTTACTGTTTTCTTGAGAAATGACTCTCCTTGAATATCAAGAAAACAGTAACAATGGTGATATCAAAGAAAATGGGGACACCAAAATGTAACATAGAAATAGAAGGGGACATTCTCAACCAACTGGATAATTTTAAATACCTAGGGGCACTTATAACATCAGAGGGAAGATGTACAACAGAGATTAAGAGCAGAATAGGGCAGGCAAAAGCCACATTTCAGAAAATGACGAGTATCTTGTGCAATAAGTCGCTATCAATGAATGTAAGAAAGAGAGTGCTAAAATGCTATATAGAACCAGCTTTGCTGTATGGCAGCGAATCTTGGAATATCCATCCATCCATGATGTGCCATGCCGGCAAGCATGGGCGGTCATGTACTGCCATGTCACTCGATCACCAGATTCATGGATCAGCTCTGTCTTCCTGTCTCGACCATGCCATGAACAAATTAGGAAGAACTTAGAAGCAATAGAGATGTGGTTTTTAAGACGAATATTACGAATTCCTTGGACTGCCAGAGTAACTAACAACGATTGCCTGAAAGAGGCTAATGAAACTAGAACACTATATACAACAATAAGAAAGAGACAAACAGCTTTCTTTGGTCATGTGATGAGAAGAGAGGCATTGGAGAACATCGTGACAACTGGAAAGATCGAGGGGAAGAGAGGCAGAGCCAGACCAAGAGAAATGATGCTGAACGAATTGAGATGGTGGCATGCAGGAATACCATCAGCAGAGTCTATCCAGAACACCAAAGGCTGAGATCTGTGGAGAGCCATGAACACCTACGCCAGCTGGCAGGGCACTTGATGATGACCTTTGTCTGTCCTCTGTGAATTTTTAAACCCTATTGTTACCTCCATTACAATGTTGTTACTTTATTCTGCATCTGATTTTGTGTGAGACAGGAGGGCAGTGTCATCAACAAAATCCAGATTACTGAGCTGCTTTATCAGGGGGGTCCATTGATTTCCATTTCTGGCAGTGCTTGTTGCTGTCTTCATAATCTAGTCTATAGTCTGTAAGATTAGCAGAAGTGACAAAAGGCATCCCTGTTTCACTCCTGTATTGAATTTTCTGGGCTCTTATCATTACATCAACTCTAATGACTTTTGTTTGGTTGTTATGAGCAGTTATTTCATTGCTTAGTATGAGTTTAGCTTAAATAACAGAGATTTATTTTACATGAGTACTAGACCTCATTACAATACATCATAATGTGCCTCGCCGATAAGCATAAGCGGTTATGTTTTGCCACCTCACACAATCACCAGTGCCGTGGATCAGCTGTGTTCTTTCCATCCAGACATCAATTCTAGATGGCTCATTACAATTACCATAATAAAAATTAGTAATTGTCATGTAGTAATAAATTTTGCACATTACCATGCATTTACAGTGCATGCATTATTGATGTTGCATAAGATTAATTTAATAAGTAAAGTATGAATGAAATAATGTATTAAAGGAGAGAGACAAAGAGAGCAGAATATCAGACAAGCCTGCATGCCCAATTCTTAAATCCTCAGAAAATAAAGTTTATTTGGTCATTTGTCTTGTGCTATTGAAACATGTAGCCTGATATCCTTTGCTGGCTAACTTTAAATAAGCACTGTCAAACTGTGGACAACATTCAACTGCTTACTTATCACATTTTGTGCAGTGAAGTTGGTCAACGCTGTCTTTCCGGATGTAACCTCGCTTGTGAAGCTTCCAGAAAATGTCCTGGGCAATTCTGCAGAGGAAGAATAAAAGCTCATTCTCAAAGATAAAAATATAAAAAAAGCAATAGAATAACAGAAAACAAACTACGGCCAGGCTAAATTATGTCAGAAGAATGCGTGAAATTACACAGTGCAAGATGACTGATGGTTTCATGTGTGTTCTTCTTTGTGATGTGGCCTGATTACGTAGGGGCGGATTAGTGTTTGCTTTGATCATGAAGAAGATTTGACGAAATATTCCTGTGTGTGTGTGTTTTTTTTGTTTTCACATCTTTTATATATAAAGATATGGCCTGATTACTTAGGGATGGATTGTGGTGTGTTGTGATCCTGAAAAAGATTTGATAATGAAACATTCCTGCATTGTTGTTTTTATTTTCAGATCTTTTTATATAAAGATATGGCTTCAAGGGATTTGTGTTTGCCAACTGTCCAGGATTGATATTCATGTGTTCAAATGCCCCAGGCATTGGGATGGAGTCTGTTGACAATGAAATTCCTACAGCCTGTAGAGGAACCACCAACCCAGGCCTAATCCCAGCCAGTGGGTAAAGTCAGTCAGTGCTGGTTACATCCTAATGTGGCCCTCTACAGATTTAGAGTTGCAATGCCAGTCTTGCATACTCCGCTGGTTTCTGGGCTGGGAAAGCAGGAGAGCTCTGCAACACAGATCCTGTGCTACGGGGTCAATAACTAAGGTCTAGATCAGTGGTTGTCAACAGGTGTGGAGTCCCCCCCCCCCCCCACTAGGGAGGACATTTTTGGGTTTCCATGGGGGGGGGGGGGGGGGGGGAAGATTATTTCAAGATCGCGTTAATACAAGAAACTATTACTTGATATTGTTTTTCCCTCCATACTTTACAGTTCTGTACTTCTCGCCCTTCTGAAATTTGTTTTATAACGTAAGTAGACCCACAAATCACGTTTTATGTAGGCGTCTAGACTTGTTCTAATATGTGTTATTAAATTTAGCTTCTTATTTTACATATACAGTGTAGGGGTAGGGGGTGACATTTATAGGGAGGAAATACGAAAGAGGCGGATGACATTTTGAACATGTGATGAAGGGGTGCACAGGCCAAAAAAAGGTTGAGAACCACTGGTCTAGATCCTCACTCTGACAGACAAGCTCTTCCCTGGGCTCAGGTGAACTGAAGGCCAATACATCGGACTAGACACTCAATCTTCCAGGGGATTCACAACCAACCACATACATGGAAATATGTGTGTGTATGTGTGTATAAATGTATGTGTGTGCATGCATGTGTATAAATCATCATGTGCTGTGCCAAGTGGCACAGGCAATCACGTGCCTCCACAAACACCCCACATTCAAGGCAGCGCTTGAACACATGATCATCTGGCTATCAGGCAAGCATGCCAGCCTCTGGTCTACCGCATTTCCCATTCAAGCACATAGCACAACTAACACGAGATAAAATGAATGCTGACACATATTTTAGACCTATAAAATGCACTCTGAGGAAAATGGATGACAAGAACTTGAGATGTGATGCTACTGAAGGATAGAGTTAGACAGACAACAGATCAAATTTAAAATTTAAAAAAAGACATGGGAAAGCAAGACAAGAAAGCTGTCTTGGCTTGCACAGAGGTCTAATATTTAAATTATCCAATGGTAAAATTTAGGGAAAAAGTAAAGGTCCAGGATACAACTACATCACACAGTTGAGTTAAGAATCGACATTAAAGAACTCGGAACATTCAAAAATGACCTCCGTCACCATATTCAACACCCAGCAAATAGTCCCAATACTCAGGGTACCATCTGCAGTCTGATTTTGTGTCTCGCTGATATTTCCTCTGAATATTCAGTGTCAGCAAAATAACTACACGACACAAGCAAGCAAGAGTAATTGAGGCTAGCATAGAGCAAGGGTGGGGAACATCCAGCCTGCAAAATCATTTAGTCTGGAGCTGACAAGGCTACCGCAGGCAAAATACAAAATGCAATAAATCTAGGAGCTTTATAAACGTTCATCAATTAATCTAGTAGCAACATCATCAATACCAGTTAACATGACACCAAAGAGAAGCAGTCCCAGCAAGCATATTAGGGTGAGCTATTTAAATATGTGACCAAATATAGTAGGTTAATTTTTAAGTTGATAATTTTGAATGGCCCACGAATGTTAAAAATATTCAGTCTTTGGCAGAAAAAAAGTTTCTCCACCCGTCTTAAGAGTATCAGTGAGGATGTAGTGGAGTGATGTAATCAGATGTGTTTCGGTAACGCCTCAGAACTACCATAACAATGAAGTAAACTTACTCTGTTTGTTGCTGTGTTGTGGTTCTGCCAAAATGATCAAAATCAATGTCAAACCATTTGTAAATGTGTGTATGTAGTTTATTGTACTTGTCACAGATCTCTTTTGGAGTTACTCCCTCTTCTAAAGCTTTCGTCTCGGTGGCTGTGCCGTACTCGTCAGTGCCGCACACATAAAGAACATTGTAGTTGCGCAGCCTGGCAAACCTGTTGAACAAATAAATAGAGAAAATTGTGGTTGTGCAACCTAGCAAACCTACTGAACAAATACAGGATATGTATAGCTGCACAGCGTTGCAACCCAGATGAACAAATACAGGATATGTATAGCTGCACAGCGTTGCAACCCAGATGAACAAATACAGGATATGTATAGCTGCACAGTGTTGCAACCCAGATGAACAAATACAGGATATGTATAGCTGCACAGCGTTGCAACCCAGATGAACAAATACAGGATATGTATAGCTGCACAGTGTTGCAACCCAGATGAACAGACACAGAGCATATTCTTGTAACCATGTTAAGTTGGATCAACTTGGTAGCCAAGCTTAATTTTTATTCTAAAGCCCCACTTCAATGGAGATTTCAATACATGATCACCGGACATCAGGCCAGCGTCATTAATTTTCAGACTGCATTATTCGGGTGAGAAATACAATTTCTCCGGAGACGCATTGGGATATCACAGGAGCTATGGAGTTAGCTGGGGTTGGAATTAAATTGTAAGAAGACACAGATTATGGTCGTCACTAGGAAGAACGAAGTACCACAATGTAATATACAAGTAAATGGAAATATTCTGTAACAAGTGAATCGATACAATTATCTCGGAACAGTCATAACATCTGATAGGAGATGCCTTGAAGAGATTAGAACAAGAATCGCCATGGCAAAAGTAGACTTGAGCAAGATGAAAGACATTCTGACCAATAAAAAGATGTCAATTGAAACGAGAAAAAGAGTGTTGAGGGGATACTTAGAGCCTGTTCTTTTGTATGGATGTGAAACTTGGACAATGTGCAGTCAAGCTTAAAAACATCTGATGGCTGCAGAAATGTGGTTTCTGAGGAAAATGCAAAGAATACCATGGACAGATAGAAAAACCAATGACCAAGTCCTTCAGGAGACAAATGAAAATCGTAGACTGATTAGAGAAATTAAACGAAGACAGTCAAAATTTTTTGGACATGTTATGAGAAGAAATGGATTGGAGAACTTATTGACAACTGGCAAGATCGAGGGGAACAGACCATGAGGAAGACCGAGAGGAAAATAACTGGATGGCTTGGCCACATGGCATGGACGAGACAGGAGCACTGAGCTGATCCACGACGCTGGTGATCGAGTAAAATGGCGAGTCATGACCGCCCACGCTTTCCGGCATGGCACATGATTGATTGATGGAGATTGCGTTTTGTTTGATGCTCTTGACAGGCAGCTTGAGGTCCTGCAGAGTTAGATCAAGCCAGATGGGGGAAAACCCAGTGCAATGAATTTGATCCTCTCACCTTTAACCCCATCTTTAATTACTAGACCATGGGAAAGTAAAGTGGAATAGCTAGTTCTATTTCTCACCATCTTCCCTTTACAGAAAATTATCCCACTCATATTCTAAAAAGTATACAAATGACAATCAGAAAGTTATAGTCCACATTCACACAATATATACACTGACCTCGAAAAGACATCTGCGCTGAGAACACATCCAATGATATTGCCAAGATGTGGGACATTATTAACATATGGCAATGCACTTGTTATCAGGATATTCCGCGTGTTTTCCTTTGGCATGCTAAAAATAGAAAAATGATATCATTTTAAGTCTCTTGCTCACAAAATAAATGGGCTAAATCGTGGGCTTATCATAAGATGAAAAAGACTTGCAAAGATAAATTTATTAAAGGTAGCGAATTATTATTTCAAGGTGCACATACCTGAACATATTATTTTGCAAAAAGAAATATGTTATCTTCAATTATAACATAACATAGCCATGTATCCACACCAGCAAGTGCTAAACCGATGAGCATGGTTGACTGTAGCTCACCATACCAATCAATCACAAGAGGCTCAGATCAGGCCTGTATCCTTGCCAGGATGCTGTCGCTCAGCAGAGTCATTAAGGTAATTATCTCTGTTCTACTTTTCCTCTTTTCCCATCAAATTTCTACTAAGCTTTCAAGTTGTTTTCTCATTATATGCCCAAACAATCTTGACTGGCTCATCTAATTTCTTCAATAAGTTTGCAGTACTTCTTGAAAGACTGCATAATTTTTTTTATTTTTTTGTTGTTCATGTGTCAATAAAATAAAGAGACTGTTAAACAGTGTCTTCCGACCACATTATGCTTTCAATTTCAGATCTGTCTTTCTTAACCTCATGCTTACTCCAGATCTAGATTCTTAACCTCATGCCTACTCCAGATCTATCTGCTTAGCCTCATGCTTACTTCAGATTTATCTTCTTAATCTCATGTCTACTTCAGATTTATCTTCTTAGTCTACTCCAGATCTTTTTTTTTTTTTTTTTTTGGCGCTCGCTCGCTTTGAACTCAAGCGAAGTCAATACACACTATTTATAGTATTGATGAATTTTGTGTGTGGATTAGCTTTCCATATTAACAGTGTACCTAGCCATCAGGTGAACCCACCTTCAGAGGTACTTGTAATTTACATCCCCAAGTCAAGGACGACAGGTCAACATTTTAGTCCAGCTGTCCAGTATAGGTCTTGAACCACTTACCTCGGCATCAGCACAACGGATATTTAAGAACACGCATTCTTACCCTTTTGACAAAGCTGACCTGCTACTCCAGATCTATCTTCTTAACCTCATACTTACTCCAGATCTATCTTCATAACCTCATTCTTACAGATAAAACAATGACAGAAAACAGAAGACAGGAAGACATCTATGTATACAATTTAACTAACATTGGATGTTCTCGTTTCCTTGGCTTTGGGAAGTCCCCAGGGCTCGTCCTCCAGGCCGCCAAGACAGCATCGATTTCTTCCTGTGGAACCCGTTCTGCTGGAATCTGCATAAAAACAACGCTAATTAGTAATATGTATGTCACTGTGTTTGTTGTTCATTTCTAGTTTACATGACAATGTGTACATGTATACAAGTCACTTCCTTCGTCAACTTCCTTGCTGGAATGACAATGTGTAATCATGTGTGTTTTAGTTTGGTTTAGTTTTAGTTTAGTTTAGTCAGCGGATCAACATCCCGGAACACGGGTGTAACCTGTAAGTAATCTGTTCTACTCCTAACTCAAGCCTGAGTTTGGAGAATCTCAGCCCAGTGCATGAACTCTGTAGCACCGGCAAAGTTCCTTAAATACTTTGGGTAGATTTTTAACTCAAAATCTGCCCGGGCAGCGCCATTAGGCTACTCTTTTTTTTATCTCCAACTGCCAAGAGATGTTTTACGTGCGCAACAATACACACGGGCGTCCAATCTCACTACCCAGAGACCAGGGAAAATTTTGTTAATAGAAGTCCATGTGAAAAAAATGTTGCCCCTTACCGGGGCTTGAACTCGGGACATCCAGCACTCGAGGCGGACACCATACCTCGAGACCATTCAGCCCCTTGTGTGTAAGTCACTTCATTCTTCAACTCCCTTGCTAGAATTACAATGTGTGCAAGTCACTTCATTCTTCAACTTCCTTGTTGGAATGACAATGTGTACTCATGTGTGCAAGTCACTC
The DNA here is from genome assembly GCA_014155875.1 of Cepaea nemoralis. Taxonomy (NCBI): domain Eukaryota; kingdom Metazoa; phylum Mollusca; class Gastropoda; order Stylommatophora; family Helicidae; genus Cepaea; species Cepaea nemoralis. Next base: position 69,501 of record JACEFZ010015540.1, read on the forward strand.
ACTTCATTCTCGGACTTCCTTACTGGAATGACAATGTGTGCAAGTCACTTCATTAATAAAACTTCCTTACTGGAATGACAATGTGTACTCATGTGTGTGCAAGTCACTTCATTTTTCAACTTCCTTGCTGGAATGACAATGTGTGCAAGTCACTTCATTCTTCAACTTCCTTACTAGAATGACAATGTGTACTCATGTGTGCAAGTCATTTCATTCTTCAATTTCCTTACTGGAATGACAATGTGTACATGTGTGTGCAAATAACTTCATTCTTCAACTTCCTCGCTGGAATGACAATGTGTGTTCATGTGTGCAAGTCATATCAATCTTCAACTTCCTTACTGGAATTACAATATGTGCAAGTCGCTTCATTCTTCAACTTCCTACTCATGTGTGCAAGTCATATCATTCTTCAACTTCATTGCTGGAGTCACATTTTTCACCCCCTCCTCTTCTCTTTCAATTTGTTTCTTCTTTGCACTGGCTCGCTTTGAACTCAAGCGTAGTCTATGCACACTACTTCTAGTAGTGCTGGACTGAATTTTGCGGATGATTTTCTGCAAAGGGAAGATGGTGAGAATGGAACTATCTATTTATCCGGGAAGGTTAACCCGGTCAACAAATGCCTGCAGAAGTCGGATGTGTCGGCCTAACGGCGCAAGAACGCAGCTCTGCTGTAAACAGGCACAACGCAATCACATCTGGAAAAAGAAACTCCGGATGAACGCAGAAGAAGAAGAAGCCGTCTTTTTTTTTTCTTTCTTTGCGCTCACTCGCTTTGAACTCAACAGTAGTCCATACACTCTCTTTCTAGTGCTGGACTGAATTTTGTGTGTGGATTAGCTTTCCCTATTAATATTGTCACTCACCATCAGGCAAACCCACTCTGACTTCAGAGGTACTTGTAATTTACGTCCCCAGGTCAAGGGCGATAGGTCAAAATTTTAGTCCAACTGTCCGGTGTAGGGGATGAACCCCTTACCTCGGCATCAGCACACCAGATGTTTAAGAACTTGCATTCTTATCCATTCAACCATGCTGACCTACCTCTTTTAGTGATAACGGTTAACTAGCATATACTCCCCAGATTCTAGGGTGGTGTACTGAGTATCAAGCCTTCTCGAATACAGACAACAAACTAGTAGGACCGAGTTCTGACCAAGCTGGATGATCTTTGAAGCCTGAAGCAGTATTTATTAGATACCTCACCAGCTGAACCCTGTCACTACCTCACTACTCCTCTAATCATCATCATCATCAAGTGCCTTGATTTGTAGCTGTATGTTTATTTGAATTTGCAGCTGTATGTTAAAACTAGTTCTATGTAACATGCAAGAATTCTTTTTCTAACTTCCAATGACAAGGACCTATTGCAAAAAATGTTCTACATTTGATAGAATGCAGTTTTTTCTTGTCTTATTCTGTTCTTTATCTCTTTAATGCATCTTCCATCTATTTTATTCATGTGCTTAGATGTGTGAATGCCTGCACTAGCCCCAAAATAACCTCATTTATATTAATTATACATTTAAACACAATCTGTTTATTATCACCAATATCACCATGACTTCTGCCTTCCTATTATTCAAGCTAAGGCCCATTACTCCTCTAACACTTGTTATAAAATCAACGAGGTTCTTACATGATCTTCAGAAACAGAAGAGTTGGTCTGGGCGACTGGTGTTTTGGTGTTAGTTTTTCCAACACTGGCAGGTTCAGCACATGTTGAGGAGAGTAGAAAGCTTTGAGTTTGAACAGATGTCTGAAAAGGTGAAGAAAACAAAAACATCCTGAATAATACATATAGGAAATTAGTCAGTAAAGTGCCTTGTTACGTGACTTCAAGCGTAGAGGGCATATGTTGCAAGACCCATATATCTATGTCAGCACTCGAGGGGTGATGTGGTCAGTCTCGCGATGGCTGCCTTCATTTCCCAATACACTTCCTGGTGCTCATTTTAGGCTAGGTTAATCTGGAAGCCGAGGTTAATTTTAAACATCCACCTGGATATGAATTCGAACCTTAGACCAACAGTCCAGCAGGCGAGCATCGGCTCCCTGATACCAAAGTAACAACCATAAATTAAATCCAGGTTATCAAGTGAAACATAAGTTGATTTCAACAGCACAGCTTTTGATTGTACACTTCCCGAGAATGCCAAAGCATGAAATAAATATCGACAGCATAACAATATAAATCACAATTAATGACGACTTGCAAGTTGTTTTCAATCACAAATGTTTACTTTCACACTTTTTTCAGAAAGTTAAATTACTCCACACCTACTTCCAGATTTTTGTGTTGGCAAAACTATTAAGTTCAGATGTCCCACATCCCCTACATAAATTTGTGTCCCCACAACCCTTAAATATATCTATGAGGGGAAGTCAATAAGCAAGTCACAAATCACTATATGATTAACTAAATATGATAACTTGAAACCAGTTTATTTGTATACATGCATTGTCCCTTTATTTCTTAACGTAATTTCCACTAACATTAATGCACTTATCCCATTGTTTTATCAGTCCTCCCAAACCGGGTGCATAGAACTGCTTGCTCTGTTTTCTAAACCATTTTTTCACTTCACGTTCAACTTCAGCGTCATTCGCAAAATGTCTCCCGCCAAGGTGGGTTTTCAGTGGACCAAAAAGGTGGAAATCGCTAGGGGCTAAGTAGAGGTTGTAAGGTGAATGTTCCAGAACTTCACACCTTAGTTGGTTAATTTTCTCCTGAGTTAATTGAGCCGTATGTGGTCTGGCATTGTCATGAAGAAGCATAACTCCTCTACTCAGCAGTCCTGGATGTTTCCTTCGAATTGTATCATGAAGCATCGATAGAACTTCACAGTACAATTCATAATTCATATTGTCACCTTTCTTCTTGAAATTGGTTAAAAGCACGCCTTGACAATCCCAGAACACTGTCAGCATAACCTTCCCTGCTGATGGCGTAACCTTGAATTTTTGGACACAGGGCGAAGAAAGATGTTTCCATCACATTGTTTCGGGCTGGTAGTGGTGCACCCATGATTTGTCCCCAGTAACAATCCTGTTCAGCATGTCTTCTCCTTCATCTTCATATCGACAGAGATGATGCAAGGACAGGCCAGATCGGTTCAGTTTGTGTTCCTCCTTCAATTGTCTGGGTACCCACCTTGAGCACACTTTATTAAAATTCAATCGATCATGCATTATGCTATATGCTGAACCATGTGAGCACCCTATTGCAGATGTTACAGAGCCTATTGTTGATCGCCTGTCACCTCTAATCATCTCCTCTACCCGTTGCATGGATGCTTCTGTTGCAATCTCAACAGGATGACCAGATCGGATTTCATCAACAATTTTAGAGCGTCCACGAAAAAAATTTTCTACCCAGCTATGCAACGCTTTAGGGGACAAATATTTGTCAGCATAAACAGGAAGCATTTCCTTACGAATGTCCCTTGCAGGCAGTCCTTTTGCCCACAAAAAACGCACAACAGCACGATGCTCTTTGGTTGTACATTCTTCTTCTTCTTCTTCGTTCATCCGGAGTTTTTTTTCGGACGTGATTGCGTTGTGCCTGTTTACAGCAGAGCTGCGTTCTTGCGCCATTAGGCCGACACATCCGACTTCTGCGGGCATTTGTTGACCAGGTTAACCTTCCCGGGGGTTTCTTAGGACGTTAGACTCTCACTGTTGTGGTGTTATCTCCCATCCCAGCTGGCCCATATAGAACAGCCAAAGGCATCCTGGTCGGCCCTCAAGGGAAGGCAGGGGCAGACCATGGGCATTCCCCGCCATCCAAGGAGGCTTCCATAATTGCAGAGCCATCACACACCGCTCTGGTACTGGGCTCACCCAAGGAATCGTCACGTCCTGCACATGGCTGCTTAGCCTCACTTCCGTATATTGGGCCTTCCGTTCACCATAGGTTGTTCTTCCAGAAGCCGGAAGAATGCAGTTTGCAGATGACATCCACACAGTGAGCTTTCGATTCGGACTTTCCACGTAATGGATTTGCTATCCAAGCAATATTCCATTTTGTGCCACTAGGACACTTTTTCCATCTTTTTTGAAGCCCACACAGTGAGCTTTCGATTCAGACTTTCCACGTAATGGATTTGCTATCCAAGCAATATTCCATTTCATGCCTCTGGGAGGCTTGTGTAACCGACATGCCTGTGGTAATGAAGTGTGGCAGTCTAAATACTTCTTCATGTACATTTAAATGTCAATCTGAATACAGTTAAAGTAAGCTGCAGTCGACTTGAGCTTGTTGATATCTCCATAGAGCTTGTCCTAGAATGAAGCAGGTGTGGGCCAAAATATCTTTCTCTGTTCTGCATACATTGGGCACTCTTGCAGCAAATGTTTAGCTGTCATTTTACCAGTTCCACAATTACATTCATCTGTATCTCCTATCTTTAGTTTGTTGAACAAGTGGTATTTCAACCTGTTGTGTCCTGTGCGGAGTCTGAAGATTGCTACTTGTTCTCTTCGGTCGAGTTTGTAATATGCATCATCCTTCTGGTGGCCTGGATGCTCTGATTCCCATTTGGTTCTATAAGTGCTTTTTATCAACCTCTTTGCCTCATTATAGGTTATGTCTATGTCAGGCTGTGGTAGTCGTCTGCCCTCTTTTGCCAGTCTGTCAGCCTCTTCATTTCCAGGTATACTGCAATGTGATGGGATCCACTGTATTACAACTTTTTTGGATTTCTGGCATAGACCATGGAGTGCTGCTCTTAGGTCGGCTATTTCTGTGCTGTTATTGCTCTTCAGTATTGAGACAGCTGACTTTGCATCTGTAAAGATAGCTATTTGCGTCTCTTTATTTTCCTCCATCAAGAGCATTTCTGCTGCAGTTTTCAGAGCCTCTACCTCCACTTTGAAGTTACTTGAAAACTTTCCAGTTGCCACTGAATGTGTTTTTTTCACTCCATTTTTTAAATTTAGGAGAATTCCTCCTCCTCCATTCTCTACTGAATTTTTGGCTGATCCATCTGTATATGCATGGGTCCAATTGCTGCTTGGGTAATGTTCTTTTATGTAGTTTAGGGTTATTTCTCTTCTTTCGGTTTCATGCTGAGTGTTCTTTTTCTCAATACCAGGAATGTTTTCTATCATCTCAGGCAGTAGCTGCTGTCTCCAAGCTGGGAACTTGTCTGCATTGTAAATGGGTTTGACTGTTGATATGTTAAGTATGGGATCTGCCCTGATCTTTCGTTTAGCAGTTTCTACAAAGTTGCTACGCTTCAGTCTTCCCTTTCCAAAACCACTAAACCTTTTATACATAGGGTGGTCTGTCAATCTTCTAAATTTTTCAGCTTGTTGCTGGGCTCTGCTATCTCTTCTATCCTGCATTGGTTGTAAACAAGTGATCTTTTCTAGTTCATTAATAGGCGTTGTCTTCAGGCTTCCAGTTATGATTCGCATTCCTTGATTTTGGACTCTGCTTATTTTATTAAAGTTTGACTTAGCTGCTGTTGCCCAAGCTGCAATGCCATATTCCAGTACTGGCCTCACCCGTCCAGTATATAACTTCTTGAGAACTTTCTCATCTGCTCCCCACGTTGTACCAGCAAGCTTTTTCATGATTGCCATTCTTTGCCTTGCTCTTGTTCGATTTTTCTCAACCTGTGTCTTCCATGTCAGGCGACGATCAAAGGTGACTCCTAGATAGTTTGGATTTTCTTCATGGCGCGATATTTTTCCATTCAATACCAGCTTAGGTTGCTGAGTTTTAGTTGAGAGGGAGAATACTGTGCATGTTGTTTTCTCCTCACTTATCTTCACTAGCCATGATTTTGACCAGTCCTCTAGCGCTAATAGGGTTTGCTGTATTCTGCTGTTAGCTGTACTAATATATTCTTCAGATGTCCATATGGCTAGGTCATCTGCAAAGGATGATGTGTGTACTCTGGCTGGAAAATTTTCCGTGATGTCGTTTATATATGCTAGGAATAATGTTGGTGAAAGAACTCCTCCTTGGGGGACACCTTGCTCCAACAGCATCATTTTGCTGGTTTGTCCTTGTACTTTTGTCCTGGCAGTTCTGTTCTCAAGGTAGTGGCTGATCCATTTGTACATTTTCCCACAAACATGCATTTTTTGCAGTTTTACTTTCAGTCCTTCCTTCCATACTTTATCAAATGCTTTTTCTAAATCTATCCAGACCGCTAGTGTGTGCTTTTTCTCTTGGAAGGCATCCTCTATTTCCTGAGCTATATAGGTTATTTGATCTTCAGTGGATCTGTACTTTCTGAATCCTGCTTGGTGAGGTGTTAAGAGTTGGTTTTCTTCCAGATGCCATGTTAGCCTGCCATTGATAATGCGTTCCATTAATTTTCCTACACAGCTAAGAAGACTGATAGGTCGATAGCCATTTGGTTCTTCCAGGTCTTTTCCTTTCTTTGGGACTGGTATTAGTATAGCTTCCTTCCATGCCTGTGGGACTATTCCCCTCTTCCAGCTGTAATTTAGGACTGCTAGTAGTTTCTTTTTTGCCTTAGTGCCTAGTCCTATTAGCATTTCATTTGTGATTCCATCCTTTCCTGGTGATGTCTTCTTTTTTAGGGTATTCATTGCCTGTTCCATTTCTTCCATTGTTAGATTTGCCATCATATATTCTGCTGCTGTCTCTGTATATCTATGATGTATCTGTTTATCTATGATTGCTTTCTTCTGTTCGGCTGTAATATCAATGTGGTTTGCACTGGCATAGTGTTCCATTAGTGCATTTGCAGCCTTTTTTCCTGTAAGCAAGGCATTTCCTTGTTTAATTGTTATTTGTTTGTTGCTAGGTCCTTCATTGTTCATGGCTTTCACTAGTTTCCATAGTTTGTTTCCATCCCTGTCAAAATTCAGGTTTTCTGTTTTTTTCCTCCAACAATCTCTTGTTGTTTGATTTACTGTTCTTTTATATTTTGCTGAGATGGCTTTGAGAGAGATGTTCGCTTCAGTTGTTTGTTCTCTCTCTGCGGTCTTCCTAGCATCTTCAACTTTGTCCTCCAAAATTTGTAGTTCCTCAGTCCAGTATAATTTGTAATTTTTCCTCGCTCCTCTTGGAATAGACAGTGGCCGCCTGTATTATTGCTCTGTTTAGACTTTCCACCATTTGCTTCATGTTGCCATATCGTGTATTTATGTTTTCACAATATTTGTCTGTTAGTATGGAAAATCTGTCCCAATCTGTTCGTTTGTAATTCCATCAAGGCAAAGGCTTTTGCTCCTGTGGAACATACTCCATATTTATTACAAGCTTGATTGGTCTGTGGTCACTACCTGCTAATTGGTCAAGCACATGGCGATCGATTTTGTGGAGGATGTCTCCTGTGCAGAAAGCTAAGTCTGGAGTAGAAGTGGTAATCCATCTTCTGGAGTAGAAGCTCGGTGTGTCATCCGCTTTGTTGAGTAGATGGAGATTTGAGTCTATTTCCCAGTCCTCCACTTCATCTCCTCTTTTGTCAGTATCTGGGTATCCCCATCTTTCTGAGCGGCTATTAAAGTCTCCGACAACAATGCAATTTGTGCCAGTTATTTTCATGTTTGAGAGTGTAAGATCCTTATCTGCCGGGCTATACAGATTGTAAATTCTTATTTTCACGTCCTTTATCATTATATCAACACCTATAATTTCTGTTTGGTTGTCAGAGATCACAGATACTTCGCTGCAAGGTATTGTATTTCGTGTAAGTATTACAACTCCTCCTTTGTGTCCTTCGTGGTCGAAATGTGTGGCCTGATATCCCTCTACTGAAAATGTGCGATTGGCGTTGAGGTGTGTCTCTTGGATGCATGCCACATCTATTCTATCTTTATGAAGACGCTGTGTTAGGGAGACTTTCTTGTTATAAACTCCTTCGGCATTCCATTGTAGTATGTTGAGAGTCCGGGGTGTTTGGTCAATAGCTCTTAACCTACTCCTCTGTGCCTTGACTCCACAGCACAGGGGAAGGTGACCACCAGTAGTCATGGGTGGACCCCCTCGAGGCAGGGGGCCCGGCACTATCACCGCCTGATGGGACTTCACGGGATTAGCACCATAACGATTAATTTTCATCTGTGGCATCATGAAATGATAAAGTTACGTTGCACTTCTTTGTCAAGCCTGTGGCTCAGTACATCCGATTTCGACAAGCATTTGTTCGGGATGCTTTCCCTGGCCTTTGACTGTCCCCAGTCTACCTACAAGGCAGCAGGTTTGTACGTCTCTTCGTCTGGTCCCTCTCCCTTGACCTGTCCGACATGGGTGACCCTACCAGTAGCTGTGCTACCGTCGGCATAGCTCTTGGGGTCATTGGAACGCGCAAGCCCCTCTACCTCGTCAAGGTGGACGCACGGCAGAGGGGGGTTGTACATTCCATAAGTACAGTCGCCATTTTGTTTATGTGCTGCGCATGCGCATGAGACACCTAGCGCCACCTGACGAACTGGAATATAAAGTTCGATGTTGCTGTCACCTAATGACATCTGTAGAAAACACCAACTATACATTTACCTGCCATCCCACAGAACTGTGTAACTTACTTATTGACTCGCCCTCGTATGTTCCCAATCCCCTAAATATATCTGTGTCCCCACATACCTAACAAAATTTCTAAGTGACATCTACACTAGTGGGTACATTCTTAGTGATCTATTAACCCTTTACAAGGCATAGCGGCCAATACCGGCCGATCGCTTAAAACAAGCGTAGCGTCCGATTCCGGCCGATACTATTATGCATTGTAAAAACGCGATCTCTCGGCTTTCCGACACTTCCGACGGCTACTTTCACTTTCGCCGATAGCTTGACAACGTGGCCGCCATTTGTAAATGCGCTACAATGAATTTGAACAGACTTTTGCGGACTTTTTTTGATAGTTTTCGGGATTTTCACGCTGTTTTTCAAAATGGATTTCGGCGATTCTTCAAGTGATAGCCGAGATTTCGCTCTGTTCAATTTAAATGACATTAAAGGGCACGAAGTTGATTATTAATCGGAGCTAGATATCAGTGCAAAGCGTTACTTTGCATTAGCAGTCGTGAGTCAGACTTTAAAGAAAGTGATTATGATTCTGAAAATGTGTTTGTAAATTGCAGTATAGATGATGGAAAATCACAAAAAACATGCCGTATTTCGTAAATATCTGTGTTCATATATGGATTACCGGCAACAATCACGTGAGTAACATATTCTGCATGCTTTTCCCTTCATTGTGTTGTTTATTTAACTAAAATCGGTTGACTAACACCTTATTTGTGATGTTTTTACTAACGCGACCCGAAATTTTACAGAACCTGAAAAAATCTTGCCCGTTCAGGGCTACAAAATGGACAAGCATCTGCCCTGTAAAGGGTTAAAACCCATCGTTAAAGCTCTGCCAAATAAACCAGGCACTTTAGAATGCTAAGAGCATCGCACAATATGTCTTAGGAGTCACATGACAAAACTGTTACTAAGAATAATTATGATAAGAATAAGAAACACGGTTAAACCAGAAATTAACGATGAACAGTGCGGATTTGTAGAGGGAAATGGGACAAACAATGCTATATATTTTCTTAGGACACTATTATAAAGAGCTATAGAAGTAAACACAGATCTGTACTTATGCTTCATAGACTACACAAAAGCATTTGACAATGTAAAACATGAGGAAGCAAACTATTAGAGCGACTAAACATTGACAGCAAAGATCTGCAAATAATTAAAGTATATAGATTGGCAGCAAACAGCAGCCATAAGAATCAACAAGCTTTCAGGAACATTTCAACCATCCCAAAAAAGGATCCAAAGAACAACTGTGATTGGTCAATACTTTAAACATTTTATTACTATCGTATGACACAATCACTCATAGCCAGCAATGGGAAGTCATGCTGTATAGAAGTTGCATTTAGACCAAAATAACAGGGTCAAAGGTGACAAGCTGTTTTGAATATTTTTGTAGCGTTCGCTCTCTTTGAAGTCAAACATAGTCCACCGGGAAGGTTAACCCGGTCAACAAATGCCTGCAGAAGTTGGATGTGTCGGCCTAACGGCGCAAGAACGCAGCTCTGCTGTAAACAGGCACAACGCAATCACGTCCGGAAAAAAACTCTGGATGAACGCAGAAGAAGAAGAAAAAGAAGAAGAAGAAGAAGAAGAAGAAGAAGAAGAAGAAGAAGAAGAAGAAGAAGAAGAAGAAGAAGAAGAAGAAGAAGAAGAAGAAGAAGAAACATAGTCCACATGTACTACTACTACTAACAGTTGCTACTGTTAGGGAGAGCAATGGACTGATATTTTGTGTGTGGGTTGCTTTTCCCTATTACCAATGTCCCCTGCCAACAGGTGAACTTATTCCGACTTCTGAGGTACTTGTAATTTACACCACCAAGTCAAGGAAGAGAAATCAACATTTAAGTCCAAATGACTATTGTGTGAAACAAAATCTCACTAACGTGGTCACCAGAAGAAGTTTCAGCACACTGAACCCATTAGCTACAACTACTTCCAAGTTTTAAATAAACAAAAATGTTACCCTGAAAATCTCAGTCCCCTTGTCACCACACAAATCTTTTACTGCTGTACAGACAGTCTCCAGGGCATTGATGTCAGCAATCCACTGTTTCAAGTTCGCCAGATTTTCAATCACATCTGTGTACGTAAACAAAATAAATGTGTCACTGACATACAAGAAAGGTAAAAGTAGCCCCAAGCAGATACTATCAGTGGGGCGTGAATATTCTAGGCCTCATGGGAGTCTCCGTGGTGAAGTGGTCAAGCCGTCTGACTCGGGCTCCGAAGGTTGTGGGTTTGATTCTGCGCCGTGTCCTTCGGTTCATGAGTGCAATTTTTTTGGAGACTCCTGAGGGTAATCGCTGGAGTTACAGAATTTGTGCTGTATGTGACACTTTCCGCAGTTCACTGCAGAAAGAAACTGAACCATATGAAATAAAAACTGGTGCAATGTACACTCCGTAATTACAGTCGCCATTTAGTTTATGCGCTGCGCATGAGACACCTAGCGCCACCTGACGAACGGGAATATAAAGTTTGATGTTTCCCTGTCGACTTTCCAGCAACTTTTTTATTCTAGGCCACAATATATGGGTGGGGTGGCAAGATTCCTTCCCCACTGCCTTTCCTGTCCCGACAATTATAAATATCTTCTGGAACAATTTCTATGTAGCTGAAGTGACCCCCAGAGATGTACAGGTCACAGAAAAATAACCCTACCTCTGATAATAATTAAACATGGACCATTGTCTTGGTAGGCAAGTAAACTAGCCACTATACCACCTCAACTCCATCACTGACATACAGCTGACTGCCACATTCTGTAAAGTTTATGCAACTAAATACCAAGAAAGAGGTGTGGTAGTCTAGTGGCAGTGTGTTTGCTCAACTATAGGGTGTATTTTTAATGACTGTGCAGTGTCTGAATATATTGTCGGTCCAAGTTTCGTATTCACCCTCTGTAAAGTTCATACAAAATAACATAAATACAAAACTTGGACCGGAAATATTTTCAAACATTGCACAGTCATTAAAAGTACACCCTAGTAACACAGTGGTCTCAGATTTGAACCTGCACAGCAGCAGGATTTAACTGTTAATGACCAGCTCGGTTCATAGGTAGCAAGCCTCTTGCGGATGATACACAAGGAATGAATTGTGAACATGGGAGATGACACTACACATTGATGATGCCAGTTCTCTAGCACACTTTACAGCTAAACTTACAGACACCTATAGGAATGAATTGTGAACATGGGGAATGACACCACACATTGATAATGCCAGTATGCTAGCACACTTTACAGCTAAACTTACAGACACCTAAATAGAGAATTCTTTGTTTCACAACCTAGATATTTTTTAATCACACTCAATTCAAACAGCGACTGGCTTTTTTATTTTTTAAAAATCTTTACAGGTGGGATGCACTGTTAGAGAGTACATTTAAATGGTTGCGCACACAGCAAGCGTGAGTCAGGTGAATTAAGAGATCGACTCTAGTAAATTTATATTATATTGTTACTGCTATTCCACCCGATTAAGTTCTACATCATTATCATCATCATCATAATCCAGTAGCCTGACCTGAGCAGGACTCCACCCCCATAATCAATCAATCAATCAGGTGCCATCTCCATAGTGAAGGTTGGCTGCAATGGATCTCCAACACTGTCTGTCTCTCGCCTTGACTGTACATTCAGTCAGGCTGATGTTCGTCCATCTCTTGATGTTATCTTCCCATTTGTATCGTCTACCTCTTGCTCGCTTGCCCTCAACCATAATAGTGTTGTACAAATTCTCCCTATCATAAGCCAGGTGCCCTGCCTCTGCTGCTGGCATGGGTAAATTATCAATCACATTTTAAATGGTATTATCTCGAGGTCTTTCTCTACTTCACCTTTCTGGTACACCACCCTCCACAATTATTGTATCTAGACTTTCAGACTTTTTTTTTACATGACTGCAGGGTTTCTAGTGACAGCTGCTCCCATCGAGGATGAACTGTATTTTTCGTGGCGGACTTTTGTATTGGAATTCCGGCAGCGGTATTATACATAGTATACCTGTGTGGGCTGTTGGTTTGTCAAGACTCGTCTGTTTAAATTTTCACATGGGGCAGTGAGGAGCATTTTATGTGATATTCACTGGCACAGGAATGGGGCGACGCTTTGCCGTGAAGTTGGAACTGCAACTAACTAATTAATTAACTTTTACATGACTAAAATATTTCACATTCCCTATTTTTGTTTGTCTTTATAATCCATCTTCTTCAATACTTTCTGCCCAATGAATTTTTATTATTTTTCTGTAATGTGTATGTTAAAAACAGGCAAGTGCTTTTCAGCTGTGTTGTTCAATATCCAGGTGTCTCATCTGTATGGTGATGCAGGAAATATGTATGCTCTTTAGTATTATCTGTTTCAATCTATAAAAGTGTTGTTTTAATTTTTGCAGAGTGATGTTTGTTATTCTTTTAATTTGTCATCACATTTATGTCTTCTACATACTGTTCATTAATTTTCACTATAAAAATATGTACAATAAACAAACAATATGAAGGTAAATAAATGTAAGCTTTCAAAATGTGGATAGATAGAAAGAGTAGGAGGCATATCATGACAACATAAAACAAAGCAGTCAGTATTACAAAACCTGAGAGTGAAGAAAATACGAGACCAAAGTGAGACAATTAAGGTACACTCAAGCTGTATACATCACAGCTACATGCTACAGGATATGCAGGAAGGGAAAGTGGAGGAGAAGCATGCAAGAGGACGACAACGTTACATACGGATGGACAACTTCAAGAGATGGTATGGAAGTAGATTGTATAAGAGCACCATAAAGGCCTAGGACAGAGGATGTTAAAAAAGGATGATGATGGTAGTGAAAAAAAGATATATTACAAGCTGAAGTTTGAAATTTGCACCATGAAAACCTAGGACAGAGGTTGTTTAAGACTGCTTATAGCTAACTTTTAATGCAGAGATAGTTTAACAAACAAAAAAAATAGAAAAAAAAATGATGACAGTAAAACAGAAAATATGATAACGATAGTTATCATAATAAAGTAAATTGATGATAGTGGTAAAAAAAGAGATATTACTAGCTGAAGTTTGATCAACTTAGTTTTTTACTGTTAATTTGTAAACATGTTGAAAAATCAAACTAACTCTTACCTTGCTGTTTCAGACCCAACAATGGAAATATTGTGCTGAATATACATACATCACTAGCAGTCAGCTGATCCTGGAAATATATTACATGTGAGATGTAGCTGACATATATACAGCATGTATGTTTGTTTACTAGTATGAGAAACAGCAATATATAAGATATAACTGACACATATTTACATCATATGTGTTTATTAGTATACTTTTATCTATTGTTTGAAAAAATGGCTGTTTCAACTCTGGTCATTAGCATTTAGTAAAAGATTGTTATTTGAATAAAATAATTAACTGCATCCCATTCTCACTTCACTCCCCTTTCCCCCTAAAAAATGTGGCTTTTGTACAATATTATTATGAATTTCATCAGAAGTTTCCACCTTTGATTTACAGCTATTGTACAATCCACCTTTAACTGATATCTATTTACAATCCACCTTTGATTGCCAGTTACTATACAGTTCACCTTTGATTGACAGCTACTGTACATCTACTGTACATACATGCACTTGTGTATAATACGTACTTATGTACGATATGCATGCTTGAACTAGCTCAAAGTTTTCTGATAAAGTGGAAATTTATGGATAATACCACCATAATTTTTCAAAATTTAAGGCTTTAAAAACACAATATCATACATTAGAAAGCACACAGCATATTAAATGTTGCATCATTTTCACTATAAAACTGTGAAAAAATTTTAAGAGACTTCCCGAAGGAAATTACTTTTGATATTGACAATCATGCATTTTTTAAGTATTATTGAATAAATCGTGCCCTTGTTTCGGAAAGCACAATGGAGTCAAAATTGTATGCATTAAATGTGAGATTTTGTGATAGTTCAACACACTTCTTAATAAAATGGCCGGTTACAGCAGACAATATTTAAAATGAACCTGGGGTGGGGCCGACCCACCTAGAATGGGTAGCAGGAAATGACCTAGAATGTAAAGGCTGCCGGCGTCAAGTCGACCACATCAGCCATTGAGTGCCGACTGCTCGATACAAATATGGGGTTAGTCATATATATATATATATATATATATATATATATATATATATTACTAGCTGACCCGGCCCGGCTTCGCCCAGGCCCTGGAGGGTATCTATCTATCTATCAGTCTGTCTGTCTGCTTGTTAGTCTGTCTGTCTGCTTGTTTGTCTGGCTGACCCGGCCCGGCTTCACCCAGTCCCTGGTGGGGAGCATCTCATTTAATTCATATAAGTAGTCATATAAGCTCTCCCGTTCCCGACTATCTGTCTGTCTGTCTATCTGTCTGACCCGGCCCGGCTTCACCCAGTCCCTGGTGGGGAGCATCTCATTTAATTCATATACATAGTCATATAAGCTCTCCCGTTCCCGACTATCTGTTTGTCTGTCTATCTGTCCCGGCCCGGCTTCACCCAGTCCCTGGTGGGGAGCATCTCATTTAATTCATATACGTAGTCATATAAGCTCTCCCGTTCCCGACTATCTGTCTGTCTGTCTGACCCGGCTTCACCCAGTCCCTGGTGGGGAGCATGTCATTTAATTCATATAAGTAGTCAAATAAGCTTCCATTCCCGACTATCTGTCTATCTATCTGACCCGGCGTGGTTTCGCCCAGCTCCTGGCGCACAGTAACTTAAAAGAATGTCCTTCCACACACCATTCATTATTTTTAATGAAAACTGTTTTTAATCACCGACATGAAGGTTGATAAGTTCTTTAAGCAGAAAAAGATGGGTTACAATGTTATGCATTATATTTATGAAAACTTTGAAAATGCCTTAAAGATTATATCATTATTTATTATAACTCTTATGCCTGAAAATAACTATAGACAAAGAGTTTAACATTAGTGCAAGTAAGTCCAACAATATGACTATAAAGTATATAGAAATGTTATTAAAAGTTATGCCCCTTGAAATAACTTTTCTAGAGTGAAGTCCCCCTGCTATATAGAAATTATATAATGAAAAATGAAAAAGTAAATGTTATTAAATAAGTAGAAGATTTTACTCTAAGAAACTATTATAGTCGGTTGCACAGGAATGAAAGGAAGACGTGTAGAAAATTTCATCTCAATCAGATGTACCGTTATCGAACGCATCCAATACAAAGCTACCCACAAAATATATATCTATAAAAATCGTTGTATGTATGTGTGACAAAACGCGATTATCTGTCTTGGGTCGTCAGGATTCCGCACTATTTTGGCGCGTCATCGGGGACTTTCCCAGCTAAGAATAGACTGAGGGAAGCCGATGAAGGACTTACGATCTAGAATATTCTCGAAACACCGAAATTCGAGTAACCCGTGATGCTGGGTATCGCTCTAAATTCTCGTGCAGAGAGATCTAGAAACTCTAGGCGGGGAATGACGGTTATCCCGAGAAAGTATCTTTTCTCGAGAAGCACTCGCTTCTAGTGCGCATTGAGTTGGCACGAAGCGGGAATGTGGCTAAATCAGTCATTCACTTACTGTCGTTGCCACAGAATAGACGCAGGCCCGAATGTGAGCCGTTTTGTGTGCGTCTCCCCTCAACCATTATGCGGCTGACTGTTAGATCAAGGAAGCTGAGAAGCCCTTGAACAGTTCGGAGCTGTCTGGAGATCTGGTTGTCCAATGCAGGTAGATAATTGTTTAAATCATGTAACTTTGTACGTGTGTTCCACACGCCATTGTTCTAACCTCATTACCTATGCGGATGTCCTTGCATACTAATTAGCAAACCGATCGATAACGCAGTTGATGGCGAATCGTGTTTGTTTACCGTGTGCTCGCGAAACAGCTGTTAGAAACGCCGTATTGTGATGTAGGCGATTTGGGTTCCAAATGTGTGTACCATATTTTGACAATCGTTACATCTATTAGGTTGCTGTGTTTGAATAAAACCTAGTTACTTGTGCCGGATGGAAACCTAGATTAGTTCAGTCAGTTGCTGAAGCCCGAAGAACGGTTAGAAAACCAGGTAAGTGGTAGGTGGAGTTTCAGACAAAATTGTGCTTAGTTACTAAGTAAAGGAAGAACTTAGTTCTGTGCCACCAGGAATGATGTAACTATGGTGTAATAACTTAATAGTGAATTCATTGTGTGGAACAGCGGATTTCTGTGTCAAGGTAAGTTGCTTTGGTGCTATATTTATATATATATATATATGATGGGACATTGTGTGCATATATATTAGATCATGGCATGTGATACTTCCTGGAGTAAGTCCGAACGCCGAATAGGTCGTCGTGAGATAACACTGCGTGCCGTCGCGATATAAATGTGCGTTCTGAAATCTTGTCTCAGCTATCCTGTCTCTTTCGTACTGGCGCTAGTGTGAGTGAATG
>JACEFZ010015541.1:0-49843 GCA_014155875.1 Cepaea nemoralis
TATGTCTATCCCTAGACTTGGTATATGTCTATCCCTAGACTTGGTATAGAAAACTTTTTGCCGTGTATCTTGTCATACACGGCTTTCTGAGCCTCTGCTGACAGGTGAAAGTACCACCTAGTGGGAACTTCGAACCTATGCAGGTCCACGACTCCCCCAAAAGGTACACCTCCTGGACCAGTTAGGGCACTCATAATAAGTGCGGGTGTTGCTTTAGCAGCCGCCCCGGGACCAGTTATGGAACACACTATCGTTCCGGACTGGTGGAGTAGCTGGACATCGTAGTCATTTATCGAGATCCCGACATCAGTGATATTCGAATACATATTCAAAAATTTGTTGTTTCAGTTAATAATTCCGGGGAAATATCCAGAAAATCAAAAAAAACAACGAATATCACCACTAAATCCGGAAATAATACACAATTTCACACTTGCGGTTTTCACAATTGTGAAGAGAAACCAGAATCTTTCAGAGACTGAAAGGACGGTGTTTTGCAGTGTTGTTTGACTACGTTGTGAAGAGAAACAAAAAATCGGGTCGTCCATTGAGGGGACAGTCGCTAACATCGTGCACGGAGCTTGCAGCGTTGGAACATTGTATATATTGCATTAACAAGTACATTTTATTCATTTTTAGCAGTAAAAGTATTTGAAACTTTAGGATGTCAAATTATTGTGTTAACTGTGAATAAGTGGTGTCATTATATTAAACACTTAACAATTAATGCAATTAATTGCTTCTGTAGAAACAACGTTGGCGAGTTATGTCCCTTGCAAACACTAAAATGAATATTATGTTCCCATGAAAAAGAGGTATTTGTTTCCCCTTAAATTTCGCTTACCAAGTGCACAGGCCGTCAAGAGCATACACGATAGCTAATGGTTAGCCTGTAGATCATGTAATTGAGTCCCCAATATTACTCCCGGGTTGACTCAGCCGAAACTAAGCACCATGAAATGTTCTGGAAAGTAAAGGCGAAGTGTGCGTTATTGAGTGCCAATTGTTTTACAAAAATGTGGCATTGCCAGCTGAAGGGAATGACATACACACCTAACTAGTACCAGATGAGGAGCTTCGGATTTTAATGTTTGTATATACTCCTGGAAACTGCTGAGCGTAATCTTGCCATGAAATCAACCTACAGCTGAAAGATGCTGGTTTTGACAGCGATGTCCTGTAAAGGATATGCAAAAAAAAAAAAAAAATATATATACTCCTGGAGCGAAACGCAAGTGGGTCTCAGAGGGACAACACAGTACCCACTCTGTCCCATCCCGTCTCGGTGGCTATTCCACATTTTAAGGCGGGTGAGGGGGGATTTCCGAGTAAAAAAAAAGAGTTAGGACCGTCTTCTGGGTCCTTGGGATGTTATATATCGGGATTGTCATGAACTTCACGGGTCCCGAGAATCATCCCTCAACTCTTTGAGTGTGCCTAGATCTTTTCTGTTGTAAATCGCACACTCAGATAAAACTCCGGGAATGCTGAGTTGCCTTCACTGTCGTGAGGTAATGCTCGAAGATCTTCGGCAGGTTCCGTGAGTGTGTCCTTCCGGGACCTGACATGAAGGGGCCATTGGGTAGCCAGTCATCAAGAAGGGAGGCCGGTTCTATAGCCAGCTGTATAATTGGTATCACAGGGAGTCGGAGAATGTTCTACAGCGGAAGTTGTTTCTGTTGAAGCTATCCTTTCACGGCCGTGACCACCAGCTGTAATCTATGCAACTCTTATGGAATCAGGGATTGATCTACAGTGGTGACATTGTTGTCCTTGAGACGAGAGGCCGTGTCTTTGACCAGCTGTATCATGTTGTACCTTTGGGGATCCAGAGAGTGGACCTACAGCCCAAAGTTTGATGAACCTACCGGGTCGCTGTCTGTTGTATAGTTGTTTATAAGTTTTAATGGCAACACACTTTTATACTTGGCGTTGCTTAATGACATAAGCCTGGGTCATTGACATTGAGTTGAGTGACCGGGCATGAGGAAGAATGGAGATGAGAGTGGGAGACAGTAAAGTGACTGACCTGGCTACGAGGAAAACAATCAACCCTCAGAAATAATGGGGCGGATATGAGTGGAAGGCCCCAGGGGGGATGGGTCGAAAGACAGTTGTGTGTTGTGTGAAGTCAGGAGACTGGAAAGTCAGGGAGAGAAGAGACCGACTGCGGGTGAGGTCGTTTAAGAGAGAGCTCCGTGTTGTGTTGTTCTCCTAGTTGTGAAGACAGGCCTGAACCCAGAGTGGGTTCTGTAGTGAGTGTAGGCCTAAACCCAGAGTGGGTTCTATAGTTGAGCAGTGGCTCCAACCCAATGTGTGGGTTGTATTGTGGGAGATCCAGCCGTGGACTGTAGCTGGATTACCTGTCGTGTGGATTGAGATAAGAAGCAGGCCGTGAGAAGGCATTGATGTGTGCTGGTTAAAATTGTGAGGAGGATATTTATAATCTATGGATTACATTGTTTCTGGATATATACATATGTTCCGTGAGTCTGTGTTATTTCTGTAATAAAGGATTATGTGCGCCAACTGAATCTTGTTTCATGACTGGTGAATATGCACTGCGGGGGTGAGTTACATTGCAAGACAGATATCTCCATTGACACACCATGAGTATCGTTACCTAGACAACGACCATCACACAATAATATCATGAGCATATCATCGTAAGAACTTCGTGATATTATCATCAAGAACGACGTGTGACATCTGGGGTCTCTCCTGGCAAGAACGACGGGGATATATTGATTATCTGAAAGGCTACATGGGGTCAAGAGCATTGTAAACATTGTTGTCATTTTGAGATATCTGTGGGCTCTTCGCTGAGAGAGGAGTTATCTGTGACGTCGTTCCATCAATTGAAACAATACTGCGTCAAGAGGGTAATGTGAACTCTTTTTGTGTGTGCGCCACATAAACACAGACAGACAAAGTCTCAAGCTAGCAGACAGTTCAAGGGAAGTTCACGTCAAGTCCACTACAGGTGAATTGGAACCAACCATATCGCTGAAGCGAGAGGGGGTGATAAAGACACGCCATACAGACTAACCGGGAAGAGTCCATTACGGTGACAGGTAAATTTGATACCAGGCAGGAGTGCTGAAACTAGCAGACGCGGCGATGAAAGACCAGTGTTGAATCCAGAGTGGCGAGGGCAGCGTGTGTGTGTGTAGGACATCGCTGGCGGGGATAATGACAGGATTGGGAACCAAAGATATTTGACAAGTGTGTGTGTGCGAAGGCAAGCGCACTGTGTTGTTGCAAGTTGACTGGTCAAGATTTGTCGACGCAGTTAATAGGCCGGGTTGAGAGAGGGTCAGCGCTGTTTACGAGGACAGTGCACAGTACAGGTAAAGTACTGAGGACAGTGAACTCTCGAGAAGGAGAGTTATCATGGATGTGTAGGATACACAGAATTGACATTTGCGTATTCACCTGGAGGGGTGACAAAAGTGGGTGGAAACAGTGCCCCTACCGCCAGAGTTGGGGCGGGTTAGTGGTGGAAAGTGGATTTTCCACTGAAAGTGATAAAGAGAAAGAAGGTTGACCTTAGGAGGCAAGGCTGTTTAACAGTAAGCAGTTACTGAGAAAATTTCCACGGAGTAAAAAGAGCAGCCGTGTCGGGGCTGAGAGGTTGGGTGGAAAGTGTTTTTTGAATGACGGAAAAGTGTCCGGTCATTTTACAGACAGTCAGTGTGGATTATTGTGACAAAGAAGACTGAGGTACTGACTTGAGGTGTCCGGCAAGGTCAAGGTTAGGGACAGTGGAAAGTTACTGGGAATTTCCACAGGAGATCGGGATAAACAAGGTTGTTTTGAAAGAAAGCCAGACTTGATGTTTCGTCTGTGTTCAAGCCGTTGTCATCATTATTCTGTTATGAGCAAACAGTTTTAACTTATCGTCATCGCAACCATGGTTGTACTTCTTTGCCGATAAGGATTTATATACCCAAATTTAAAGCGCTGAACATTGGCTGCCATTCTCCTTTTCTTTTTGGTGAATCTTGTCGGGTAACGGAAATCCATAACATTAATGATACAGCGAAGCGCCATCTCCGCAACGAAAGTAACAACATATCGAGAGAACACTTTGGATTATTACTGTGGTACCACCACGTACAGAGAAAGTACAATAACGTTACGGACTGTGTCGAGACAGAACAGTTTGGATATCACTATCATCTTCAACTTTTGTCGACAGTTGGAACTTGTGATCACCACGTGAATTCAGGAACCACTCAACAAATCAATCAGTCCTTTTGAAATCTAGTGTCGTAGACATTTCCAGCGGATTGCGAATAACTATTAAAACGAACAAAAACTTTGGTGACTGAATAAAAAGAACTTTTGGCGACGGATTAATAGGCCCATATTTGTAGGCCAACCAGTTACACATTATTATTTTTTATTGTTTTGCTCCCATCGTCATATTTATTGTTGTCGGGTGTTACGCAATTATTTGTATGTGGTCCAGTGTTTGTCAAGAGTAGGGGATTTTGTGTTGCTTCTCGAAGGCCGGGAGGCGGGGCGAAAATTTATTTTCTTACTGTGCACCATGTGTTTTCTGGGAAGTAAATCGTAAGGTCGGTTTGTTTGATTCTGCAGTGAAGCAGGGTGGTCCTAGATTATATACCGTGCCTTTTGGGTCTAACGTCAGATCTGTGTATATTTTCAGTATATATTCCTTTTCTTTCTCTCTTTCTTTTCGTTATATTTACATATAATATTTGTTGTGTTCGGATATATGTTTTTATTGTGATCTTTCGTCATTTCTGCTGTCTAGTGGTCTTGGTCAATTTATATTTATATTTTACGCGCACTGTGGGTGTCTCTACACAAGCTTGTGGTTGTTACTGTGGTTTATTTCTGTGTGATCATCGTCTCCGTGTACTCAGCTTGTGAAGTCTAGCGTTGGATAGTCATCACTTAGTGTTATCATCCATTTGTTTGTATATGTATTTATATGTATGTTTAACAATATTTTCAGGGACTTCATGAACTTGTGGTCATAGATATATAGATATAAGGGAGTATAGGTGATACTTCCCCCCTCACTACCTAGTGCTTATAGAGTGACTGGGTGAGTGCAGAGTGATATTTTAGCACTACGAAGTTACGTGCACAAGGAGTGGTAGTGTACGTATTGAAGGCACACAAAGGACTAGTAGCAGAGTCTTTACATTTATAGTTGGCTGACAGACAGCAACGTGTCCGCAAGTACAAGATGCCTACTTTAATGGATTATATTGAAGCAGGTGAAAGAATAGGCCTGAAAGGTAAAGAGTTACAGGAGTATGCAGAAGCGAAAGAACAAAAGCAGACGGAAAGAGAGGAGAAGCATAATGAACGCGAGGCAAAGCGTCTACAGGAAGAGAAAGAGACGCAAGTAAAACTAGCTGAAATGGAAAACAAGCGTCTACAGGAAGAGACACAAGTAAAACTAGCTGAAATGGAAAACAAACGTCTACAGGAAGTAAAGTTAGCTGAAATAGAAAACAAGCGTCTACAGGAAGCGACACAAGTACAACTAGCTGAAATAGAAAACAAGCGTCTACAGGAAGAGACACAAGTAAAACTAGCTGAAATCGAGTTAAGAAAACTAGAACTATCTTCGAAAGGTCAAAGTGAGGAAAGCAGAAGACCGTCGCAGTCGTCACAGAGATTAAAACTGCCATATTTTACAGACCGTGACCAATTTGAAAATTATTTGGCCAGGTTCGAGGCATCAGCCAAAGCGTTAGGTATTCCAGAGAAAGAGTATGGGTATGCGACTTGGCGAGCTTCTTACGGGTAAGGCACTAGACACCATGTTCAATTTACCTGTAGAAGAAAGGAACAACTACACTATCTTACGTCAACGTTTGCTGACAAAGTTCCAACTAACTGAACATGGATATAGAACAAAGTTTAGACAGTTAGGGCCAGAGACAAATCAAGATTTCACAGACTTTGTTAACACAGTAAAGAATACATTTAATAAATGGATGGAGCTCGCAGAAGTAGGGAAAGAATTTCAATAAATTAGTAGATCTAATGTTAAGAGACAAGGTGGTATCTGCATGCAATTCTAATGTAGTGGCGTTCTTTGAGGAGCGGAAGCCAAAGGACATAGACACAATGTCTCAGTTAGGGCAAAACTACATGACTGCACATCCTAACGTATCTATTGGGAAACTAATGAGTGAGGAAATAGTCTGTGCAGCATACACTAAACAGGACCAGAATCCAGTCATCAGACCAAGGGCGAAAAGTGTGGATTCAGCACAGAAAGGTGAGCAGCAAGAACTTCAAGATAATGGTTTCCGAGGAAACAATGTTGGTAGAGTAGGACGGTACCCATATAGAAGAGGGAACTTCCAGAGACGTCCAAATTATGCCGGATGTTGGAATTGTGGGAGCTGGAGACACAAGGCAGCAGAGTGTGATGCACAACCATCAGATGGACCAACGAACAACACTAAAAGGGAGATTACTTGTTTCAAATGTGGAAAGAAGGGGCATATCAGCCATCAATGTAGGATGAGAGAAACAGAGCACTCAAATGCAGCGCAAGTAATTGAGACGCTGAACAATGAAGATTGTAGTGGGTGCAAACCTCTTTTTGAAAAAGACAGTCAGCCAGTCCTAATATGTGGTCATACAGTAAAAGCAGGATCAGCAGTGCATGAAGGAGGAAGTCTGAAGTTGCATCAGGGATTTGTCAATGATAGACCAGCGTTAACAATTAGGGATTCCGGATGTACGTCTATCGGAGTGAGGAGAAGTTTAATAGATCCCTCCGATTATACAGGGAAAAAGATTAGATGCATAACATACAACGACACAGTAGAGTTCTACCCAGTAGCCATAATAACAGTAAAAACACCATATATCACTGGAAGAGTGACAGCGTGTGTTCTGGACTCACCAGTGGCTGATTTGATCATAGGAAATGTTATAGGAGTTAAAGATTGTACAGAAGAGGAAGTAGTTTATTGGGACCGAAAATATAGTGGAAGCAGTAACGAGGTAGTTACCACAAGAGAACCTAAATTAGAGAGTATAGCTGAGGTAGGAGAGGCACTTGAAGTAGACACAGGAACTCAGGACAAGGATAGTACAGCGGAGCAGATGAGAATGGATCCCAAATATAGTGCTAGTGAATCCCAGAGACAAGATACTACTCTGAACAAATGTTCCCAAGGGTGTAGGAGAGTAGAACATAGGCAGTCAAAGAAAGGTAGATGGTGCTTCGAGAGGAAGAACAATGTTCTCACTCGCAGGTTTTCAGATAGCAGAACTGCACGTGGGCAAGGAGCAGTACCTTTAGCACATAGAGACCGATATACTAGAACAGCTCAGGATAGTGCATGTGCAGGGCACATAGGCAAAAGGCGGATGCAGCAGAAAGCAAGGTGCCAGGTATATGGGCCAAGATTGAATAAAGAGCTCAGACTAAACAGAGACTCAAGTGTAACGGTGCAATATGCAGATAGGAAAGTTGAGTCAGGTCAAAAGAGTTTTCGCGACATTACTGACCCAGGGCTAGGGATAGCAAACAAATGTTGTAATTGTAGAGGTACCATGAGTCATGGGTACAGGAAAGGTAGACACAGCATCGACAGGAATCAGAGGAGGGTTCATGCAAGAACAGAACCACCTGATATAGGTTGGGTACACAAATAGTATTGTGTGGTCGTGAAGTAGTAAGAGATCTGAGGGTACATAAGTATAATGCTTTTCTATGATGTATTATTATTATTATTATGTGATGTATTAGTTCATGCATTGATACACAAGATAGATGGTTGTATTTATGTGTGATGAATATAGGAGTGTAATATGAGCATTTGATGTATTATGTAGTGTGGTAGCTAGAGTAAGGTGCAGCCATACTTAGGGCTACCCAGGCTATATGTCTGGGTCACATGTTTGAGTAAGTTTTAGTCTCCCAATATTTGAAAACGAAGTTTTCTTTTAAGAGGGGGGTGATGACATAAGCCTGGGTCATTGACATTGAGTTGAGTGACCGGGCATGAGGAAGAATGGAGATGAGAGTGGGAGACAGTAAAGTGACTGACCTGGCTACGAGGAAAACAATCAACCCTAAGAAATAATGGGGCGGATATGAGTGGAAGGCCCCAGGGGGGATGGGTCGAAAGACAGTTGTGTGTTGTGTGAAGTCAGGAGACTGGAAAGTCAGGGAGAGAAGAGACCGACTGCGGGTGAGGTCGTTTAAGAGAGAGCTCCGTGTTGTGTTGTTCTCCTAGTTGTGAAGACAGGCTTGAACCCAGAGTGGGTTCTGTAGTGAGTGTAGGCCTAAACCCAGAGTGGGTTCTATAGTTGAGCAGTGGCTCCAACCCAATGTGTGGGTTGTATTGTGGGAGATCCAGCCGTGGATTGTAGCTGGATTACCTGTCGTGTGGATTGAGATAAGAAGCAGGCCGTGAGAAGGCATTGATGTGTGCTGGTTAAAATTGTGAGGAGGATATTTATAATCTATGGATTACATTGTTTCTGGATATATACATATGTTCCGTGAGTCTGTGTTATTTCTGTAATAAAGGATTATGTGCGCCAACTGAATCTTGTTTCATGAATGGTGAATATGCACTGCGGGGGTGAGTTACATTGCAAGACAGATATCTCCATTGACACACCATGAGTATCGTTACCTAGACAACGACCATCACACAATAATATCATGAGCATATCATCGTAAGAACTTCGTGATATTATCATCAAGAACGACGTGTGACACTTAACTAAAGTTTGTGTTTCAGTTGTGGGTTAATTCTTGACCAGTCCGGGCGATTGCGCCGTAGCCTGTGTTCTGACCGAGATGTACAAGTTGGCCTCGGGTCAGGGGACACCAGCTGTACTTTAAGTATTGACCATGCAGGCTAGCCAGTTAGTTAGTTAGTCTAAAGATCATCCTCATTGCACATCGAACCATTCAGTCCATAAATGCTCGGATCCCCTCCTCAGCAAATCCCGCAGCGTGTAGCGTCTAACGACACCAGTTCTGTGTTGGTTTATCAATCTTCTTTGGTTTCCTGTGTAGTGTTCTTGTTTGGCCACCCCTCTTTTAATTTGCTGTTCTCGCAGTCTGGCCATAGTTGTAGATTAACAGTCATCACTTGGTTCACGCAAAAGTCTTACTTCTCGCAGAGCATTCAGAATGTCAGCCTTGTCCATGGCGCGTCCGCCCTCCACAGTAGCGTTACCTGCGAGCTTGTCAGCCCGCTGATTTCATTGTACTACCGCATGCCCTGGCACGAAGATGAAACTAATCTTTGCCAGCCGAGACCGCTCCAGAGGCAGCAACCATTCTCTTCGGATCCACCCCTCCTTTATCCTCTTGATCATGTTCATTGAGTCGCTAAGGAAACATGCCCTAGTGAATGTCTGTGCCTCGAGCCATATTATTGCTTTACTTACTGCCATGACTTCCATAGTCAGGCTACTTGTGGTTTCAGTGAAAGCACCAGAGTCCTCCTTCACAATTCTCCCTCCGGCCCGAGCCGTAAAGGCCCATGAGCTTCTCACATATCGGACGACCGACCCATCTGTGTTGATGACAGCATCACCGTCTAGTGAATTCTCGAAAATCAACGCTTGTACTTCAGCCTAGCCAGTGTAGTGAGCCTGTGTTTTGACCTAGATTAAGCAGAGGCCAGTGTTCAGCAGACAAGACGGAATGTATTGTGCGAGCCAGCTCAGTGGAGCAGTCTGGTTGAAGTGAATTATTAATACATTCAACGCCCTATCTCAGTAATTGGGTACATGAGGGAATTATTGTTGTGACAGAAGAATTCCTATTGAACAGCGCTTTAATTTGATTCCCTTAATGGATTAGGTGACATTAGTACGTTTCAATCATCATCAGGTGGCTTAGGAAACAAGTACTTGTCAGTCAGCCTCGTGTGACGCGCGAGAACCACATGCGTTTCTCGTTAAGGTGAAACCCAAATATGTAGGAGGCTATAAGCTGTAAAGTGATTATCGCCACATAGGCCTGTTTTTATTTAACTGGGCTTAGTCTGAAGGGGGAAAGATATCTTCACACCTATTAGGGATTTAACCTGGGCCAGTGTAGCGGTGGGGAGACACCCACTCATGTAACGCGTGGGTATTTCATCAGTGTTGTCTGACTCCATTCTTTCTTCGATGAGATTGGAATAATTGTCAGGCGGGTCTATCTTTCTATTGTCTCTATACTGTCATCGGAACCAGATTGTTTGGGATGGTGGATTTGACACAATTCCTAAGCAGCCGAAGGAATGCAATCATGTGATGATTGTCTTTATATACACATACACCTGTCGTGTCCTCCTTTAAAGTGTCGTCCCTGGAGTGAAGAGAGTCAACACCCACATTATAATATATTTTTTTCCCTTTTCAATATCCTGGAGAATTCACCAGCTTCCGTCCAACACACTCCATCAGCCTATGGACACCTTTTCCTATCACTCTCTCACTGTCGTACTATGCCCCCTCTCATACTTCCCCAACGCAACATACTCAACAACTCTTGCTTCTAAAAATTAATAAAGATTAATTTATTAAAAGAAAAGTGTAACGTATATGAGACGTGTATGCGAAGACAATGTGTGTCGTGTATTATACCATAAATGTATGTGTCGGCCCTCAAAGTTCAGGATCATAGTGTACACATCATGGCAAGGATCACACGACATCACAAGACTCATCACAAGGGACCTCACCAAAGTCGTGTCCTTCTCTCCAGACATGTCCACCTCCAGGAACTCTGATGACCATGAGATCTGAATCTCATGTAAATATATACTCCATGGAAAATAATAGTATTGTTCCTAACACCACTGTTCCTAATAGTTTATAGAAACTCCGGCTTCATAATTCCGGCGCGGTGAAACAAACCTGGAACACTGTCCTGTGAACAAGACTTTTTGTCTCTTGCTAAATGTTCTCTAGTTCTCACTATTAAAAAGTTATTGTCTATACTTCAATAGAGTCCTTTATTTTTGTTCTAGTCATAAGTGAACTGGATATCCATCACTACTGGTGTGTTAAAACTGGTATGACCTAAACTTATTCGGTATTTATCCTGTAGGATACATATACCATTCAGCTCCAATGAGCAATGTTGATCATCTTCCTCTAGCATAATCTCTGTTGTACAATTGCTGGCCAATCTTCCTGCGCCAAACTTTATCCGGGATCGGATTGTCTCTTGGTTTCATGTTCTTCATTCCAACCAGAGGTACCTGTAAAATAAATCATACAACTGGTGATAGCCTCCCCGTCACTGATCTCTATTAGATGATCGTGGGCCATCGGCCTCGCTCAGAAAATATAATGAACCTATCAGGGACAGATGAACTGACCACATAGGTTATCATCAGGCCAAGACAAGAAAAAAAATCAGCAAACAGAATGCGGAACCCCCCCCCCCCTCCCCCCCCCACACACACCAGGGAGCACCCACTGCAATATCCCAATTATCCCTCATTACTCAATCCTCAATTAGTAAAGCTTATCAACACTTCACTAATCTATTTTCAACTAACAGAGCCAAGTATCACTTCCCTACTCTAGTTAGTTTTCCACTAACAGTGCTAATCGTCACACTTTAGTTTTAGTTAGTTAGTTAGTCGACAGATCATCCTCGTTGCACATCGAACCATTCAGTCCATAAGTGCTCGGATCCCCTCCTCAGCAAATCCCGCAGCGTGTAGCGGCTAACGACGCCAGTTCTGTGTTGGTTTATCAATCTTCTTTGGCTTCCTGCGTAGTGTTCTTGTTTGGCCACCCCTCTTTTAATTTGCTGCTCCCGCAGTCTGGCCATTGTTGTAGATTCACAGTCATCACTTGGTTCTTGCAAAAGTCTCACTTCTCGTAGAGCATTCAGAATGTCAGCCTGGTCCATGGCGCGTCCGCCCTCCACAGTAGCCTCACCTGCGAGCTTGTCAGCCCGCTCATTTCCTTGTACTCCCGCATGACCTGGCACGAAGATGAAACTAATCTTTGCCAGCCGAGACCGCTTCAGAGGCAGCAACCACTCTCTTCGGATCGACCCCTCCTCTATCCTCTTGATCATGTTCATTGAGTCGCTAAGGAAACAAGCCCTAGTGAATGTCTGTGTCTCGAGCCATGTTATTGCTTTACTTACTGCCATGACTTCCATGGTCAGGCTACTTGTGGTTTCAGTGAAAGCACCAGAGTCCTCCTTCACAATTCTCCCTCCGGCCCGAGCTGTAAAGGCCCATGAGCTTCTCACATGTCGGACGACCGACCCATCTGTGTAGATGACCGCGTCACCGTCTAGCGAATTCTCGAAAATCAACGCTTGTACTTCAGCCTCAACAGCAGCCGGATTTTCTTGTCTGCATTTTCTATCTAGTTGGATGCAAACTGAAAAGGATGTGCAGAAGTCTGTTGGCACTTGCACCCACTCCTCGCCAGGTTCTAAGTCCTCAAGTGAACACACCTGTTGAAGAATGTCTTCGGCTTGACCCATCCACGACCGTCCTCTTTTTAACCTGCTGCCCTTCACCTTCCTAATTTCGCTATGCAGTGGATGTTGTGTGTTTGCGTTAATTTTGAGGTAGGCGCGTGCCCTGCAAACTTGTATTCTCTCTTCAATGGTTGGAAAATCAAGAAGGTAGCGCATCGCCCTGCATGCTGTATCTCTTGTTAGTTTTAACAAGCCTACAGCCTATATTAATTAGAACTAATTATAATCGGTTCTACCTTATGCAACACTGCAGTTAGATCAAATTACATCCACTCTTGCCATGACAGGCACGTGTAAAATTAAATTAACTCAATTCGCACACGGTAGACGTTTTCCATCAGAACCACAGTGCCGAAGCACGTCTTCTACAATCCAAGGTTTGCGATCAACTCCCCATCTCCAATCATGGTTTTTGGCTAAACCTCTAAAATTGGTCACGTGACATGGTTGTTTTCCTGCAGGTGTTATATGGGCAATCATCCATTGTCAAGAATCGATTTTCCCTTGCCTAGTCACTGTCAAAGTTGTCATCACTTGTTTTGACTCCCCCAACAAACTAACGAGTTACTGTATGATCCCAACAACAGTTTTCCCCAACAAGCTGTCAATAGCAATCTGCCCATCTGCGTGATGTCCGGAAACTATATGACAGATGGACTGTTATCTTCCGTGCTGAGTACTTCCGCTTTTCCCTCTGACTTGTTTATAATCTGTCAAAGCGATGTATGATTCAGCGCACTCACTTCCCCTATACATCTGCCACTGTTTAATTTTGCCCGACACGTGATGGCCGACATCCGATTGCCACCATGATCCCACGGGTTCCATCTGTATTCAATTGTTGACAAACTGTCAAGGCGATGCCGAGATCCTGTCTCCATCACCACTGAATGTTCCAAATCCGTTAGAGATGTACACGTGCAGCTACAAATATTGTCCTGGGATTTTGACATCCTATTTGTTTATACTGTTAGTAAAATAGTTGTCGCTGGCCGATAGTCCGTTTTATCAGAAAGCCTCTATAATAATCAACTGGGTAAACGCACGGTTTTATTTTGTGACATAGGCCCGCTCTTAAGAGAGTAGTCCATCTCACTCTTCTCCACCGTGAGTTTAATCCAGATGATTCATTCTTCTTCTTCAGGAGCTGGGTGTCTTGACAAGAAATCCGCTCCAACATTTTCCTTCCCAGGAATGTACTCGACTGTGAAGTTATAGGGTTGAAGTAACAACGACCCCCGCATCAAACGGGCGTTGAGCTTCTGAGAAGTAGCCAGGAACATCAGGGCTGATGATCCGACTGGACTCGAAACTTAACTCCATACAAATATGGCTGGAATTTTTGCACTGCCCACACGAGGGACAAGCACTCTCTCTCGACAGTTGAATAATTCCTCTCCGCCTGTAGAAGTTTCTTACTTGCGTATGCTACAGGTTTCAAAACCGAAGCATCGTCTTTTCCTTCCTGTAACAGAGCTGCCCCAATCCCAATTGCACTCGCATGCGTTCTCAACACAAATGGTTTGGAAAGGTCAGGGAGCTGTAATACAGGTTTGCTGACCAAGGCCTCCTTTAACTGACTATAGGCATTCTCACATTCTGGTGTCCAAATGATTTGATCCGGGGATCCCTTTTTCAAGGTTTCCGTCAACGGAGCTCCCAATTCAGTGAAGTGTGGGATAAATTTCTGGTAGAACCCACACAACGAGAGAAAAGATCGCACATCCTTCTTCGTTTTTGGCCTAGGTGCATTTCTGATTTTCTCCAGGTTCTTTTCTTCCGGGACAATGTGTCCTGGAGTGATGGTGTGGCCCAGAAATTCCAGAGTTTGGTAACCAATCATGCACTTGGTTGGACGAGCAGTAAGCCCTGCTTCCTTGGGCCTATTAAACACTCTCTCCAAGGATTGTAAGTGGTCATCCAAGCTGTCACTGGAAATCAGAATATCATCCATGAAAGAGACGATGGACGGATCCTGTAAAGGATCAAGTAAAGTCCTCATCATGCGTGTAAACACACTAGGTGCATTGCTGAGTCCAAAGGGCATGACCTTGAATTCGTAGTGTCCACTGGGTGTACTGAAAGCTAACAGTGGTCGAATCTCCGGTTTGACTGGTATCTGATAGTACCCCCGACTCAGATCCACCTTTGAAAAGTACCGAGCCTTATGGAGCCTAGCGAATAACTGAATTGGATTCGGCAAAGGTTCCACCTGAAATTGTGTGTGACTGTTCAGAAGTCGGTAGTCTATACACAACCGGTGTTCTCCATTTGGTTTCCGTAACAAAACTACCCCTGCATTGTATGGGGATGTAGATGGTGCAATCACGTCATCCTCCAGCAGTTTCTGTATTTCTTCCTCCGGGGCCTTTTCTTTAGAGAATGGCACTGGGTAAACCTTTTGGCGAACAGGCTCCTGTGTGGTCAAAGTCATCTCGAACTCAACCAACCTCGTTCGTCCTGGTTTATCAGTCAGTATCTCCTTATGAGACTTGAGAACCTGGGTTATCCTTTCCCTCTCCTGGGAGGTCAGATCAGGGTTCACTTGCACATCCCTATAGGTTTCCTGGTGTACCAAGGGATATTCCCTTCCTTCGCTGGTTCCCACTTCAGTCTCCACTGCAACTGCCATTGCCATGAGATGAGCTGCCTTGTCTCCGGGTCTCTCTTCGTATTTCCGCAAGAGATTGATATGGAAAATCTTCGACTTTCCCCGGATGCGGATTTGATAGTTGGTTCTGGATATCACCCTTTCCACGGGAAATGGTCCTTGCCAACCTATCTCCAGTTTGTTGTTTCCCGTTGGGAGTAGCAACAAGACTTTATCTCCCACCTCTAGAGATCTTTCTTTAGACCTACGGTTGTAGTAAGCCGCATGTCTTTTCCTGGCCCTTTTCAAGTTTTGATTTGCCAGAGTCCATCCCTTGTGGAGTTTTTCTTTCAGTTCCTCCACGTATTGATAGGATGAGATCACTTCTTCTGACGTCCCCTCTTCAGTCCAACTCCTCAACATGGCTTCCAACGGTCCTTTGATTGGACGACCAAACAGCAACGTAGCGGGTGGTAGTCCTGTTGAGCCATGAGGAACTTCCCGATAGGCAAAGAGTGCTGCTGGGATATATTCATCCCACCTATCAGGTTTTTCCTGCGCTAGTTTCCTGAGCATTGTCATCAACGTGCCGTTGAAACGCTCCACTTGTCCATTGGCTTGAGGGTGGTAAGGGCTGGTATGTATGTGGTTAGAGTGAAACACCCTAAATACCTCCTCCATGAGTTTTCCACAAAACTGAGATCCATTGTCCGTCAGAATTTGATCCGGAAAGCCTAATCTGGTAAAGGCCTCCATCAGTGCGTCCGCCACTCTTTTCGAGTCAATCGTGGTCAACGGTATGGCTTCATCCCACATTGTACAGCAATCCACCATTGTGAGTATATACATGTTCCTCTTCCTAGTCCTGGGAAGTGGACCCACGATATCGATGGCTACCCTCTCGAAAGGAGAGTTCATGATGGGCATCTCACCCAACACCACCGGTGCTGTCCAGTGTTTCGGTGCCACCGTTTGGCACTCAGGGCATGACTTCACATACCGACGCACATCATCTGTCATTCCCGGCCAATAGTAGTGGCAGGAAATCCGCTGCATGGTGGCGGCAATACCCATGTGTCCACTAAAGGAGATGGTATGCCCCATATGAAGAATCTGGGACCGGTGAGCTTTCGGGACGACCAACTGACCGTATAGGTTGTCTCCCCTTCCTGCTCTCCTGTAGAGTATCCTATTCTTCATGTAGTACTGCCCCCGTCCTGGTGGATCAGCACTTTTCTGCAGCTTTATGTAGCAAGGACGTAAAGTATCATCCTCACTCTGGGCAGTTCGTAGCTCCCCCGGCATTGGGTTAGTCACAATTGCGTCTGCCTCTTCCGTTTTCGTCTGAGAGCGAGTCTGCATTGCTCCCATATGGATTGGCTCCCTGGGCATTCCCAGAAAGACATACCGGCAACCTAGGATGACTGGGAAAATGGGATCGGTCAATACAGCGGCCTTGATGGTGCCGGTGACGTACCTTGACCGAATCTCCACATTAGCAATGGGCAACTTCATGACTACAGCACTCTTCTGTGCAGGCTGTATCTCCATGGTTTCACCGGTGAATTGTTCTGGATGTACCAGATCCGCAGAAATCACGGCCTCCCCGTCCAGTCCTGTGTCGTATAAACACTCCACTTGACGACCGTTAACCTCTACCAATTCCACTACAGGTGGTTTTTCCTGGTCTGGAGTCTCTTCCTCGGCCTCGACCTGTTCGGTGGGCTCCACCTTAGGTTTCCCGGGGCACGTATGATCATCGCCTACCTTACTTGTACCCTACTGGTAACCAATGTCTATCAGCCAACGTCTATGGCCCGATCATGATTCGGCCAGCACGCCTCAACATGTGACTCCAACGAATGTCAGCGATCGTGGCGTCAGTAAAGCCCGGACTATCTCCATTCAATGGCAATACACAACCCGAGCTACTCCCTGTAGATAGCGAAGACTGGCAGAAGCATAACGGCTGGAATTCCGTGTCTGGCGGTAGAACACATCCTCTGGCTTCGCAAGCTGGATCACAACTCCCCTTTGAGCCGTTACGGCGTTAGGTGACGTATTCCGATGATGTCTGAATTGCGTTCAATATTGGTGTCACTATGTTCAACATATGCACATATTATAATGTGCACATAGACCAGGTGATAACAAAAGCCAAGCGGGGTTTGGCAGCGATGCGGGTGATGGCGGCAGCAAACTGTGAGCAGCGCCATCTATGTCTTCTGTACGAGGGGCTGGTCATGTCTGTTTTGGAGTATGCAATGGCAATCCTGACTCTCAGCCATAAGCAGATAGAAAGGATGGAAAGGATACAGAATGAAGCTATGCGCATTATTCTTGGATGTACAAGAGATATGTAACAGAAGTAGAGTAGGGGATGGGAAAAGGCTACGGCACGATTGAGCATCGGAGGAGAATGGGGGGAGATGCTCAAGTCGTGACGTGGTTGGTTGTCAGGGGGCAGTAAACATCCCGGCTTAGAACTGGAAGGAAGCCATATTGTCATCATCAAGAAAATAAACAGTCTTTATATGAAACCAGGTGTTTGTTAGTCCTTCACACTGTTACAGGACTAATTTTGGAGCCTATGACCGAGGATTCGAGCCTGGTACAACGCGGAGCCTCAAAATGATGTCTGCTGAATAAGGTCGCGAAGTATAAAAACGATGTCTACTGGATAATACATCGAAGCAGCTCAAAAACTATCAAGATCCTTGGTTCGATTGTGTCGATCGCCAGAAACAGAATTGCGGCACGCTTTTGAACAAGCATTGAACGTAACAAAGCGCAGTTGGAAAGATGGCCAATAACTTATCTGTGAGTACAGAAACCAAAAGCCCGCCCAGGGGTGGTTGTCTGTAAGTCTTTTTCAAGACTTGATGTAAAAAGTTAATTGGCGTCAGGGGAAGAGTGAAACCCAGCTTGCCATAACGGGTTATAGCGCCTGCAGCCTGCAATTGTCATCAAACACCATCCTAACGACTCCTCTGGTCCATTACTCTGGCGAACGTGTCAGGAGTGTGCTGAAAGTCGGCCCAGTTTGATCATGTGTTGAGCGAGCAAGAATTTGGTTGAAGGGAAATCCAGCAATCCAGTCTGATCGTTGTTTCAGGTGAGCAAGAACTTTTCAATAAGACAATCAAGTTCAGCCTCAATGTAAATGGGTTTCGTTATGAGCGCTAACAAATAGAAAAAAGAACGTTGGTAAAAGACAGTCGAGACAGCAAATAAATAACTCGTTACTTCATGGATTGCCCAATGTTTTGTTGACGAGTCAGACTATCTCGGGGCTCTACTGTAAATGAGAGCCGCTCGCTAATCTTTTTGGGCTCTGTTGCGTGTCAGACTATCTCAAGACGTCGAATTGATGTACTCCATCTCAGAAGGGACCCAACCACGGGTTGAAGTACTGTACTGAGGCATCCCAAGAAGAGAAACTACCTTGGAAGAAGGAACGAACTACCTGAGGTGCGCGATTGATTTCAACTAATACAGCGTTGAGTTTGACCTGACGGCGAGCCTAGGAGAATACGTCTTGCTTGGATCGAGAAACAGAAGTAGGGTAATTTATAAACATTGTAACTGATTGAACTGTTCTTACGATATAAGTAATTTGTGTTTCTTAAGTTAGTAAATTACAAAAGTGAAATTGTTTGCTTAGTCTATATAAGAATTTTTCAGTATAGCAGACCCAGCACAGCACAGGGGAGAATCAGGCATATTTCAGCTGAACTCAGGACGAATTTTTTTATCCAGGTACCAAAGAATATACAGAAGAAGAAGTAGAAATATTGTTTCAGGTTGATAGATATTTCAAAGGAAGTTAATATGAATTACTTGTGTGGGGAATTACAACGTGTTAGTACATGGTTGGGGGAATTAAAGGTGTCAATTACGGAAGTAGAGAATTTTGTGGAAACATTGAAGAACAGAACGACTAGACAAGACCCTTATAGAATTATGGTAGACTGTAATGGAGTAGGAAAGAATAACAGGAGACAGCCATTGCTTAATAAAGACAAAAGACAATATGGTTATGATGAACCAAGGCCTAATGCTTATAGGGTAAGAGACGGTGAGAAGAACAGACGTAATAGTGAAAGGTCGGACTGGTATAGTAGTTATAAATACAAAAATGGGCGTGAGAGAAACCTTTCAAAGAAATCATGGGACTGGCCCTCTCACAGTGCAACCGCTAGAAAAAGACGTAACGACTGGTTTGAAAAGAGACAAAGACAATATTTGAAGTCAGGATCGAAAGACAGAGTAGAACACAAAGATAAGAATTTAACGACTCCTAAAGTACTGGCCAATATTAGGATTGAACAGGAAAAGAAGACGACGGTATTAGTAAAGAAAAGAAACCGAGAGACACAGACGCAGGCAAGTAATACGATAGAAAATAGTACACAGACTCAGGTAGATACAGTAGAGAAAAAGGTCCAGGTACAACCAGCCGGCAAGATAACAAAGGGAAGTCAAACTGACTTAATAGAGACTCAGTCAAAACCAACTCATTTGACTAAGGGAGACAAGGTTGAAGTTAGGAAAGATAGACAGACGAGGACCAAGAACGAAAGAAAGCTAAAGAGGAGAAGTATTGAAGAAAGAAGTAGTAGTATGATAGTTAATAGAGGTACTACCGTGTCAAGTTCATCAGGTATAGACATGAAACTAATTCCCAAATGGTGTAGGAATATTAGCTGCCAGAGTTCAGGTTACGGAGAAGATATTCCTACCGCCGCATATTATAGTGATGCTGAAACAGATATTAATACTGATGATTCGGAGAATGAGAGAAGTGCAATAAGAGAAAATCTTGAATCGAAGCGTGATGTTCCCTCATACGGTATAGTTGCTGGTGGACAGGCGGACATAGTTTTGGTTAGTGACTCTTTGGAACTAGATACTGGTTTGTATGACAAGAAAGTAGGGAAGGCTAAGAGACGAATACCAAGAAAGAGAAAGAAACTCAGACGTTCTAAAGGCGACTATGGGAATGGAATCGACGTGGCTGCGGTGAACTACTACTATGAATCTGATGAGGGAACTATTGTCAGTGTGTCATCTGAAGACGAAATGGGGAAGTACAAACGTTACGTAAGGTATATAGGAAACAGTGAGCAGACCGACGCAAATAAAGGAAATAGAAGGAAATCATTTAAGAAGAAGAAAAATAGTGATAGACAGATAGCGGGAATTTACTCCTCGACAACAGAAGATAACATAAGAAAACTCAGAGAATTAAGACCTGAGTACTTTAACAGGTTGACAACAGATAGTGATGATGACATAATAAGAGAAAGACGGGTTAATGTATTGAGAGACAATGAAATATTTAACTTGGACACACTCTATAACGGTTAAAATTCCTTGGGTGAAGAAGGAAAATGAAATAGTTTTGGCTTATGAGAAGAACTGCGGTTTGAGCATATAGATATGTGAGCTGTCTAAAATAGGCAGATGAATTTTTTGGTGTAGCATCGCATGGTACAGGGTAGGCGATGGTGTTGTTGAGGATAGTGAATTACGGAAAAATGATATTTTACGTGGATACGTAATACAGGATATTTGGTTTTTGATTCCGGTGTAGGGAGAGTAAACTAGGTAAAAATACTCCTTTGTCCGGAATGGAAAGAATGGAGAGTTAATCAGCTTGACTGATGTATAACTGATGTGATTAAAATAGAGTAGATTCAGCACAGAATTAGTAGAGGGTGAGAGATAAACTAAGTACTAGAAATGCTTTGACTCAGAGCTATGACGTGATGTCTGAGATAGTTTCGCTTGGGAGTTTGAGAAGTAAGTATAGTATGGTTGACAGGTGAACCGAGAGTGTCTGGTGAGGAGATATAGATTGAGGAGGAACTGAGTATCCTGTGTGTAAAGTAGCCAGTTGAACGTGAGAATAAAAGTAAAAGACTGTAGAAGTGGATGCTTGAAAAATACGAGTTACGTCGTGCTTGCGGAGAAAGAAGAGCTGATTAAGTCTGAGAAAGTTGTTGTGTGGAGAAGTATAGAATGATAGTTACGAGGTTAGTGGTTCAGCGGAATGAGATTTGTTTTGAAGAGATAGTAGATAGTGCTGTGAAAGCGATATAAGTTGCGAGAGGTAATGTATAGGGTCTGACCTTCGTATAGGAGTGAGTGATTGAGTAAAGTAGAGATATAAGAAAGCAGTGAATTGAGAAAGTACTCGGGAATAATTCGTCTGGTTGTGCGTTGTTCATACGTGAGTATAACTGTAGTCAAACAGGTGTTCGTCGTGGTGAAGGAAGTAGGAGAGAGGTGTGGTGACGTCGCCTAAGTGAAATACATAGATAAAATGTAAGAGTGGCGTTGATATGTCTTGTGTCAATGTGTGTGGAGGAGATCAATACGCTTAGATTGTGGTGAGTGATTGCTGGAATGTTGAATTGGCGTCTAAATTGTTTTTTGTAGTAATAGTATGGACACGTTAGGTTGTCGCGATGCGAGAGTAGTCGTGAGATGAGAGCGAGGTTGTGTATCATTGTCCGTGTGAATATGAGAAGAGTGGTTGATAAGTGACGTTGATAAACCGTGGAACATAGAGTATGCGAAAATCGAGAGATAGAAAGAAAATGATTGGAGAATTGTGATGTCTTTTCGTAGAATATCTGACGTTGGAAGGAAATTATGGAAGTTGTATGACGAAAACGGAGTTAACATTCTGAATGATGTTTCATAAAACATGTTTAGTATTCTTAACAGGAACGAGAAAAGAGAGGGCTGCTGTCAGTTATAAGTGGCGTGGGTTGCAGTTCTGAAAGAATTCCGATAAATAAGAGTGAAAGATACGGAGGTAAACAAGGTTAGTAAAATGAATGTTGGAGAACGTGTTCCGAGGAGGGTGACCGGTTTGATTATCGTCACGATACAAGAGTGCTAGGAAAGACTGGAGGATAGCTTAGAGTAGTCGTGGTGAGATGTTAGAAAGTAATGATACGTTAAGTAATTGCGTCGGGTAGACGAGAAAATTAGAAGTAGAATTAGTTGTTTTGGTGAGAGGTCTATAGTAAATAGACAAGTTCTTTTGATGGGAGTAGCATGGTGGAGATACTGTAGTTAACAGTAATGATTAAGAAGTGGTAGTGATGTTTGGTATAAATCCAAGGGAAACAATTGGTGTGCCGAGCCACAGGTTAATTAATAAGTAGATGATGGCTGGTACATTGAGATGACATTGGAATAATCGCCACATTAGTAATAGAATAAATGAGTCGACCTGTAGTTTACAGTGCTTGCTTAAGAGGATATTTTAGATGTTATGATGTATTAGGAGTTAGGATGGAAAAAGATAGAAAATTGTGAGGGGAGATAATCAAGGTTTGACTTCCAGAAAAAGGAACAGTCAGTTGTTGAGTAGTGATTTGGTTGAGGAGAACAAGTATTGTTCCGCGTTATGATGATCTGTAGATAACAGATATATATATATATATATATATATATATGTATATGTATATAAGTATTTTGGCATTAATGCTTGGCATTGAGTTGTTTTGTTTTATAACAAAATAGGTATGAATTGTAGGAATAAATATGTGTTACAGTGATTCATATAGAAGGCCAATGAGGATGGGCCACTGTACGTAGTTAATTTTAAACGGAATTATTTTTTTTTGAAAACCTTCTCTTTAGTGAGAAGACACTTGTTTTGTGGAGTCTGAGTTTTGATGCCGCATGTATAAAAGGTTTTTTTGCTTGGTTTGTTCCTGTAAAATGATTGTTATTATTTTAGAATAGGATTATTGTGTTCTTAGAATTGTGCATACAAACTACTGGTCCGTAAAAGAGACCAGTAGTATTAGGTAACAATAGAATAGGATGTATGTTGTATCATCATCACCATCATCATCACCATCATCATCATACCTTTAGTTGAGTTGAGGGGAAACATAAATGATTGTTATAAAAATTTGGGGGGGATATGATGTTCTGTTGTGGTTTTATTTCGCTGTTTTGTATGTTAAATAGTAGTTAATTAAGTTATGTTTAATTTACAGGGTTTTGTCTAGAATAAAGACAATACAGGGGGCTTTAATTAGGACCCTTCGTTCAGAAAAGAGTTAATAAAACTACTGAGAGCTAATAGAGAGACACATTCTCTTTGTGAAGAATAAGTTCATGGGTATTTTGTTGCTGTGATAATCAGCGTAGAGAGGTTAATATGGCTATGAAGTGTTGGAAACATACGACGGGGTTACTACACAAGTAAAATGGTTATGGGAAAGTTTAGAGATACACTAAAGTCAGCATAAATTAGAAAAATATGGGATTAGAAGCCACATGGGAGAAGAAAAGATTAATGAATATATTCAGTGGGGTAAAGGTGAGAAAAGTTTTGAACATAGTTTCCGTGGGGTCAGAAGAGCCATGATATACCCGAGATTGCTGGGTTATAGAAGAATAAGAAAATTACCCCAGATGAAGAGTAAACATGAATTGGATCCATGTTTGATTAGACACTGTGGATAACAGTACAATAGTAAAGGGGTGTAAGTGTGTTAATGAGAAAGGAACATAGTGGAGACATAATGACATGGGGTTTTTGAGAGTCCGTAATATATGGACTGAGATAAAGTCGATTGCAAGTAGTCACAGACAGGAGTTAGGAGTAGTATAAGGTTGCTGTTGATAACGGCATAAGTGGAGGTTTTAGTAGATATGCCCATAAGAAATGGACATTAAGAGAGAATATTTGACTGAGGTATAGGAGAAGATTAGTTATGCGAGGTGATGATGGTTATGTGAGGTGATGTGTATAATGTTGGAGGAGGTCTTAAGGGATAATAGACCTTTTTAATTGTGTCCTCGGGATGTGTTTTGTGGTTAACATTACAATGTGAGGTTGAGGTAAGGTAGTGTCTGTAATATATAGACACTTAGAAGTGAAGAATATTTTTGATGGTTGGTATTTGATGCTGTAGATAGCAGCGTAAACTGTTACCATAATGAGTGGTACTGTGGGAGATATAATTGTTTTAGACTTTATTACATAAAGTCTCAAATGACATAGGGGGGTAAAGGGGTGTGTGATTTAGATGAGTGTGGTCTTAGAGTGAAAGAGTTATACTACTTCTTTAAATTCCGGTGGCCACCGATTCTTTGTCTTCCTATCGTGTGAAAGTGATTTCAGGTTAGTTGAAAGTGGAGAATTAGTGGGGTTGCTGATGATAAAAGGGAGTTGGTATCAGCGTTTGAAATTGTAAGCGGATTGCTTATGAAGTGGAAAATTAAGAAGATGTGTTATGATGTATTGTATAAAGTTGAGATTTAAAGGTTATTAAAATATGTTATGTTTGTTTGAAGAGCCAGAACCGAAAAAGAAGTGAATTGATCTATAGCAGGGGAAAGAGTTAAAGAATAGAATATTTACTTAAGTTGGAGTTGGTTTGGGGAAGATTAGAGGAAATGTGAGAGGTAAGAAAAAAAAGAGGGAATAGAGTAAGGGGATTAGGAGTAAAGATTTTTCCTTTGCAAGGAAAATTCTTTAATTAACATGGGGAGGTGTAACAGAAGTAGAGTAGGGGATGGGAAAAGGCTACGGCACGATTGAGCATCGGAGGAGAATGGGGGGAGATGCTCAAGTCGTGACGTGGTTGGTTGTCAGGGGGCAGTAAACATCCCGGCTTAGAACTGGAAGGAAGCCATATTGTCATCATCAAGAAAATAAACAGTCTTTATATGAAACCAGGTGTTTGTTAGTCCTTCACACTGTTACAGATACAGCATGCAGGGCGATGCGCTACCTTCTTGATTTTCCAACCATTGAAGAGAGAGTACAAGTTTGCAGGGCACGTGCCTACCTCAGAATTAACGCAAACACACAACATCCACTGCATAGTGAAATTAGGAAGGTGAAGGGCAGCAGGTTAAAAAGAGGACGGTCGTGGATGGGTCAAGCAGAAGACATTCTTCAACAGGTGTGTTCACTTGAGGACTTAGAACCTGGCGAGGAGTGGGTGCAAGTGCCAACATACTTCTGCACATCCTTTTCAGTTTGCATCCAACTAGATAGAAAATGCAGACAAGAAAATCCGGCTGCTGTGGAGGCTGAAGTACAAGCGTTGATTTTCGAGAATTCGCTAGACGGTGACGCGGTCATCTACACAGATGGGTCGGTCGTCCGACATGTGAGAAGCTCATGGGCCTTTACAGCTCGGGCCGGAGGGAGAATTGTGAAGGAGGACTCTGGTGCTTTCACTGAAACCACAAGTAGCCTGACCATGGAAGTCATGGCAGTAAGTAAAGCAATAATATGGCTCGAGGCACAGACATTCACTAGGGCTTGTTTCCTTAGCGACTCAATGAACATGATCAAGAGGATAGAGGAGGGGTCGATCCGAAGAGAATGGTTGCTGCCTCTGAAGCGGTCTCGGCTGGCAAAGATTAGTTTCATCTTCGTGCCAGGTCGTGCGGGAGTACAAGGAAATGAGCGGGCTGACAAGCTCGCAGGTGAGGCTACTGTGGAGGGCGGACGCGCCATGGACCAGGCTGACATTCTGAATGCTCTACGAGAAGTGAGACTTTTGCGAGAACCAAGTGATGACTGTGAATCTACAACAATGGCCAGACTGCGGGAGCAGCAAATTAAAAGAGGGGTGGCCAAACAAGAACACTACGCAGGAAGCCAAAGAAGATTGATAAACCAACACAGAACTGGCGTCGTTAGCCGCTACACGCTGCGGGATTTGCTGAGGAGGGGATCCGAGCACTTATGGACTGAATGGTTCGATGTGCAACGAGGATGATCTGTCGACTAACTAACTAACTAACTAACTAACTGTGTTCAACATTTGTGACACTCTGCATCTTCTTCTTTGATGCGCTAGCTCATCAATTGAATGTTGCATCACTGTCATTTGCCATATGACAGCTTTGCCCCCTCTACAATAAAAATGTTCGTTAGACCATTTTCCATGTTATCTTGACATGCAAGCAAATGATGTCTGCGACGTAAATTACATTATATTGTGATAGACAACGAATTCATCGTCCTTGGAACTCAGTTTGTCAATTTGAACCAATCTAGATCGTGGGATATTGAACACCGGACTAAACTACAAGTCCCGAACACCGCCACCTCTACATTCTATAAATGATCTTTGAGATGTTATCGCGTTACATGCCCGGCTACTTGAAACTAAATCAGGCTCAAACACCGCCAGTTCATATACTAAGACCTGTTATCGCGTATATATGTTGACACCTTAAAACTACTAACGGTCTCTATAACCCAGAGTGCCGTTAGTTAAATAAAAACACCGTCCTATGTTGTATACCCAACTATCACATGATCGTAGTCGACAACTGATCGTCCTTGACGTGAATACATATATCCACACAACTCCAAGTCGACCTGGTACACCATCATTTCTTTTCGCTACATCATGTCGATAGTGAA
The DNA here is from genome assembly GCA_014155875.1 of Cepaea nemoralis. NCBI lineage: Eukaryota > Metazoa > Mollusca > Gastropoda > Stylommatophora > Helicidae > Cepaea > Cepaea nemoralis. Next base: position 26,497 of record JACEFZ010015541.1, read on the forward strand.
AACTATTCTCAATATAATATTATATATATGTAATGTGTAGTTTCTTCTATGTCTCTATATATCTGTGTATCTGTATCTATATCTATATTATAATCTCATATCTGTATGTGTTATCAATATGTATGTACGTTTGTATTGATTCCTTTACTTTCATACCTTTCTCTTCATTCGTCTATCATGAAAATGATACATATATGATGATTAGTTAACACAAAACATACTACTGACATTAAGAACTACAACACATTAATGTCCGGATAATTAACTAACAAATATCAATCATCATAATTATTTTTAAATATATATATATATATATATATATATATATATATATATATATATATATATATATATATATATATATATATATATATATATATATATATATATATATATATAACATTAAGACAATAAACATATTCATTTATGAAACATGTATATCACTTAAGATATAATTAATTTATTTCATCGGAAATCCGCATAGACTCTGTCTTCCAGTTTATGTCTAATCTTGAAAATTCCAATATAATGAATTTGTTCATAATTTTCAATATTAACTTATACTAACACAATTAGAATTATCTACAAACCACCACTGATTCTAACACACTGGCTTGTCAAAGAATGAAGCCACCCAAATTGTTTATGCCGCTTCCGCAATACACACATCTAGCCACGTGAAACTTTTCATCTGTCTCTCTGCAATAATAATAATAACAACAACAAGTGACTACCTTACGTCTATACTTTCTTTCAATATATATATATATATTATATATATATATATATATAAATAATAATATTATTTAATAATAGCTGAGTAAACATTCAAAAAAAATATAATTAGATTCTATTTATTGTTTTTTTCAATATTAAACTATTTGACTACAATGAGCCCTGTTTATGTGTCACTTGTATTCACATTTTACAGAAACGTGTTGGTTGCAACAGCTCCAGGTATCGCGGAGAAATCTGCCCTATCAGCATGCAATAAAACCAAGCCATGTATAGTTAACCCTAAAGTAGATCTTGCCATCTGCGTGTGGAAGGGTAGGTCATCCCATAATCTTGGCCACGACATGAGGTTTTGTGTACCAAGCTGAACTATGATGCTCCTACCAAATATTGTGGATGTCTTATACCTGTATCTGTGCAGCATGTCTATAATTTTTTGTGTGAGGTTTTGCCATGTCTGTGCGTGCATCTGTCGGGAGTTGTTAGGAAATGTGATCCCATATAGTTTGATGTTGTCTGTGGCTGTTAAGTCGGGAGGAAAGTCTGTTTTGTTTCGCCACTTACCGAGACCCATTATGTGTGATTTTTGTATGTTTAATTTTGCCCCACTCCCCTTACCAAACTGTAAAGGTGTGAAGTATATTTGTAACGGATGTGTTGTTGGTGGGGAAGAAAGCGGTGTCGTCTGCGTATGCAAGCAACTTCCGCTCTCCTCCGTCTGGTATGAATGTGCCTGTGATGTTGGTGTCTTGTCTGATTGCTTCTAGTAGTGGTGCTAAAATCAGCACATATAGGTGCGGCGACAGAGGACATCCTTGTCTCACCGACCTTGTGAGCCGGAAGCCCGCAGTGAGTGTGTGGTTAACCAACACCTTACTCTCAGGATTCCGGTACAAGATCGCTATCCACCTCCCAAAGTACTGGCCTAAATTGCATTGTGTTAATGTCTTGTGTAGATAGGAGTGGGAAATTCTGTCAAAGGCTTTCTCCTGGTCTAGGGACAAAAGAGAGGCCTGACAGTCTTTCTCCTGTGTGTATGTGATGATGTCTCTAATAAAATGTGTATGCTGGTGAATGTTTCTATGTGGTACGCCGCATTGTTGGTCTGGGTGTATGAGTGTTGACATAAAGGGTCTCAGTTTGTGGGTCAGTGCTTTGGTTAGTATTTTATAGTCTGTGTTGAGTAGAGATATGGGTCTGTAATTTTTCATCTGTGTCTTGTCTGTGTTGTGTTTAGGTATGAGTGTTAGTACGACATGTTGCAACTTTCTGGTGGTAGTTCTTTGTCAAAGGCGTCTTGATATACTTTAAGAAGAAGGCCACCCAAGATAGGAAAGAAATGTTGGTAGAATTCTACAGTCAAGCCGTCCGGTCCTGGTGTCTTGTCTTTGTTCATTTTGCTGAGTGCGTGTGTTATGTCTGCTAGTGTTAGTTCTGTGTCTAGTGTGTCTTTGTCTGCATCTGACAGCTGTTTACTGTATTTTAGAAATTTGTCTTGTGTCTGCTGTAAATAGGTGTGTGTAGTATTGATTGAATGCTTCTGTTATTTGTGCGGGTTCTGTTTGTGTGGCACCTTGCATGTCTATTATTTTGCCTATTTGTCTGATGTGTTGTACGTTCCGTTCAATCGCTAAATATTGTTTACTGGGAGACTCTTGCGTGATTGTGGTTAGTTTTGTTCTAAGGAGGGCACCTAGATAAATGTGTTGTTGGTGCTGCTCTAATTGTTCTTCTAGTGTGTTTAAATGTGGTGCTTTGTTGTCCATCTGTTTTGTTAGTTGTATGGCTGTTTGTATAATTTGTTCTTGTCTTAATCTGTCTTTGTGTATGATGGATGCTAGGTGTTGTGTTCTGCTTCGTATTGTATTTTTCAGTAGGTCCCAGTATTGTCCGATGTTATCAGCCGGTATGTGGTCGGTATATGTGTGTAAAAATTGTACCATGTATTTCTCATATTCTGTATTCTTTAGAAGTGTGTTATTAAATTTCCAATGTTGTGAACGTTTGTTTATCTGTGTGTTTATGTTGCTTGTACTGATGTGTGCTAAGATGGCTTTGTGATCTGTGTACTGTAATGTCTCTTGTAGGTGCCTAGTGTTTACTATGTGGTGTGTTGCAGGTATATATATCCTATCTAATCTTCTTGCTGTGTGGTGTGTTTTATTTGTGTGGGTTGTTTCTCGCTTATTTGGATGTTTGTGTCTGAATGTGTCTATTAAATTGTGTGTGTCTAAAATGTTTTGCAGTGTTTCTAACTGTGTTGTGCTTTCTCCTTCCATTCTCCTAACCTGTGTCTTCATTTCTCCGCCTATTATATCCAATGCCTGTAAAACGCAGTTGAAATCTCCACAGAGTATGATGTTCTGTCCTCTGTATGTGTGTGTGAGTAGTGTGTCTAGTTCTTCATAAAATTGTGGCTGATAGTTGTAATTTGGTGGTGCATGTATGTTGACAATGGTATATGTGTGTGAGGTATTACTTATCTGTGTTATGCTGATTCTACCCTGGCTATCCCGATTTGTTTTTAAAATGTTCCACCTATCTGATGTTTGTAGTATGGCTGTCCCAGAACCTATGTTTTGGACTGCCAAACTGAAGTGTGCATGTTTTAGTCCTAATTGTGTTGTAATTTGTGCGCCATGTATATCTGAATGAATATTTGTCTCTTGTAGCAGGATGAAATCTGGTTTGTATTTGTGTATGAGTGTGCAAATGTGTTGTTTTGTGCGTATACCAGATACAATTAAACATATTATTTTTATGTAATCACCCATTACAAGTATATAAACAAAAAGAAATTATATTGCGTGCAAATGACAATTGACATTACTAAAGGAAGTAAAGAAATATGCTGCATATAACTGTTCAGTGCGTTTTGGACGTTCCCGAGTTCTCTTCTTCTTCAGTGTCAGTGGCGATAAATAAACGTCTTAAGGATATGTTGTCCTCTTCCTCTGTGTTCTGTCGTTGATCATTTGTCCTTACTGTGGGGCTGTCCGGTTTGTTCACTTTTTTTGGTGTGGCAATTGGAGAATCGTCGTCTTCACTATCGCTGTTTTCTGCATTCTATTGCGCTTCTTGTTATGAATCACTTTAATGAAACCATCTTTGTCCTACCTCTTTGTCATTTTTAATGGGCTCCTGTTCATCTGAATTGTTTTCCTTGGTCAGGGTTGGGGATGGGTGTGTATTTGGGGTGGTAGGTGATTTGGATTTGGGTTGGGTTTTGCTGTCTTGTTCCTTTTGTTGATTTGTTCTTTGTGTTGTAATGTCGTTTGTGGCCAAGGTATTAGCGATTTCAGTCTCGAATGGTGTTGTTACTGGAGTGGGCATTAGTGCTGTCTTCGGCGCTGTGGTTTCCACTTGTTCTCGTGATTGTGTTGGTGGCTGCTGACTCTTTTGCTTCTACCAGTGGTGGAAAGTTTTCCACCGTGTTTTCATCAACCTTTGGCCTCGGTCTTCGGCTCGGGCATCTGTTGGCCCAGTGGTCGTCCATACCACAGTTTGGGCACGTTGTTCTGCGCCCTGGCATCGTGAAGAGGATACGGTGGTTGTTACCGGTTACTCCAGGGATGTTTAACCTAGCATAATGCGGCACTTCTTGAGTTTGATTGCACAAAGCACCCCACTTCCCCGCACCATATTTCAGTCTGAATACTTCGGCGTCTTTGTCGCCTGTTGCCATTCCGACCAACTCTTTGACTGCCTCGCGGCTCATGGTATTCGGCAACCAGTGGATGGTCACCCGATCTTTTTCCTTGTCCACGTGCTGGATCTCTATTTCAAGATCGCAGCTCGCGACCTTCAGTTTCAATCCATGTAAATCTTGATATTTTTGGTCTTATGCTACCTGCGTTAAGTTCACAAACCAGCGTGTAGGTATTTCGAAGCGGTAAATGTCCGTTATGCCCCCCGCGGGAACACCAGCTGGGCCCAACAAAGAGCTGGCGATTAGAGTCGGGGTGCATTTTACTGCCGCTCCCGGCCCTGTTACAGACAGCACGAGGGTACCTGAGCTGTGTAGCTTACCGTGTACTGCGCTGGATGTGAAGTTATAAACTGGTTGGTCCATGTTCTCAGGAAACACAGGTCACGTCCAGTTAAAATAAACCACACACACCGCAGCTACTGTGTAATAAAAATGTTGTTTCCCCGGAGGGGAAATTTTATCGTCTAAACAGACACGAAACAGACGCAATGTAGCACCAGCAAATTAAATTTTTTTTTTTTTAAAAAACTTTTATTGAGTGTTAGAGTGGTTGCGATTTGTATTGTTCGTGTTTTTACAGAGCGTTGCATGTGGGCGTGTAGGTGACTGTCAGAAGTCGGGGTGCCCCACCGGCTAGATGAAAGTATTTTTCACTGGCGAGCAACCCCTAATAGTCAGAAACTGACTAGGGACAAAATCTATATGGCTGAACTATAGATTAGGCCCATGAATATCCAACGTACAGCTCCAAGTGGCTCGTTACAAAATTAAAATGAACTGTGCTGAATATTCGCCAAGGAATAGAAAGAGAAGGTTAGCTCAGATAGATGTTTTAAGTCTAAATATGTGATTATAGACGACTATCTCAGTACAGGTTTTCTCCCTGACTGCTCCTTTCCTTGGTGTGTAAGTGAACCCCCACCAATGTACACAACCATACGTATGCACAATTGGAAAAAAATATGACAGAACTATGAGTTACAATACTACAACATTTATTTGCTAATCATAACAATAGACATAGGATGATTGTCAATATGAGGATGATGAAATCATATAACATATTGTGATGAGAAACATTACGTAACTTTACTTGTTACTTCATCTATCTGGAACTGTGGTCCAAATCCCCACTCTCCAGTAGACTCAACAAAAGAACAGCTTGCCGGTATTCTGACGACTGCCAGTCCTGGCTCTCCCTAGTCATAACTCGTTCTTGAGATCTATAACATAGATGCTCCTTGTGAGAGCTTGAAAGAAAGTCAAGAATGTGTTATATCAGTTCTACATCAGCGCAATCCTAATTAAAACATATCATAACACAAACATATACAAGGACCAGTCTGGCCAAGTTTATCTTCCAGCTCTACTGTGTTCACCATTCTCCTTCTCCCTCCTACTGTCTTAGTCGGGGACGGGCTTGTCAATTGTCTCACACGCCTGTAATGATTACATTTCTGCCGCCCCATGTCCATGTCGCTAATACAGAAATTCGGTGTCGTACAGCCGCTCCGTCCAATGTTAGTTTAGCAGCTCACAGGGTCGGTACGGGTATTATAATAATGCCTGATCATCCGGGCTTACAAGCCGTGACAAGTAGCTGTGTCAGGTTTCCATGCATTACTGTGGACTCACGCCCACAATACACTGAGAAAGTTTAGCACCATATACCCTATACTACCAATTGTGTGTAATGTCTGTACCATTACACCTCTGCTTCCAACACAATCATTGGCCAATGTGCCAATGCGCAGACAATAGCATAACACTTCATATTGGTAAGTTTGCATATGACAAATCAATATATCAAACATCCAAAACACATAAACATATTGATTAAACTAGACATATTATGATACTTTAACATCATAGCATACTGCACTAGTTAGTTACTGCTGTTGTAAGAATTAAATAAATAGTCAGTTGACTATATTCTGTACAACAAATGCACACACCAAAAAGGAGACTAATCTAGTTTAGAAAAAGATGGCAAGCATCTGCTACGACACCTCAAGTATATCTAGACAAGATCTGCCTTTCACAAGTTTCTCCTTCTCAGAAGAGTAATACATGAAGCACAATGATATTGAACACAGAACTTAGAAAGAACACTCAAGTACCCTATGACAATGATAGTTCCTGCAATAACCTAGATCAGATATAGACTGAAAATCGGTCCATCCATCTAAGAAACTAAGAGACTTACTACGGGACTAGTTACTAAGAAATAATTCCTAGAAGCCAACATAATATTCATGCATATGACTACAGACATTGAGCTGGCGGCCTACCTGTTCTGAAGTCAAACTTAATCTAACATAAAACAGGCTAGGGACCCTTATTTAAGCTGAGTCAAGCAGACCGTATTATCTCCTTGCATTCTCCTCATAAATTCTTCTTATCTCCACCGGACGGTAATTGCACTTATCACTGCAATTGGCCATCACACCTGTGGGTCTGACAATTATTAGCCCACTAAGTCTTATCAGTGATTTCACACCTTGCGCCTCTAGTCTCTACCAGATGGGGTCATCCATCGCGGTTGGGCGATTTCCTAGCTATTCTTATCAGGTGTCATGCCTGGTCGGTTTTAATTACACAGTCCATGGCCCAGTTCATTGTTGATTCAGCATGTCTGGGTCAGCAGTTTCCCAAGGTGTATACTAATTATCTAGTTGCCATTTTACTTGCCATCTGCAAGCTTACGTCATGGCTAGTTGGTTTTAATTACTATTCAGTCCCTTGAGTCTGCCCTCCCGTCTGGCTGGATTGATAACAAATGGGGGTGACTGGTACTGGTGTCAAATTAACTTCCCAAATAGAAAGCCATTCCTGGTGGTTTGTTTACTTGCAGGTTTTGCAAGCTTACATCAAGACAGTATAGCCTTGAATATAGAGAAAACGGTTTTGTTCGTCTGTTGATCCTCTACATGGCCCATCAAAAGTGAACCGAAAATTGTTCTGGGAAGTAAAGGCTGCCAATTCGTGACAGAGCTTCCCCCTTAAAAAAAAGTTTCTGCCAGAAATCTTTTGTCAAAGCATGCCGTACATCCAAGAATAATGCCTAAGCACTCTCCGTTCGGTATCTGCCTAAAGGTTTCCGATATTCCTTGTGGCAGTGGGTTGTCTTGCATAAAGACGTCCCATTTCCATAACCCAAAGATACTCTGGATAGATCCTTGTACCTGGTTTTCGGCCGGGATTCCATGCAATAGCTTGGTAAAATCCGGTAATTGTCAGGAGGTTGTAATTTTACCCCTCTGGGAAAGATCACAATCCACGGGATTCTTCTACGCCTCTGGGCAGCGATTGTTTTACACCATTCACTCACGTGATTTACTCCTTTCAGCCGAGGATGTACCCGTTGTGAAGTCTCGCATAAGCTGGCCACAGCAAAGCTTGTCTCCGTGATATTCCTCCATCCTTTAAAGATCCTAAACAGATTCATCAATATCTTCCGTTTAAAAGGAATAATGTTACACATCATGGTCCCATGATATAAATTCAACTGGCGCTTTCCTCCTTCAAAGTCGGGCGTAACAATTGTCCCTCCTCGGTGTCGCGGTTTCTTCCCCTGATATTCAGTTAATGGGCTGAGTTTCTCTGCATTAGAGTTTCGTGTGAAAACCGTGCTAGAAATTGGAAATTTAGTGAGCCAAGTTGTCCAGCCTTGAGAAATAACATAGTTATTCACAGGCGATAAAGTGGTGTTACTTTTGAATAAAGTGTCCACAAATAGCTGATCTACTCCTATCAAATCGACCTGACTGAAGGGTAGATTGAGTCCTAAGAGTGTTGATTCCAAACCACTCTTGACTTCTGTTACTTCAGGTCCCTGTTGCTGGAATTCCCTGATAACTTCAGCTACTGAGATGATAGGCGTTTCTTACTCCATCTTGTGCAAAGAATTTTCTTCTTTAGCAACTACAGACAATGTTGTCTGCACAATATCAGAGTCCATATTCTGGCTCCTGACAATTCCCTGTGTTTCCTGAGTCTCCGAACTGGTATACTCTGAGATAACAACTGGAAATGTTTCCTGGTCTGGATGTTCCTCTCTGGTCGTGCTTTCATGGGCTAAGTCCAGTTGAGGTAAATCCTGTGGTGGGCTGTCTAAGCAATCCATCACATTAGGTAAATCATTTGAACTGATGTCTAGTGTCTTTTCCTGAGCTGCAGCCTCAAAGATCACGAGGGGTTCCGGATCGTCCTTCATCCCACTGTCAGTCAAATTTAATCCCACTTCTTCCTCGTCTGGGCTGAAGGGAATAATAAAGTCGGTTACCTCTCCATCTCCGACCTCCTTAAAAGATGTCCTCAGGTCCTCTTCTTCTTGAGTTTCACCCCTCGTCGAAGTAAAATGAGATTCCTGGGAGTCTTGTACTGGCGGACCAGTTAAACCACATACCTTGTGGTACGAACAGCTGTCCTCTGGGTAACTGTTAGTAGGCAAATTATCTGAACTGATAATTAGTGATTCTTCCCGCGTTGCAGTAATGAAATTCACCTGGGATTCAGTTACTTCCATCCTCCCTATTTCAGTCAGATGTAATTCCACTTCGTGATTCTGTGAACAGAAGGGAATGTGAGAATCGGCTAGGTCTCCGCCTGCGACCTCATTAAAGGTTGTCTTCAGTTCCTCTTTCTCTCGAGATTCATTTCTCATAGACGTCAAGTGGTTGTCTTGAAGGTCCTCTACTGTCAAACGACTATTGCCGTGGTGCAAACAGTTATCACGTTTGTGACTGTTTGAAATGCCCTTGGCACGTTTTTTCTTCCCTCTTTTCCGTTTAGGACTGGGTCGAATGAGAACCTGTAGTTCCCGGTCCACTACCTCTGATTCTGCGGTGGGTGGCAAAGATGTCCCTTCCTTCCTGGTTGGGTGAGCATCCATATCTCCTACCTTATGTTCCGCTAGAAAGGTTAGCTTCTCCGCATTGACTGCTTCCATATGCATTTTCTCCATCTTTACTCCTTCAGTTTTGCTACGCTCTTGTGCTTCAAAGAACTCATCATCTTCTTTAAACATAATTTCTTCTTCTTGGTCCCACCATTCTAACTCTGCTATGATATATGTTTCTAGTTGCTCTCCCTGTAAGCCTTCTCTTATGCCCCACCCTCTCGCGGTCTCTGAGAAATCTGCGCGCGCCTTCAGATCCTCTTCAAGATTCCGGTACAGCAGGAACATAATTGCTAATAACTATATTCAGGTAAGCCCCTATGTATATATCAAAAATCAGATCTAAGCTAGAACGACAAGAGTTAACTACTGACAGTCTACGCTATCCAATGTGTATAGTTTAGCCTCAGCAGTGAAAGACAACTGAAAATAATATTCAAGTAGTACCTGGCGACAGCAGTGAAGTAAGTGTGAGAGGTATACTACACAGTAATCAACAGTAATATTTACCTAAATAAACATTAAAATGCACTGCATAAATGTCAAAATAAACATGGCATATATTAGCATAAAATGCAAATCAGTCAAGCAGTTAAATCATCAAACACATCAATGTAAATATGATTAAAGTGATCAGTTATCATTAAATGATGAATGATACACTAAATGATAATAATTAAAATAATTATCAATAAATGATAGATGAGGTAGTTTCTCATAAGTTCTTATCTGTTATACTTTTGAAAAGTTATATATGTACTCTGTAACTTCCTCAACTAAAAGTAGCTACATTTGATGATAGTCTATTTTGATCATTGAAGATTACAAGAGTTAACTTTTAAAAATCGTATGTCTAAGGTCTAGTAGAATCACTATGATTACTAGAATCCTGGTTCAGGATCACGGACTGGACCCCAATCTGTCAGAAGTCGGGGTGCCCCACCGGCTAGATGAAAGTATTTTTCACTGGCGAGCAACCCCTAATAGTCAGAAACTGACTAGGGACAAAATCTATATGGCTGAACTATAGATTAGGCCCATGAATATCCAACGTACAGCTCCAAGTGGCTCGTTACAAAATTAAAATGAACTGTGCTGAATATTCGCCAAGGAATAGAAAGAGAAGGTTAGCTCAGATAGATGTTTTAAGTCTAAATATGTGATTATAGACGACTATCTCAGTACAGGTTTTCTCCCTGACTGCTCCTTTCCTTGGTGTGTAAGTGAACCCCCACCAATGTACACAACCATACGTATGCACAATTGGAAAAAAATATGACAGAACTATGAGTTACAATACTACAACATTTATTTGCTAATCATAACAATAGACATAGGATGATTGTCAATATGAGGATGATGAAATCATATAACATATTGTGATGAGAAACATTACGTAACTTTACTTGTTACTTCATCTATCTGGAACTGTGGTCCAAATCCCCACTCTCCAGTAGACTCAACAAAAGAACAGCTTGCCGGTATTCTGACGACTGCCAGTCCTGGCTCTCCCTAGTCATAACTCGTTCTTGAGATCTATAACATAGGTGCTCCTTGTGAGAGCTTGAAAGAAAGTCAAGAATGTGTTATATCAGTTCTACATCAGCGCAATCCTAATTAAAACATATCATAACACAAACATATACAAGGACCAGTCTGGCCAAGTTTATCTTCCAGCTCTACTGTGTTCACCATTCTCCTTCTCCCTCCTACTGTCTTAGTCGGGGACGGGCTTGTCAATTGTCTCACACGCCTGTAATGATTACATTTCTGCCGCCCCATGTCCATGTCGCTAATACAGAAATTCGGTGTCGTACAGCCGCTCCGTCCAATGTTAGTTTAGCAGCTCACAGGGTCGGTACGGGTATTATAATAATGCCTGATCATCCGGGCTTACAAGCCGTGACAAGTAGCTGTGCCAGGTTTCCATGCATTACTGTGGACTCACGCCCACAATACACTGAGAAAGTTTAGCACCATATACCCTATACTACCAATTGTGGGTAATGTCTGTACCATTACACCTCTGCTTCCAACACAATCATTGGCCAATGTGCCAATGCGCAGACAATAGCATAACACTTCATATTGGTAAGTTTGCATATGACAAATCAATATATCAAACATCCAAAACACATAAACATATTGATTAAACTAGACATATTATGATACTTTAACATCATAGCATACTGCACTAGTTAGTTACTGCTGTTGTAAGAATTAAATAAATAGTCAGTTGACTATATTCTGTACAACAAATGCACACACCAAAAAGGAGACTAATCTAGTTTAGAAAAAGATGGCAAGCATCTGCTACGACACCTCAAGTATATCTAGACAAGATCTGCCTTTCACAAGTTTCTCCTTCTCAGAAGAGTAATACATGAAGCACAATGATATTGAACACAGACCTTAGAAAGAACACTCAAGTACCCTATGACAATGATAGTTCCTGCAATAACCTAGATCAGATATAGACTGAAAATCGGTCCATCCATCTAAGAAACTAAGAGACTTACTACGGGACTAGTTACTAAGAAATAATTCCTAGAAGCCAACATAATATTCATGCATATGACTACAGACATTGAGCTGGCGGCCTACCTGTTCTGAAGTCAAACTACCGGGACCCTTATTTAAGCTGAGTCAAGCAGACCGTATTATCTCCTTGCATTCTCCTCATAAATTCTTCTTATCTCCACCGGACGGTAATTGCACTTATCACTGCAATTGGCCATCACACCTGTGGGTCTGACAATTATTAGCCCACTAAGTCTTATCAGTGATTTCACACCTTGCGCCTCTAGTCTCTACCAGATGGGGTCATCCATCGCGGTTGGGCGATTTCCTAGCTATTCTTATCAGGTGTCATGCCTGGTCGGTTTTAATTACACAGTCCATGGCCCAGTTCATTGTTGATTCAGCATGTCTGGGTCAGCAGTTTCCCAAGGTGTATACTAATTATCTAGTTGCCATTTTACTTGCCATCTGCAAGCTTACGTCATGGCTAGTTGGTTTTAATTACTATTCAGTCCCTTGAGTCTGCCCTCCCGTCTGGCTGGATTGATAACAAATGGGGGTGACTGGTACTGGTGTCAAATTAACTTCCCAAATAGAAAGCCATTCCTGGTGGTTTGTTTACTTGCAGGTTTTGCAAGCTTACATCAAGACAGTATAGCCTTGAATATAGAGAAAACGGTTTTGTTCGTCTGTTGATCCTCTACATGGCCCATCAAAAGTGAACCGAAAATTGTTCTGGGAAGTAAAGGCTGCCAATTCGTGACAGTGACATATGCGCAAAAATACAAATATTTTATACATGTAAACATTCCTCCATTGACATTGTTGTAAGGAAATTTTTAAATCAACAGCGTGATGGTAGTGGGCTGTTATTAATTCCCTTGCCGCCCCGCTCTCCTGTCAGCTCCAAAACTCCTACCAAGTACCATCACCACCCCTCGGTGATGATAAACATGGCGGTGTAAAAACTGTTTAGAACCAACCGGTGAGGGTGGCAGCAGAGACAACAATCACAGTATCAAAAGGTGGGAAAGGGGGATGTGACAGTATACGCGTTTACAAAGCCATATATATTAATAGTGATTCCAATGATAATAATGCAAATAACAACCAAATACATAAATAATATAATAATGGCAATGAATAACACTGACTACTGCTAGCAAGGGTGATAACTGATAAGTGATAGACTCAATGATAATAATAATAGTTTTAAACATGTGATTCCATGTGCTAAATTGATTATCTTAGGAATGGTGTTTACATGAAATACATCTTATAATAATAATGATAAGGAATAAAACTACTAAGGGTGATAACAGCAATGCTAAAAAACACCATGATAAAATTAGTTATGATAATGATCACATTTTCCAAACATGTGATTCCATTTGCTAAAATGATTTTCTTAGACATGGTGTTAAAATATGATAGGTACATACAATAACTATTGCATCCTGCACTGTTCAATAATATAGTAGGTGTAAAAAAGAGTTGTTTATCTTTTTTTTTCTCCTTGCTTATTTTTTTTTTTTTTTTTTTTTTAAATTATACGTATACTTGCAACATGCAATGTTCAATAATAGTAGAAGTAAATGATGGAGTTGTACACCTGTCCTGTTCTTGCTTGCAGGAATCCTTTTGCTGTTAACTGGGAGCAGTGGGCGAGTGCCCTTTGCTGTGACTGATTCCTGTGGCTGAGTGAGCTTTGCTGTCAGCTGGTTGCCTAGCTGCTAGTGGCCGGTTGTGGTTGACGAGTACTGTGGTCAACCTGAAGTGATCTGAGAAGTCCTTTGCTATGGGCGGGGTGCCTATTTGCGGTTGACGAAGTGCTGTGGGCTGTTGCTGTGTGGAAGTAGCCCGAAGGCATTATACAGGATCAGGTGACTGTGTCATTGCCCTGTGTTTACAGACTCACATTCAATCATGCACGGACAGAACTCCCGTGGGATGATGAGATCGTCTACCAGACTACTCTCACCCAGTTTTTAATAGAGCTATTGACACAGCTGCGTTTACGTACACCCGATAACGTTAGAGTGTTGCAGTCCATGTCATGTCTTAGTGGAAGTGAATGTCTACAAGCCAATGAAGCCCTGTATATTGGATCTTGCTAAAATGGTTGTTTAAGATGCAGCTACTCTCAGCCGCATTGATTTCCAGTGGAGAAAAATTCATCAAATGCAGTGGACACAGACCTCTGACACACTTGGACTGTGGACAGAAATAGCCTCATACAGAGATGCCATCGGTGAAAATCCTTTCCAAGATCTTACAGATTTAGCTTTAACTCTGCTCATTTACCTCATTCCAATGCAGACGTGGAACGTATTTTCAGTCAGATGGGAGTTATTTACTTACTAGCACGGGTTATTGGGGCCATATTGGTTCCCAAAAAGATTCTGATTAGGATGGCAAGACCATACGGCACTTCCAGAGAACGCAAACAAAGCACAGAAAAAAAGAACATTAGAAGTCTACCCCGTCTGCATCAGCAGACAGTAGCGAGAACAACAAGAACCATCATACATCAGATTATTTTTTTTTTAAACTAAAAGATATTCTTTATGCTTCTCAAGAATACTGTTATTTAAAAGCAAAACACACATGCATACAAAATGCCAATACAGGTCAGTAACGCACTCACTTAAAACGTATTTGTGTACAGAAGCCTGCTTTTTCTTCCCACTGCAATACAAAATGCTAAGACAGGTCAGTTTACACACTCACTTAAGTATTTGTGTACAGAATCCTGCCTTTTCACCCCTCAACAATACAAATCGCTTGATTCCTTCTCTGCTTTCTCAGCATCATCATCTTCAATTGGCTCTTCAACCTGTTGCTCCTGGCTTGTCCAAAGGTAGATATTGAAGTTAATGAACTGGCTGTATTTCTTCACCAGGTTCTTCAGAGTAGTTTCTTCAAGGTAGTCATGGGCCTCCTCTTTCAACTGCAAACTGACAGTGGTGCCTCGGCCAAGGGTGTTACCACGTGGATCTTTGATAATACTGCAGTTGTCAGCATCCGACTCCCAAATATACTGATCATCATCATTGTGTTTAGACGTGACAATAACTCTGTCAGCAACAAGGAATGCAGAGTAGAATCCAACACCAAATTGCCCAATCAGGTCACTAGTTTCAGTGGCAGTTTTGGCTTCACCCAGTTTGGCCAGGAAATCGCTGGTTCCAGATTTGGCTATTGTACCCAGATTTTTAATGAGATCATCCTTTGTCATGCCAATGCCTGTATCTGTGATGTGCAGAACTTTGTTCTCCTTGTCAGCCTTTATTTTGATAGTTAGTTCCTCTGTTGCCGCTAGAGCAGTGTTATCTGTCAGAGAAATGAAGCGAATCTTATCCAGTGCATCAGAAGCATTTGAGATCAACTCTCTGAAGAAAATCTCGTTGTTCTTATACAGGGAATTTATAATAAGTTTCATCATACGATTGACTTCAGCTTGGAAAGCAAACTTTTCAGATTTCTCTCTGAGTTCTTTCATTTGTGCTACACTCAGTCCATCTAGACTTATGGCTTCCTCTTCCCTTTGTACAACTTCATCATCCGTTTTGGATCCACCTCTGCTCTTGCCCGTGTCATCTTCAAGAGTGAGATCGCCATCATCATCTGCAGCAGCAACTGCAAATAATAAACAACATGCTACTCCAATGATTAAAAACTGTTTCATTTTCGCCATACTTGAAAACCCAGCGCCTGCCTTCCAGACGAGGACCAGGGAAGAATTAAATCAAAAAAATAAGGCCGGCACCGTCGTTTGTAAGCACCGAGTAAGGATACAACAGCTGATGAGTGATGACGATGGAGAGAATAATGTTGTTTATATACTGCTGGCTGTGTGATATCCAATCGTCAGGTCAGGGTGGGAATTTTCAGCTTGATTTTTCTTTACCTGTTCGATCGCTTTGACCTCAAACGTAGTCCAGGAACTGCGGTAAAGCTCAAATGTACGATATTAGGTCCACAATAGACGCCTGATGTTAATAATATCCGATGCTCTGCTGATAGTTCTTTGACAAGCGGCACGGACGGACTCTCATCAATTTTTTTGGAGCTGATGATGTTAACTGCCTCCATGTGCGTAGGCCTGTATTTCGTAATTTTTTTGTTTGTTTTGTTTTGTTTTTGTTGTTTTTTTATTTTTTATTTTTTAGGAAGTCCAAATCCTTTATTTTCAGACAAAAGTTGTGGTGATGGCAGAACATTATCATATTCAGATGAAAACATTAGCATGCTAAAGAAAAACCATTCTCCTGTATCTAGTTCAGACGGACGTCTCCATCCTTATGGTGTTTCCAGAAATCCATATAACTTGCCAGTGTCTTCTTCCAGCCACATGGCATCAAACTCCACACAGGTACATTCAGGTATGCAATAAGAAGTTTATTCACAGTCGGATATCCACATATCTCACGGTGATAGAATGCCTCACGGAATCCACATGTCGCCAATGAAGAGTTCCATTATGCACTCCACTGTTCCAATGATGCGCCCTGAAACGCACTTACCTCACAGCATTCAAATGCCAGCACTTCAGGATTACAAACACGACATCAGCTCCCATGTGTTTCCTTATAACAAGACTTATATGCCAGCTGGTATCAATAGCTTACCACCACGCAGCAGTTTCACTGCAGAGCTCCACACTCCTACTGGCAGATTTCCAGGAGATTCACATCTGCAAATGTCCAACTTCCAGCTTCTTCCACAGACAGCTTTCCCTGAGAATTCTCATCCATCAGGATCAGCAGAGTGTGGTTATCTCAGCTCACAAAAATCATGATTCCTTTACAGTTGTTTTCTCATTAATTCAACGTTAAGGTAATTAACTTGCAGAAAATCTCAGGCTGTTTAAATTATTAATTTAATAGATGCATTTTTGTTGTCTAATTTTCAATGTCTGTACCCGAGCATTTATGGAACAAGGTCGTGTGACCCACAATACAGGTCATGTGCCAATTACTGATTATGATTTTTTTTTAAAAATTGTTTCCTCACAGTTTCCCACTATGAATCTGTGATGTGATAGCGCCATTTCATCTTGTACACCTAGAGCCAGGAGGCAGAGGTGGCCTAATGGTGTTTGAAACAGCATCAATTTTAGCCAGTTTATTGCTAGTACAATTTCTCAGTGACCTCTTCATCTGCTGATGAATACATATCCCCTACACAGTTCCATAATCAACTACATCCGGTATGTCACTCAGTAACAGTTAAAACAACACTAGTCTAGTTCAAGTAGTAGGGTAACATCACGTGGTTAGTAGGGTTAGTGTATAGATTGTATTATTAGTGTTCATTTAGGACAGATAGGTAAAATTAGTGATAGTGATTAGTGAATTAGGTAAACTAAAAATGCAAGCAGTAGCGAGATTGCTTAAATACCCCTTTAAAAAGGTCTGTGGATTATTAGCTAAACCGGAGGAAGCGATGCCAAGTAATAATAATGCCAATGGTGTTATCAACATTATTCATTATTCAGGCGAACCTTCTGGCCTAGAGAGACAACAGTGGAATCTATGGACCGCTGAATGAACTAAAAAAGACTGTTAGATTCATTCAAGAGACAACATTGCAGTTATAAACATATTTCAGGCGAACGAAAGAAGAAGAAGAAGAAGAAGAAGAAGAAGAAGAAGAAGAAGAAGAAGAAGAAGAAGAAGAAGAAGAAGAAGAAGAAGAACATTATTCAAAATAGTCATAATTACGTTATCAACATTATTCGCACTGATCCAAATGGCCTCGCCGTCAGCACTATCAACATGTGCAACCGAAGACCCTTAGCCTTAGGGTCCTCCAAGTTGCAAAGACGCGCCCTAGATGTACAACGGCGCGTTATTGCCCGCAGGCCAATAGGGATAGTGAAAAGGGCTGGACGGCAGAATCCAACACGTCGCAGGAAAAGCTCTACATGGATTCCGGACAAAACACCGCGTAGGCAGGTGTTGTTTTTTTTTTTTTTTTTTTTTTTTTTTTTTTTTTAAAGTTTGTAATTGGTTTTAATTTTCTTTACATTTTGTGTGGCCTTAGGGGGCCAGTAAAAAAATGTTTTCCCAATTATTTTTTTTTTTTTTAATACGTTTATTTTATACAAAGCAATGTATATTTACAAGGTGCAATGCGTGTTTGTTTGTTTGTGTATATTACAGAGCGTTGCCGTTTGTTAGTGTTATGTCATATGCGTTAATGAAACAAAAACATACATATACAGTTATGATAATGACGTACGCTTTCAGTCATCCCATTCTAACGTGATTGGTGGTAATAGTGATGATAATGGTGATGATAATGATGATGATAATGGTGATGGTAATGGTGATGATAATGGTGATGATAATGACGGAGACAACAACGACTATGATGTGGTTCCTTCCCCTCGTTCATTCTAAACCCATCATTCTCACACGCTTATAAATCTTCAACACACATCACGCGTTCTTTTCCACACCGACAATATATACATTAAAGGAAATGTTGGTGTCAAGGTCGAAACGGCAAAAGCCGCCCCACGTTTTACACTGCAGGCAGTCTCATGCAAGCTTAGTTTCCTGTAAGTGGATTCAATATTATTGCTGAATGACAGCCCTCGACTTAATCGCGAGTGCCCAGGATTTGCTTGTGGTGGGGTGGGTTGAGACCAGGAACGCGGTCAACACGCAGGGAGGGAGAGAGAAGGAGCTGGGGAGGGGGAGAGGAGGGGAGGGATAAAGAGAGATCGCGCGTAAACAGATTGGAATTTTGTTAAGTTGTCCATTTGCGAATTCAGCGTATACATAAATATCCCATTTATTATGTACAAAAACAGGCTTTTACATTGCGAATACAGCGTACTAGTCATTCATGTTTGGGGTGGGGGGGGGGGGGGAGAAAGAGAGAGAGAGAGAGAGAGAGAGAGAGAGAGAGAGAGAGAGAGAGAGAGAGAGAGAGAGAGAGAGAGAGAGAGCTGTTCAGACCGAGGTCAAAATTCGGTCGACAAGACCACTGACTCACAAAGGCCACCGTCCCATTGTTCTGTCTAGGTTGGGCTCCAGGACTCAGTAACAAAGAAAGGACATTTATTCAGTTATTTGGCGCTTTGTTCCTCAATGCTTGGGCTTAGTGGTACACATGCGGAGTATAGAAATATACTGTGAGAGTGTGTGTTTGAACATGTATGTTATGTAGTGTGAAACTTGATGGGGTTGGCTCTTGTTTATTAATCTGCAAATAGCTGGGCGATTTTTTGTTGAAAAATCTTTGCTAGTGTGTGTGGTTGTATTGTTTGGTGATTGTGTGTGGCCGAGTTTCTACTCGACCATATTACGTTTCTATACTCCGCCAGTGCAACAAGAAGTTTAGTGTGTTTGTATTTTGTGGCTGTGGGTATTGTATTAAAAAAAATGGCCTTATAAGCGTCAGTTTTCTTGTTTGTGTGTGTTTCTATTAATTGTTGCAGTGCAGTCTTAGTGGCTGTGATTGTTGGGCATTCATAGAAGAGATGGTCCTCTGTTTCCTGAATATTTTGTCTGCATAATATGCATGGGGCTATTTGCTTGGATGTTTGTGCAGCTCTCTCAGTTGTCGGGGTCATATTATAAATTAGCCTGTATGTTATTTCTTTGGATTTTGATGTGATATGTTTGTTGTGTAAGTTATTGAAGGTGCAACTGTAGTCTTTCATGTGATATTTGTATCCTCTTTTGATTCTCAGGTGTAGTGGTGGGGCTTGTTGTTGTACTAAATATGTGTATATCTGCTTGGTTGTCTGTTGTATTAAGTGTTCATTACCTTGAATTGCTTGCATACATGTTCTGTAGAAGTGCGGTAGTGTGCCGTAATAGTGCGGTGTTGTTTTGTCTATTTTCTTAATTCTGTGTAATCTAATTGCAAAATAGTATAATGCTAGCGAGTGTTGATCTGGATGATTGATGATGCGTCCTATGTGGTTGATTCTTAATGCTTGTATTTTTGTGTTAAGGTCCTGTAGTGAAATTCCCCTCTAGTCTTCTCTTGTATTAAAGTCTTGTGCTTTATACTGTGGATTGTGTTTTTAAAGATGAATTTTCTGATGTGTTTGTTTATGTCTGTGATTGTTTGTTTTGGTGGGTCTAACACTGTGGCTAAATATAGTATTTTAGGAAAGATGAAGGTGTTTACAATAGTGCTTCGTATAAAAATTGTTGATGTCTTGTATTTGAACCTATTTAGTATGTCTATAATTTGTTTTGTCAGTGATTGCCATGTTCCTGTGTGTGTTTTTCTGGGATTGGATGGAAAAGTGATCCATAAATCTTCATGTTATCTGTGACTGTTAGATCCGGGGGGAAATCTGCTTTATTCTTCCACTTCCCCAGACCCATTATTTTAGACTTCTGTATGTTTATTTTGGCCCCACTTCCTTCACCAAACTGTCTGAAGGTGTGAAGTATGTTCGTTATGGAAGTGTTGGTTGTAGGGAAGAACGCGGTGTCATCTGCATAAGCAATTAATTTCCGCTCCCAGACCCTTGTATAAATGTACCTTTAATGTTAGTGTCCTGTCTAATTGCTTCTAAGAGTGGTTCTAGTGTGAGTACATATAGGACTGGTGATAGTGGACACCCTTGTCTGACAGATCTATTGATTCTGAAACTGCCAGTAAGTGAATGATTCACCAGTACCTTACTTTCAGGATTTTTATACAATATTTCTATCCACAGTCTATAGTACTGTCCTATGTTGCAGTGTGCTAGTGTTTTGTGTAAGTATGAGTGTGAGATTCTGTCAAAGGCCTTCTCCTGGTCTAAAGATAAGAGAGAGGATTGACAGTCTTTCTGGTAGGTGTATGTAATGAAATCCCTAATGAAGTGTGTATGTTGGTGTATGTTTCTGTGTTGAATACTGCACTGTTGGTCTGGGTGGATGAGTGATGGCATGAAGTTTTTAATTTTGTTTGCAAGTGATTTTGCTAGAATTTTGTAGTCTGTGTTTAATAAGGAGATGGGTCTATAGTTTTTCAGCTGTGTTTTGTCTGTGTTGTCTTTAGGTATGAGTGTTATATATGACATGTTGCAAGTGTTTGGGAGTTCTTGTTTATGAAAAGCTTCTTGGTAGACTTTTAGAAGGAAATTGCCTAGGATAGGAAAGAAGTGTTGGTAGAATTCTACTGTGAGTCCATCTGGTCCTGGTGTTTTGTCTTTTTGCATTTGATTGAGTGCATGTGTTATGTCGGCTAATGTAAGCTCTGTGTCTAGTGTGTCTTTCTCTGCGTCTGACAATTTTTTTGTGTATTTTAGGAATCTATTTTGTGTTTGTGTGTTGGCGGGTTCTGCTGTATATAGGTCAGTTTAGTACTGTTGGAATGTTTCTAGTATATGTACTGTCTCTGTTTGTGTGTTTCCTTGCATGTCTGTTTTTGCTCCTATTTGTCTGTTGCGTTGAATGTTTTGCTCTAATGCAAGGTGCTGTCTATTGGGACTTTCTTCTGATATGTTAGTAAGTTTAGTTCGAAGGAGTGCACCGCGGAGTGTGTGTTGCTGGTGTTGTTCTAATTGTGATTCTAGTGTGTTTAGGTGTGGTGCATTCCTGTCAGTCTGTTTTGTGAGTTGTATTGCTTGTCTGTATGATATGTTCTTGTTGTAGTCTGTCTTTATGTATGATGGATGCTGTTGTGTTCTACACCGTATTGTATTCTTTAGTAAATCCCAAATTTGTGTTATGTTGTCCGTGGGTGTACTATTAGTGTATGTTAGAATAAGTTGTGTCACATGTTGTAAATAACCTGTATGTTGGAGTAAGGAGTTATTGAACTTCCAATGTGATGTTCTTTTTGATGGCCTTGTGTTTGTAGTGTCTGTAGTGATATGTGTTAGTACTGCTTTGTGATCTGTGTATTGTAATGTCTCTTGTAGATGTTTTGTGTGTATTATTTGGTGTGTTGAAGGTGAGTATACTCTATTTAATCTGGCTGATCTATTGTAAGCCCTATTTTTGTGTGTTGTTGCAATGTTATTAGGGTGTCTGTATCGGAAAGCGTCTATTAGATTGTGTGTGTCTAGGGTATTCTTTAGTATATCCAGTTGATGTATTCCACTTCTGTCATTTCTCCTTAATTGTGTCTTGATTCCTGCTTTGCCTGCCCCTACGATATCCAAATCTGAGAGTACAAACTTGAAATCCCCTGCAAGGATAATATTTTGCCCTCTGTATGTTTGTATAAGTAAGGTGTCTAATTCTTGGTAAAAGTTTGGTTGGTGATTGTAATTTGGTGGTGCATGTATGTTCACTATGGTGTATGCTTGTATAGTGTTTTCTACTGTATTATGGAGATTCGTCCATGGTTATCCGTGTGTGTTTTAATTATGTCCCACCTGTCTGATGTCTGCAGAATAGCTGTTCCTGACCCAATTTTGTGTGTGCCTAAACTAAAGCATGAATGTCTGAGGCCTAGCTGTGTGGTGATATGGTGTGCGAATGTTTTTGAACATATATTTGTTTCTTGTAGTAGTAGAAAATCTGGTTTGTGTTTGTTTATTAGTGTGATAATATGTTGTAATTTTGTACGTATACAACAAATGTTTAAAGTAATAATAACTAAATCACTAGTCATTATAATTTAAGTAAAATCAAATGAATGAGATATAATAAGTGTATAGAATCACACGCAAAATTATTATCCTTGTTGAGTACATTTAGGCGAGCAGGTCTGTAGCGTCAAAGGTTTGTGTGGGAGGATCATCTTGTTCCTCGTTCTTATCACTTGTGTCTGTGTCTACGAAGAGAGTGTCTGGTATGCTGTATGTGTCGTCTTCGTCTTGTACTTGTGTCTCCTCTTGTTGTTCTTGTTCAGTTTCCTTTGTCTTGCCTATAGTGGCTTTGACTTTTTCTTTCTTTGGCAGTGATAAATCGTCTGTTCTGTGTCGTCGCTGTGTTTTGACTGCGGTCTTCTGTTTGCCCATGCTTCTCTTCTTTGGTTTGCTGACGACTTGAAAACCGTCAGAGTCTTCATTCCTTGGATTTATGTCTTGTGTATTAATTTCTTGTGTGTTATTTTCTTGTGTGTTGATTTGACTGTTGAAGGTTTGTGTCAGTTCAATCTCTCCCTGTGGAGAGGTTTCTCTTTCGAGCGGTGGGAAATCTTCTTGGCTTTGAACCCTTATTGTTGCTGCTATTGGTGTCGTCGATTGTCGTCGACTAGGGCATTTATTTGCCTAGTGGTTGTTTTGGCCACACGCTGGACAATCGGTCTTTCTCCCCGGCATCGTGATCAACACTCTGTGGTTATTGTTCGTTTATACCGGGAGTGTAGATCCGTATGTAATGGGGAACTTCCTTTGTTGGGTTGCAGAGCGCTCCCCACTTGCCAGCCCCATTCTTTATCCTAAAGACCTCAGCCTTGTCGTCTCCTGTAATACTGTGCACCAGTTTCTTTACTCCTTGAGGAGCAATCGTGACAGGTAGCCAGTGGATGGTCAGCCTGTCCCTTTCTTTGTCTAGATGTTGTAGTGA
>JACEFZ010015542.1:0-5000 GCA_014155875.1 Cepaea nemoralis
CAAAATTTTGTTTGTTTTGTTGCTGTTGTTATTATTTTTTTTTTTATTTGCTGTTGTTATTGCTATTGTCGTCATCACTATTATTATTGTTGTTACTATTATTTATTAATTATAATGAACACAAACAATATTATGATTGTTGTTATTAATATTATTATGATTGTTATTATCGCTGCGTTATTGTTGTTGATATTGTTTTATTAATGATGGTATTGTTAATTTTGTTATTATTGTTGTTGCTTTGTTGCTGTTAGTGTTGTTGTTATTGCTGTTGCCGATGCTATTATTATTATTGATGTAATATTATTGTTGGTGTAATTGTTGTTGTGTTGTTGTCGTTGCTAATGTTGTTTTGCTATTATTGCTGTTATTATTATTATTATTATTCTCATCTCATCTCATCTCATCAGGTTCCTCTTGTACCTTGCGGTGTCGAGGTGAAGTATAAACATCGTGAGAGTGCCCGATTATGGGCTTCATGTATCGATATTCCCATGGACTCTGCTATTCCCTCCGTCCAACGTTTACGTGGTCGGCCTCTTCCTCTGTTTCCATCTGCTCTGTACATCATTGCTTGTTGTGGTATGCTGTTGACTGGTAACCTACTTGCATGACCAAACCATTTGACCTGCTGCTTTCTAATAAAATCTAGTGCTGCTTTAACCCCCACTTTAGTCCTGATTTCTTCATTTCTGATCTTATCTCTTCTTGATACGTTGAGTATTCTTCTCAGGAATCTGATTTCTGTTGTTATTTTTCTTTTCTCTTTTTCTGTCATTGTCCAGGTTTGACATTGGTAGCATAGAGTTGGTAGGAAGATTGTGTTGTAAAGTGCTTTCTTAGTAGTTATTGATACATGTTTGTTCTTTAGTATTGGTGCCATTTGTCCAATGAGTTGGTTTGCCTTATTGCACCTATTTTCGATCTCGTCTTCTGATCTGCCATTTGATGATATTATACTTCCTAGGTACTTGAAACTCTTTACTTGTTTCAAGGGATGTTCGTTTAGGTGAATTGTTGTTGTTTTTCTTCTTTAGTTATAGTCATTACCTCTGTTTTGCTTGTGCTAATTTTCATGTTATGTTCCCTACACATTTCGTTTAGACTATTCATGTGGTCTTGTAATTCAGCTTCTGATTTTGCTATTAGTGCTTGGTCGTCCGCAAACAGGAGTTCTCTAATGGTTAGATTTGCAGATGGTTCTTCTTCTGTGTTCTCGTCATGCGGTATTCTTGCTGTCTCTGTTTGGCTGGTTTCTTTACATATGTTGTCTATATATGTTATGAACAAGAGAGGGGACAGGACACAACCTTGTCGTACTCCAGATCTTATGGTGAAGGGTTCTGAGTGTCCTCCAGTTGCTCTCACTATGCATTCACTGTTGTTGTATAAACTTCTACATAGGTTTGTTAGATGTGTACTCACTCCATATTGTTTAAGGATTTCCCACAGCTTGTTTCTATCTACTCTATCGAATGCCTTTTCTTGGTCGACAAAGGCTAAGTAGAGTGTTTCATTGAATTCGATTGATTTTTCTATAAGTTGTCTAAGAGCAAAAATGGCATCTGTGCATCCTTTGTTTTTCCTAAATCCAAGTTGTGTTTCGCTTAGCTGGGGTTCTAAAGTAGTTCGTAATCTTTTTTCAAGAATTTTGCAAAATATTTTCCCAGTATGACTCAACAGTGAAATGCCTCTGTATTGTGTGCAGTCTCTTTTGCTGCCTTTGTTTTTCCAAACTGGGATAATTATGACGTTTCCCCAGTCTCGTGGTGTCTGTTGTTCTACCCAAACATGGTTGAATAGTCTATGTAGCCAAGCTGTTCCTACTTCTCTTGCTGCTTTAATTAGTTCATTTGGTATTTCATCCTGTCCCGGTGATTTGTTCAATGGGGCTAATCTGATGGCTTCTATAATTTCTTCTTTTAGTATGTCTGGTTCTAGTTCTTCGGTGACATCTGTGTAGGTCTCTTGAATTCCTGTGACATCTGATGGGATGTTGAGAAGTTGTTCGAAATACTGCTTCCATCTTATTAGGATTTGTTTTTGTTCACTTATTGGTTCTCCATATTCGCTGTTAATTATTTCAGTTGGGTCAAAGGGTTCTCCTCTGGTTCGCATTGCACTTATCTTTTTGTAGAAGTTTCTAGTTGCCTCCTTGTAGTTTTTATTTAGGGTTTCTCCATACTCTTCCCAGTCTTTTTGTTTTTCCCTCTTTACTATTCTACTCACATGTCTTCTCGCTATTCTATATTCTATGTAATCACATTCCTGTTTGCTCTTCAACCACTTTTTATATTTTTTTCCTTTTTGTCTTTTACCGCTTTCTTTACTTCTGCGTTCCACCAACTTGTTATTTTCTTTATCAGTGTTTTGCGTTTTTTCGTGGTTCCACATGTTATTTTTGCAGTATTTAAAATGCTTGATTTGAACATCTCCCATTCTTCTTCCACTGTTTTTCTTTCTGTAGGTAATTTTACAAAGATTTCAGTTAGTTCTTTATCATAATTTTCCCTTACTGCCTCGTCTTTAAGGTTTTTTATGTTTACTGATTCGCATGACATGTATTTTCCTGCTCTTTGTTTCTTCTTCTGATGGTTCTTATTGTTGCAACGACTGATTTATGATCTGTGTTTATACTGAAATTGGGCACTGCCCTTGCATCTAGTATATTTCTCTTTCTGTTATTTCTTGTTAATATAAAATCAATTTGGCTTTTAGTATCTAGATCATTCCATTTATATCAAGTGTATACTTGTGAGTCTTTATGTTTATAGAATGTGTTGTTATATAGAGGTCGTGTTGGCTGCAAAGCTCTATCAGTCTACTTCCGTTATCATTCCTTTCATTATGCTGATCTCCAAATGCTCCCAGATGTTTTTCTATGCCCACTCTGTTATGTCCTAGTCTTGCATTGAAGTCTCCCATAACTATGATGTTGTCCTGCTTATCTATTTTATTTAGCACGTCATGGATGTATTCGTAGAAGTCCTCGCATTCTTGCTCATTATTGTTTGCATTACATGGTGCGTATATCTGTACATATGTGGTGATTGTTTGTTCTTTTATTCTCACTGTTATGATTCTTTCTGATATGTATTTTATTTCTAGTATTCCTCTTGCTAGCCGTGGTTCGATGACTATTCCCTCACCGTGTCTTGCCCTCTCTTGCTGTTCTACTCCAGAGTAAACAAACGTGTAACCGCGATGGAGCTCCTTGCATTCTTTCCCCTTTGTTGTTGTTGTTGTTGTTGTTGTTGTTATTATTATTATTATGTTGTTGACGTCGTCGTCGTCGTCGTCGTCGTCGTCGTCGTCGTTGTTGTTGTTGTTGTTGTTGTTGCTGTTGTTGTTGTTGTTGTTGTTGTTGTTTGTTATTGTTGTTGTTGTTGTTGTTGTTGTTTCTGCAAGGTGCATCCCTCGACATTTATCTGCCATGACGTTTGTGTTCTTGAGCACGGCTACTTGGTTGAATGTCCATATAACTGGGGAGTTTGGTTTTCTTCTCCTAGGACTGGACGATTTCTTGTACGACATAATTAATATTCATTAATTTGTAATGGCATCAAACGTTTGTATTATTATTGTGTGTGTGTGTGCGTGGTTAGAGTTTTATTTTTTTATTTTTCGTTCGCTGCTTTAAACGTGAGCGTAGCTCACACTGCATTGATTTTTGCTTGTGGGCTAGCTTTCCCTATTACCAGTATCCCTCACCATTAGGGGAACCCACTCCGACTTTTGAGGTGCTTGAAGTGTACATCCCCAAGCCAAGGATAAGAAAGTCAACTATATTAGTCTAAAGGTGTTGGTGTTGAATCCACTACCTCGCCTTAGTGTACCGGAAGTATTTCGGCCATGCTGACCGAATTAAACTTAAATGTACTTTGTAATGATATCAAACGTCTGCGTGATTTCTTGTGTAGTAAGGTCGATTGTCCCCAAGCCTCTTCAACCTATACACAAGTATAAACAATTTGAACTTCCGGGACTTACCATGAATGGAAGAATTATAAACAATCTTAGGTATGCTGACGATGCCGTGTTCTAGCAGATCATGAGCAAGAGTTACAAGATCTAGTGGAACAAGTAAACAGGCAGAGTGCAGAATGTGGCTTAGATATTAACATCCAACAAACGAAAACTGTGATAATTAGCAGTGGAAAAGAAAGGTAATCAATGAACATCACAGTAAACTAGGATATACTATACAAGTAAAAAATGTCTACCCAACTTGAACATATAATAACAGATGATGCAGAAGTATAACAGAAATCTAAATGAGAATAGGAATGGCCAAAAATGCTTTCAACGGCATGAAATCAGTATTAACATTTAGAGAGATTAAAAACGCATTAAAAATGATAATTGTCAAATGCTACGTATATTCAACGCTACTGTATCGCTCGGAAGCCTGGGCATTGAGCAACTAGAAAGTTGCATAGAGGCCCTGGGGATGTGGATATACAGACAAATATGTCGTATTTCATGGAAACACAAACAATCAAACGCATAGGTTCTAGAAAAACTGGCAATTAAGAGAGAATTGACTAAAGAAATAAAGTGGAGGCAGGTGACATATTTCGACCACGTTAAAAGACATGATACTCTTATAAAAACCATACTGGAAGGCAAGGTTGCGGGCAAGAGGTAGACAACGATACAAGTGAGAAGATAACATCAAAAGATGGACTAAAGAACAAACATGTATCAATCAATAACTACTAAGAAAGCACTTTACAACACAATCTTCCTACCAACTCTATGCTACCAATGCCAAACCTGGACAATGACAGAAAAAGAGAAAAGAAAAATTACAACAACAGAAATGAGGTTCCTGAGAAGAATACTCAACGTATCAAGAAAAGATAAGATCAGGAATGGAGAAATCAGGACTAAAGTGGGGGTTAAAGCAGCACTAGATTTTATTAGAAAGCAGCAAGTCAAATGGTTTGGCCATGCAAGTAGGTTACCATTCAACAGCATACCACACCAAGCAATGGTGT
>JACEFZ010015542.1:10000-39383 GCA_014155875.1 Cepaea nemoralis
TAGCACTTGTAAGAATCACGCTTGACCTACAAGCGAGCGAACACCCAACAACATTAGTGACATGAGTAGGGTATGCCTTCGGTGAACATCATTTAGCCATGATTTGATTTGGGGGCCGATTGATGGGTGAGTGCCAGATGATTTCCCACATCGTAAGTTCTGGTCACTGCATCTCTAGAGGCCACCCACTCTGAGACTCCCTGTCAGTATGGTCCAGGCCTATAACGGCCAGGTATCCGCGGTGTACGACAGGAATGTAGGACAGAAGTCTTGCCAGGAGGTCCCCTCATCCCAGCAGAGCCTGCTGCCGGCCGAGCTCAGGTACAGGATATCCCTTTATACTTACCACAACGGCCTTGACTCTGCCTGGAGCCTGTGACCGACATCTCCACACCACACGGAGGTCGGTGTGGCCGAATAGATACGAGCGTTCGTCCTTAAACTTCCGGTGTGCTGATGCCGAGGTAGCGGGTTAAACCGGTCAGTTGGGAAAAAATATTGACTTCTCGTCCTTGACTTTGGGACGTAAATTACAAGTACCTCTGAAGTCAGAGTGAGTTCACCTGATGGCGAGGGACACTGGTAATAGGGAAAGCTATTCCACACGCTAAAATAAGTCTAGTGCACTAGAAGTGTAAGGACTGCGCTTGAGTTAATAGCGAGTGGTCGCAAAATAAAACAATCACACCACATTTCAGCATTTCTGGTGATGGTAAATACTGTAGTTGGTGGTAGTATTGAAGGCATGAGGGAAGGTAACTGGTTACTCACCTCATAAAACCGTGGCACTGTATATCTGAACTCCTTGATATTCCTCGCACATCCAGCAGTATCAGTGGGATTCTCTGTCCCGTTATCTTACAATGCCGCACTCCCTGGCCTAGGGGTTAAACGACTTTCTCCGTAATCTCGTTTATCCACGTAGGGTAACGCAGCGCGCGAGAACTGGAAACGGTTCTCGCCGCGTTGGTAACTTAAGGGATAAGAGAGGCGGCCGCTCAGAAAGCAGTGGCAAACTACTGAGTGTAATCTTGCCAAGAAATCAACAACAGCGGTAAAATGCTGGTGTTGACAGCGATGTCCTGTAAAGGATATGCGAAACAAAATATCTTTATAATGTTCTGGGGTGGTAAAATGGTGAAGAACACTGAGCTAATCCACGACTCTGGTGATCGCGTGAGATCGTTTGAGATCGTGTGAGATCGAGCGAGACCCTGTGATATCGAGTGAGATCTTTTTGAGATCGCGTGAGATCGTTTGAGATGGCGAAACATGACTGCCCACTCTTATGGTCATGGTACATGATAATGATGAGAGTGGTAAGTTCCTTGCTTGTCAGTATCGTACGTTATATGTGGATGAATCGCCTGAAGTAACAGGACTGCAATACTTCCTACCAGCATCATCATCTTGTGCCACGCCGATGAGCGTGGCCGGTCATGGTTCGCTATCTCACATCATCACCAGTCTTGGATAAGGGCAGTAATCTTGTCCCGATTTTGTCCGAGCCATCCAAATATTTATCTCTTTTTTCTTTCCCTTGCTCTTATACATTCAGCTGTTGTCCCTTCAATCACACTGCTACTGGTAACATTACTATTAGGACTCTTCGCTGGCTGCTGCAGATAAGGACGGAGCACGTATGGGAATGTCCCCAGTGCAATATTGTCGGTTCTTGACTCAACTCAACTCTGATCCTATCAATTTTGCGAGTTGTCTTTTAAATTTACTACTCTATTTGTCCTAGACACGACCCCCCCCCCTACCCCCTTTCCCCATCCCAATTCAGTTTATGCCTAGTCTAATTTCAATAATCATTTATTTGTTTTCGTTTGTTTCTACAACGGTTGTCGCATTCTTATCTCTTCCATCCTCTGAAATAAGATTTCGAGTGCGATTAGATGTTACTTGTCTTATTGTCCATGTTAGTTAGTTAGCTAACTAGCCTAACTAACTAACTAACTAATTAACTAACTAACTAATTAACTACATAACTAACCCTAAAGGCATCTACAGTTCAACTGTGAGACTGTTCCAAGACATGTGTACCGATTCACCTGTTTAACAATATTCCACTTTACTTGGATCTTACATGGTGGCATTTCTGTCTTCGCCAGGCCATCAGAATTCCACATTTGTTCGTGGTTACCTAACAGTCGACGTCACCAAAAGTTAAACAGCGCTCATGCTCTTAAACTTCCGGTGCGGTAGCGGCTTGTTAGCGGGATCAACCCCTAAACCGGTCTGTTGAAATTCATCATTAACTTCTCCTTCAGAAAACAATGGCAAAGTAAAAAATATTTTCGCATATCCTTTACAGGACATCGCTGTCAACATCAGCATCTTTCAGCTGATTATGGCAAACTAGTGACCGTAAAATTGTTTAGAAAGTCAGCCTGTGGTCTGGGTTGGTGGTAACGCCCTGAGTGCAGAGAAGGGCAGCGGGCCGCACAGAGTTTGAGGTGCAACAACTGATCCAGAGTAACACACATCAAGGTGACATAGTCATCTACACTGATGGGTCAGTGGTTAGAAACAGACGGAGTGGTTGGGTTTCATTGCGAAGGCTAATGGACGATTCTTGAAAAAGGAGAGTATGGCATATGAGGCTACGACCTCCGGTATGAGAATGGAGGTGGAAGCAGTCACAGCGGTATTCTGTTGGTTGCAGGAATTACCTTCTCCAGCAGGTAATTCATTGCCTGCGTTCTTTCCACCGTCTCTGAACACAGCTTTACAGTTGGTGTTGGAGTGTTGACAATATGATTATTCAACGAGAACATTGTCTTCATCACGGACTCAAGGAGAATGCTTAGTAAGGTGGGGAAAGGAATGTTTCGTGTGGAATGGCTATCGTCGCTTCAAAGGTCACAGATTGTGAGAATTGTATGGATATGCTACCCTGGCCATGCGGGAGTGGGGGGAGGGAGGGGGTAAATGAACAGGCTGATTGGTTGGCAGGGAATGCATCTCTTGGTGGTTGATTACCTATGGACAAGGGAGAGGTGGTCGCGCGCCTGTGGGACCAGGTGGAGGATCAGATTGAGAACCCGTATGTGGAAAGGATGGGATCGGCAGGGGTTCTGGTAGAATTTCAAAACTGAGAGGGAAGACCAGGAGAACTTTTAATCAGCGGTGGGAACGATTAGTAGTGTGACTTTTCGCTGGCTGTTGAACGAGGGGACTGAGCACGTATGGGAATGTCCTGAGTGCAGTGATGTCGGTTCTAAGCTCAACTCAACCCAACCCAACTCAACTCAACCCAACTCAACCCAACCCAACCCAACTCAACCCAACTCAGCTCAACCCAACTCAACCCAACCCAACTCAACCCAACCCAACTCAGCTCAACCCAACTCAACCCAACCCAACTCAGCCCAACTCAGCCCAACCCAACTCAACTCAACCCAATCCAACCCAACTCAACCCAACCCACGGACATGCAATCTGTGTCCCATGGTTACGCATGCAAGTCTGCGCTGTGGCGAATGGGTTATGAAGGCAATTCGCAATCCCACATCATCATCATCATGTGCCATGTTGGAAAGCGTGGGCGATCATGTTTCACCATCTCACGCCATCACCAGAGCGCTATATGTTCTAGTCCAAACCATACCACGTGGCCAAGCCATCCAGGTATTTACTTCTCTGCCTTACCCTTGTTCTCTTATCCTCGATCTTGCCAGTTGTCGCCAAGTTCTGCACCTTACTTCTTCTCATAACGTGGCCAAAAATTGTGACTGTCTATGTCTATTTTCTCTAATCAGTTTACGGTTTTCGTTTGTTTCTTGTAGTACTTGGTCATTGGTGTTTCTGTCTGTCCATGGTATTCTTTGCATTTTCCTCAGAAACCACATTTTCACAGCCATCAGATGTTTTCCAGCTTGACTGCTCATTGTTCACGTCTCACAACCATACAAAAGCACAGGTTCTATATAGCAAGCATATCAAAACTCTTTTTCTCGTTGCAAATGACATCTTTTTATTGGTCAGCATGTTTTACATCTTGTTACCTTCCCATTTAAATGTCCGACTGTACAGGGCGAAAAAAAAAAAGATCTGGAGACATTACACAACCCTGTCGTACACCTCTCTTAAAAGGCTGATATTAACCTATTTCATTATCAATCTTTATGGCAGCTAGTTGTTTCCAATATATGTTTTTTACAAGTCTATGGTCTTTCCTATCAATTTGTAGATCTGCAAGCATCTTCATTATGTTGGCGTGTCTTACTTTATAGAAAGCCTTTGTGTAGTCAATCAAGCAAAGTATCGCATACCGCATTGGAAACACAGCAGAGGGAGTTTTGTAAGCAGACTGCCTTGTGCTGGTTTTCATACAATGGTATGAGTGCCTGTCGTTTAGAAAGCAATGGCAAACTACTGAACGTAATCTTGCCAAGAAATCACAGCCAAAAAATGCTGGGGCTGACGTCGACGTAATTAAAGGATATAAAACTAACTAACTTAACACTTACAAAGTTTTTGCCCCTCTTTGAGGAATCGTCTGCCATAGACGCGCATAAATCGACCAATAGAAACACACTCAGCATATTCAAATGCTGAAGTGATGAGTCACGGGCTGTTTGTCACAGATCTGAAATAACCAGGTTATCTCACGTAGTGTACCCTGAAAAATATTGAGAGGCCTATTTTTGGCTTGAATGAACGCCAATCAGGAAGAAAGCGCCGATTTGATTTTATCTGGGGCGTGCTTAGGTCGCAACAGAAAAGCATAAGATGTGTTTTGTTTCGGTGCGTCGCGATTTGTTGTGGAAATCAAGATTGTAAAAGGAAAAACAGGTTGTTTGTGTCTGCGGCGTCCGTGCAATGTCGTTGTGTGAAGTGTATTTGAAATACTACAATGGAAGGATTATATAAATCGTTATTGTGTAAAGATTATATCAGTGTTATGTGATAATATTACTAGCGGACTTTGTGTAAAGACTCTGCCTGGATTAAATAACAGTTTTAACCGAGCTGGGATTATATAACGCATAAAATTTCACTGTGTAGAGATTATGTGAAACGTCTTTTAAAATGGGCATGAAGAATTTATAAACCGACCCCGTGTATTCACGATGTGAAACGTCAATATGTAAGTATTAGGTTATGTTATGCTTTGTTATGTAAGTATTATCCAAAATGTCATTGTGGAAGCATTATTATATGCAGCATTTTACAAGATGAAGAAGGTTTCTGATATTTATCTTTGCTTATCTAGATGAGGAAAAGAGTTCATAAAAACTGTATTGAGTCAATCCTGGTGTATGAAAGCGAATCAATGTCAGCTAGAAGACAAGTGAGGAATTATGTGGAAGCTACAGAGATGTGGATGTATAGAAGAATGATGAGATTACAGTAGACGAACATACAGAGTAATGAAGAGATCTTGAAAGAAGTTAACTCCCAAAGAGAACTTGAAAGAAGTTAACTCCCAAAGAGAACTTGAAAGAAGTTAACTCCCAAAGAGAACTTGAAAGAAGTTAACTCCCAAAGAGAACTTGAAAAAAGTTAACTCCCAAAGAGAACTTGAAAAAAGTTAACTCCCAAAGAGAACTTGAAAGAAGTTAACTCCCAAAGAGAACTTGAAAGAAGTTAACTCCCAAAGAGAACTTGAAAGAAGTTAACTCCCAAAGAGAACTTGAAAGAAGTTAACTCCCAAAGAGAACTTGAAAGAAGTTAACTCCCAAAGAGAACTTGAAAGAAGTTAACTCCCAAAGAGAACTTGAAAGAAGTTAACTCCCAAAGAGAACTTGAAAGAAGTTAACTCCCAAAGAGAACTTGAAAGAAGTTACCTCCCAAAGAGAACTTGAAAGAAGTTAACTCCCAAAGAGAACTTGAAAGAAGTTAACTCCCAAAGAGAACTTGAAAGAAGTTAACTCCCAAAGAGAACTTGAAAGAAGTTAACTCCCAAAGAGAACTTGAAAGAAGTTAACTCCCAAAGAGAACTTGAAGAAGTTAACTCCCAAAGAGAACTTGAAAGAAGTTAACTCCCAAAGAGAACTTGAAAAAAGTTAACTCCCAAAGAGAACTTGAAAGAAGTTAACTCCCAAAGAGAACTTGAAAGAAGTTAACTCCCAAAGAGAACTTGAAAGAAGTTAACTCCCAAAGAGAACTTGAAGAAGTTAACTCCCAAAGAGAACTTGAAAGAAGTTAAAACTCCCAAAGAGAACTTGAAAAGAAGTTAACTCCCAAAGAGAACTTGAAAGAAGTTAACTCCCAAAGAGAACTTGAAAGAAGTTAACTCCCAAAGAGAACTTGAAAGAAAAGTTAACTCCCAAAGAGAACTTGAAAGAAGTTAACTCCCAAAGAGAACTTGAAAGAAGTTAACTCCCAAAGAGAACTTGAAAGAAGTTAACTGCCCAAAGAGAACTTGAAAGAAGTTAACTCCCAAAGAGAACTTGAAAGAAGTTAACTCCCAAAGAGAACTTGAAAGAAGTTAACTCCCAGAGAAACTTGAAAGAAGTTAACTCCCAAAAGAGAACTTGAAAGAAGTTAACTCCCAAAGAGAACTTGAAAGAAGTTAACTCCAAAGGAGAACTTGAAAAGAAGTTAACCTCTCCCGAAGAAGAACTTGAAAGAATTAACTCCCAAGAGAACTTATTACTCCCAAAGAGAACTTGAACAGAAGTTAACTCCCAGGTAGCTTGAAAGAAGTCCCAAGAGAACTTGAAAGAAAGTTAAATCCCAAAGAGAAACTTGGAAGAAAGTTACTCCGCCAAAGGAGAAACTTGAAAAAAATTTAACTCCAAGGAGAACTTGGAAAGAAGTTAACTCCCAAAGATGAACTATGAAAGAAGTGTAACTCCCAAAGAGAACTATGTAAAGTAAGTTACTCCCAAAGAGAACTTGAAAGAAGTTAACTCCCAAGAGGTAGAATTTGAAAGAAGTTGAACATTCCCAAGGAGAACTTGAAAGAAAGTTAACTCCCAAGAGAGACTTGAAAGACAGTTAACTATCCCAAAGAGAACTTGAAAGAAGTTAACTCCCAAAGAGAACTTGAAAGAAGTAGTTAACTCCCAAAGATGGAACTTGAAAGAAGTTTAACTCTCCCAAGAGAACTTTGAAAGAAGTTAACTCCCAAAAGAGAGACTTTGAAAATAAGTTAAGCCTCCGCAAATGAGAACTTGAAAGAAGTAACTACCCAAAGAGAACTTGAAAGAAGTTAACATCGCCAAAGAGACTTGAAAGAAGTTAACTCCCAAAGAGAACTGGTTACTCGCATCGGAAGAAACAGTTCACGTTCTTTGTCACAACAGGACAGCTGGTGTATGTGTGTATGTCGTCACAAAGGGAAAGCTGGAGGGGGGAGACAGGGGAAGACCAAGAGAGAAGATGTTTGACAGTTAGACATCATGGCATGGAGGAACATTAGTACAAGAAATGATTGGCAGCACAAGAGAGTGAAGGCTGTGGGCGGACATGAGCACCAACTACACTGCGTGGACTAGAAGAAGAAGAAGAAGAAGAAGAAGAAGAAGAAGAAGAAGAAGAAGAAGAAGAAGAAGAAGAAGAAGAACAACAACAACAACAACAACAACAACAACAACAACAACAACAACAACAACGAGCACCCTACTGCTGCTGCACTTGTTTCCACAGCTGCACGACAATCTCAAACACTTTCGATCACACGGGTCAAATCCCTGTTCAGTAGAACTAAAATG
The DNA here is from genome assembly GCA_014155875.1 of Cepaea nemoralis. Taxonomy (NCBI): domain Eukaryota; kingdom Metazoa; phylum Mollusca; class Gastropoda; order Stylommatophora; family Helicidae; genus Cepaea; species Cepaea nemoralis. Next base: position 17,671 of record JACEFZ010015542.1, read on the forward strand.
TTGACTTCTCATCCTTGACTTGGAGTAGGTTCGCCTTATTGCGAAGGCACTGGTAATAGAGAAAGCTCATCCACACGCAAATATCAGTCCAGTGTACAGGAAATATCAGCACATGTATGGACTACGCTTGAGCTCAAAGCGAGCAAACGAAAACAACAACAACAACAACAACAACAACAAAGGCCATACCGCATCATTACATCATGTCTCCTTCTCGGTTCTGTAGCCGGCCAGTCTGCCCTAGAAGGCAGACGACAAACTACGTGCTATCATTTTCAAGTTTGCTACTTGTCGTATTTTGCTTGTTACATAAACCAGTTCTAACTTATGGCTGTGAACCCCAAACAATTAGTAAACAGGCAAAGAAATTTCTAGAAACATAAAAGATGTGGCTTTATAAAAGAATGCTGAAAATTCATTGGAAAAATAAAACGAGTCGTCTAAACATTTTTGAAAAAGGCTATGGCATGAAAACACCTATCACAAATATTATAAAGAGGCTGTCATCATTTGTGGCCACGTTATGAGAAGACAAGATTGTTATGTGTTGTGACAGCTGGAAAATTTTGTGGAAGGGGAAACAGAGAAAATCAACGGGAGAACATTCTTGATAGTTTTGTGATATGGCTTGGGAAGATGTCAGCACACGAACTGACACTCGCCGTTGGATCTTCCAAGATGTAGAGAAACATGATCGCAAACGCCGGTCGGCGAGGTACTTGATGGTGAGTATATTGCAATATAATGGTTCGGTGGCTGAATATTGAGCTGGCCTCACGAAACCCGGTGCCCCTCATTGCGCTAGTTTTTGGGCGAAGGAGTGCAGTTGGGAGGGTACACGCCTTACTCTACTGCGAGGAAATGCAACCTGTCATTGCAGGGCAGACCAGGCTTTAAGCCTAGGTCGGCAACTGATATAGGATGGAAGCTCCGACAGGCGGACAGTTAGAGCATTGCTTTGCTCATCCAGCAGCTTCTGCAGCTTGTCTGGTTCCAGGCGTATTGATGTTAGCTTTTCTCTGGAGTAAACTAGACTGACCGAGAAAGGGAACATGCTGCATGGGCAACACAAGGTCTCTAAACTCAGCCCAGGCTTTGTGCTATGGAGAGGTATAACTCCATGTTACACACTATCGTCTGTCAAGGTGCCAGTCAGTCAATTGTTGCCGCTCTTCTAGGAGTGATCTTTGCTTCCAGCAGCGGCAGTAGGCAGTGTACCGTCATTCCTTGGTGTGAAGCTAACTATATCTCTGTTCACATAAGGCAGATATTTTGTGTGATATTCACTGGCACAGGGAAAGAGCATAATGAGGCTACCATTTGCCGTAAAGTTAGAACCGCTATTAACTAACTAACATCACCCAACAAGTGCCTTTGTTTTCCGTGACTGTGTTTTCTACAGCTGTCCCATACTTGTTGTTTTTATATTGTTTACATTCCCTAGTGGAAGGTAGCATGTCCGAGGGCGGCATCATCCCGCTAGCGTTTGCACTGACAGCATGGCATTGCACCACCGGCCAATTAGATTTAAATGTTGACTTCTCGTTTAGAAATCAATGGCAAACTACAGAAAGTAAAATTGTCGACAAAATCAACCGGTAGTTGATCGTCAATATCATGTAAGGAACATAACACAGCTTTTCCTGGTAACATCAAAGGGAACAAACTGTCATGTCCAAACTTCAAGACTAAATAACTCGAGTTTGTCCCCTACAATGTGTAATGCTAATTTCAACAAAGTGTATATCTAAATATAGGGTGTATTTTTAATTTGAATAACGAAGACACAAACATTAAGTTGCACGATTTATTGCCTGTCATATTTCGCTGCATCTCGTCAGGTACATACTGCAGAATTCACATAACATAAAGTGAACTAACTAGATAAATCCTTCAAGCTGAAATATACACATGTTAGCACAGTAATGTCAATTGTCTACCGCGGTAATTTAAAACTGACTTTCATGTCTTTCTGTTTGCACAAAACCGGCCTATGTACATTGTGGAGTTCATGCAACATGAAAGGTAAATACAAAATTGGTAAGGCACTATTTTCAAAACTCTCACATTTATTAAAAATACACTCAATACAACTGGCAGAAAATCGGTCCTGTCACTAACTATACGCGTTCTTGCCTGTATGCAAGAGATACATTTGAACATGGATGTCCGAGGGTTCACTCCTCTTAACGAGTTGCAATATATATGTAAATCGAGATGAGGAAAAGAGTTCTGAAAAGCTACATTGAGTCAGTCTTGATGTACTGAAACCAGGTATGGAGAATGTGTAGATAAGTGAGGGATTATGTGGAAGATGAGAAGATGTTATTTATAGCAGATAGAAAGAGCAATGAAGATATCATGAAAGAAGTTAACTCACAGAGAGAACTGATTACTGGCATCAGAAGAAAACGGTCCGTATTCTTTGGAGATGTCATGAGAGGGAAAAACTGGAGTATGTCGTCACGGCGGGAATGTTGGGGGGGGGGGGGGGGGGGAGAGAGAGAGAGAGAGAGAGAGAGATACAAAGAGAGTGGGAGAGGGAGGGAGAGGCATGGAGAGAAAGATAGAGAGTGGGAGAGTGAACAGTGGCAGAGAGAGAGAGAGAGAGAGAGAAGGAGGGAGAAGGTGCTAGACAATTTGACATCATGCATGTAAGAACATCGGTATCAGAAATGACTGGAAGCACGAAAGACAGAAAGTTGTGGATAGATATGATCGCCAACGCCACATGATATGCCCTGTAAGAACAATATACGTATAATTTCTCTAAATCAGTTTATAACTTTCACTATTTTTTGAAGGAATGTCTTATTCACACTGCTGCCCCTCCATGATATTCTGCGTACTGTCCCCAGAAAACCACATTCCCGCTGCCATTAGATGTTTCTCAGCTGGTCTACTAACTGTCTTCGCTTCACATACATATAATAGTATGGCTTCCATATAGTGTTTGGGACGCAGAGGTGTTTCCAAGGCACCAGGGCCGGGTTATATACTGGCCAAGACCTATTGACGCGTCCTAGTCGAGCGTCCTGGGCAACAGGTCCCTTCGGGGTCCTGGCTAAAGTCAGTAGGATCGCCGATTCCTCCGAAGTCGGAGAGTGCCTGCCTGTACGGCGAGGAACCACCAGTCTGCACACCAATAAGCCAGACATGGGACAACGGATACTCACGCAAACCTCAGGTCCTGTATGACATCACACTGATGTTGGACAACAGGATGCCTTCATCCGACATACAGGACTTCGCGTTGGAGCTCAAGCCAACGAACACAAGCAAGCAAGCAAGCATATAGTGCTTCAAATCTCTTTTTCTAATTGAAGTTGAATATTTTCATTGGTGAATATGTTTTCAATCCTGCAAAACGCTATCTTTCCACGACGAGTTCTAATCTCTACAAGTCACTGTTCATGAGATGTTCCAAATGTTTCGAGCCACTTGAAGTAATCCACTTGTTTTAGAATTTTGCCATTTCTAACTCAGTGGTTCTCAACCGGTGGAGAATTTCCCCCCCCCCCCCCCGGCAGGGGGGTGATGAAGACCATTTCTAGATCGTGTTAATACAAGAACCGATTACTTGATATTGTTTTTCCCTTCATACTTTACAGTTATGTACGTCTCATCCTTCTAAAATTCATTTTATAAAGTAAGTAGATCCACAAATCATGTTTTATGTGGATGTCTAGACTTGTTTTAGTGTATGCTATTAAATTTACCTTCCATTTTTACGTATAATGTGTAAGGGTGGGGGGATTTTTAGATAGGAAATATGAAAGGGGGGAATGACGTTCTGAAAATACGGTGAAAAGGGGGGGGGGGGGGGCACGGGCCAAATTGTTGATAGGAAGGGGGGGGGGGAATGACGTTCTGAAAATATGGTGAAGGGGGGCACGGGCCAAATAAGGTTGAGAACCACTGCTCTAACTGGTACCTGCGTAAAGAAGAAGGAATAAAATGGTATGACAGAATCACCAACATAGAGCTCATGGAAAGAACTAGATAAATACCAGAGAACCAAGAAGTATTGAGTTGACTTGAGCTAAGAACCGACATCACTGCACTCAGGACATTCCCATATGCGCTCCGTCCCTTTGTTCTACAGCCAGAGAAGCCTCACGCTACTAATCGTTCCCACCGCTATCTGATTGAAAGTTCTCCTGGTCTTCCCTCTCAGTTTTGAGATTCTACCAGAACCCCTGCCAATCCCCCACAATCTCGTCCTTTCCACATACGGGTTCTCGGTCTGTTTCTCCACCTGGTCCTACAACCACCTCTCCCTTGTCCATAGGTAATCTACCACCAAGAGGTGCATTCCCTGCCAGCCGATCATCCTTTTCATTCCCCCGCCATCCCGGATAGCCAGGGCAAATAATCCATACAATTTTTACAGTCTGTGACCTCTGAAGCGAGGTGAGCCATTCCACACGAAACATTCCTTTCTCCTACTTTACTAAGCATACTCCTTGAGTCCGTGATGAAGACAATGTGTGTTGTAGTGGTCTCCTCTAACCAAAAAGTAAAGAACAACCGCTGGCGCTAGATAGCACCTACAATGAGAAAACCTGAGAATAGTATAATGAGACATTTCTTTGACTGGAATCCACAGGGCAACAGAAATAGAGAAAAACTAAAAACACATGAAAAAGAAAAGTAGAAACAGAAGTGAATATTATAACAGGGATGGAGCTGCATGGTATAGCCAAGGACAGGAGTGCTTGAAGTCGGTTGCTTGAGGGTATGTGCTCCAACTTCAAATAACAAGTTAGTAGCATAGCCTTTACAAGACGTCGCAGTCAACCCCAGCATTTTTTTTTTTGCGCTCGCTCGCTTTGAACTCAACCGTAGTCAATACACATTATTTCTAGTAGTGATTAACTGAATTTTGCGTGTGGATTAGCTTTCGCTATTAAGTGTCCCACACCATCAGGTGAACCCATTCCGACTTCAGAGGTACTTGTAATTTACGTCCCCAAGTCAAGGACGACAGGTCAACATTTTAGTCCAGCTATCCGGTGTAGGAGCTGAACCGCTTACCTCGGAATCAGCACATCGGATTTTTAAGGACACGCGTTCTTACCCATTCGGACCTGCAACCCCAGCATTTTATTTTTATTGTTTAGATGTTTGTTATTTCTTGGTAAGTTTACCTTGATTAGTTTGTCATTGCTTTCTGAACGATCGGCACTGATACCATTTTATGAAAACCAACGCATGGCGGTCTGCTGCCAAATCGCCCGCAATTTCGAACGCAATATGCTGGATTACAAATTGTTCCAGTAACTGCGTCACCACAGAGCAGGTAAATTGGGATGAAGGGTAATATAAAGACGACGAAATATATGTAATATAAAGACGAAGACATATATGAAATATAAAGACGAAGAAATATATGTAATATAAAGACGACGAAATATATGTAATATAAAGACGAAGACATATATGAAATATAAAGACGAAGAAATATATGTAATATAAAGACGACGAAATATATGTAATATAAAGACGAAGACATATATGAAATATAAAGACGAAGAAATATATGTAATATAAAGACGAAGAAATATATGTAATATAAAGACGAAGAAATATATGTAATATAAAGACGAAGAAATATATGTAATATAAAGACGAAGAAATATATGTACACACTGAGCTCACTTTCCCATACCGCAGCACCCCTAATACCATGTACTCAGATTCGAACGATGAGGTAAGTATGAACGTTTTCTCTATTAACATTTTTTTCAATTAAACATTTTCTTCAACTAACATTGTTTTCAATTAACTTTTTTTTTTTTTCAATTCTCATTTTCTCTTCATTGCTTCCATTTTTCCATGCTTCTGTTCTTCTCGTCCTGTCGTCACCTTCTGATGTAGTGACAGGAGATCTCCTTGACTGTATGTTGTGTTTGTTTGCTGATGAAGGCTAATCGCCGCAACGTTCTGTATGTGCCTTAACTCTGTTATGTAAAGCTGCACTACTTTGTGTCATTTTATATTGTTTACATGTACTACGAATCACGTTTAGTTCAAGTAAACACGAAGTTTGGAGCACATGATCGCTTCCCAGGTACTGTTACCGTGAAGCCATGTAATTCATCCTCTACAGCACAAACTTTCGAGCTAATCAACTTGTCAACGAAAGGCAAGCAATAAAATTAAACCCACACAGAATCAGACTCCGCACGCACAGCCCTGGTCTCATAGACCATGCAGGTTCGGATACTCATCATCTCATCTTATCTCATCGTGTTCCTCTTGTACCTTGTAAACAATATAAAATAACACAAAGTAATGCAGCTTTACAGAACAGGAGTACGAAAACTACAGGACGTTGAGGCGACTAGCCTTCATCAGCAAACAAATATATACACAAAACATGACATACAATCACGGGGAAGACACTCCAGTGACTACACTAAGGCATAAGAACGGGATGAGAAGAATGAAAAGATGACATAAAATGAGAACAATGAAGAAAAAATTAAAATTTGAAGAAGAAAAAAAAAACATTGTTTGCTACTTATCTGAGAACCCCAGGCTGTGATATTAACATGAATTTCACATCAATACTCTTATATAGACAGCAGTGAGAGTCTGTGGTGTCATGGGAACCGGGTTATGGGATGGTAACGGTTCAGTGAATATCCCAGGTTGACGAGTGGAAGTGGTACATGAAAAACAGGGCGAGGAAGGTAAGGCGGGGAAACTGGAAGCAGTGGAGATGTGATGGTGGTCCGAGAGTGAAAACTAAGGAATGCCCCTGTGGATGTCCGTACAATGCATGAGTGGGTACCAGTGAAAGGTTGGCCATAGTGGATGAATGTTAAAGAACAATGTTGTGTGCACCTAAGTATGATATTCACATGGACTCTTATTCCTTCTGTCCATCGTTTACATGTTCGGCTTCTTCTTCTGCTTCTATTTGTTCTAAATACAGACCACATTCCACATATTTCATATTTCCTTCAGCAGGATAACTGGTTCAGGGCCGTGACAGGCAAATCATACCGGACATGCTGCTCTGTTCTGCCCGGTTGAGTGTTCACAACTGCTAACAGACTCATCCTATAGGCAGCGAAGTTGCCAGGAGGTCTGGTGCCCATCGAGAAAACTCCAGTCCCACTTTTTCTATGCGTCTATAAGCGTTAATCAATACCCTTAAGTTGCTGGCCTCCAGGAATGCTAACCTGGTTTAAAAAAACGTACGCTAACATCGGATGTGTTGGCCTAAAGGTTTTGGCCCAAGGGTGCCTGACGAGAAACACCGCAATTACGTCTGAAAAAGAAAAAAAAAAACTACTCCGGAAGAACGCTGAAGAAGAGGAAGAAGAAGAGTTGCTGGCTTGTGAATCCTGTGGATAACTGAACTTTAACTCTTAAGTCCGATACACTGGCGTGAATCTACCCAGCCTTCATATAAATATGAGCGTGTGAGGCGTCAGATGGTGCGTGATGGTGGAAATGACCATGAGGTCACATGCATCCACTGTGTACGAACATTTATTTACTGCGGGAATTGATGTGATCAGTCACTTTCGCTACCGCCATGGGTTGTAATTATTATCCTTTTTTTTTTTTAAGCACAATGAAACAAACTATCGTCTGTCAACACGACCAGATACCAGTACAGGGCATGTTATTATGTTTACTGTCTTACAGTCGGTCCTTGTATCCTCCCTTCCTTCACACAATAATTATATATTTCGTATTCATCATCATCATCATCATCAATTGCCCTGCTAGTTGGCGTAGGCGATCATGTCCCTCCACATATCTCACGGTCTTTGGTGTTCTGGATCAACTCTGCTGGTGATATTCCTCCATGCCACCGTCACAGTCCATCCAGCATCATTTCTCTTGGTCGGCCTCTGCCTCTCTTCCCCTACAGCAGTAAATAAATGACATGAACGCTGTGCGTATTCACAATACGGACTAAACATGCGCAGCAACAAATTTGGAGCACCCGTGTGGATTGGTGGGTAAGTTACATTTCTTCGCCAGTTGGAAATCCACAAAAGTAGTTAGAGAAGGAAGCGATGATCTGGTTCAATTGGAAAATTTGCCTAGAATGCTCGACCTTCTAACAATATACATCTGTGATGTCCCCATTATTCAAGCACTGGCCAAAATATCAAACACTTACACATTTATTGTTACATAACAAGGGAGCTCCGTGGTGAAGTGGTTAAGATACCTACTGTCGCTCTAAAGAGCGTGGGTTCTTGTCCGAACTACATCATTCTGCTGAGCCATATGGGATAAACCATGTGCAATGAAGTCGATCTTTTCCTCTTTAAACTTATGTGATGTGAAGTCGTTGGTCTGATTATGTTTACATAATCTCTCTCAATCTCTCTCTCTCTCTCTCTCTCTCTCTCTCTATATATATATATATATATATATATATATATATATATATATATATATATATATATATATATATATATATCTCTTCATGTCTCTTTCCACCTCTGTCTGTGTCTTTCTGTGTGTGTGTGTCTCTCTCTCTATCTATCTCTCTCTATCTCTCTTCATGTCTCTTTCCACCTCTGTCTGTGTCTTTCTCTGTGTGTGTCTCTCTCTCCTTCTCTTTCTGTTTCTTTCTGTTTCTCTCTCTCTCTCTCTCTCTCTCTCTCTCTCTCTCTCTCTCTCTCTCTCTCTCTCTCTCTCTCTCTCCGTCTCTGTCTGTCTCCTCTTTATGTTTTTCCCAGTCTCTGTATATCTATCTATCGATCTCTTTATGCATCTCTTTCTATATCTCTCTCTCTCTCACCACTCCCCCCACCCCCTTCCAATCCCGCCTTCCACCACTACTCCCACTTTTCCAAATGTTTACGGCCAGAATTGAACAAAATGATCACTTACCAGGTACTGTTACCGTGTGGCCGTGTAATTGATCCCCTACAGCACAGACCCCCGAACCAATAAACTTGTCAACGAAATGCAAGCAATAAAATTACACCCACACAGCGTCAGACGTGGCACGCACAGCGCTGTTCTCATAGAACATTCAGATACAGATCCGCTCCACGTATTTCATACCTTCTTCATAAATAAACACACGGGTATTGTTTTGCCCTCATAGAGGTAGAATACAGAGGTAGGCATTACAGGACGCTCCAGACTTAAATATTGAAGGCTATAGAACCGACCGGGATTCAAACCTGTCACCTCCAAATGACGACAGCGCCTCGTTGCAGGAACAAGTGTACGTCGACGCATAACCAACTAGACACCCCGTATAAAAGGTGTCTTCATTAGCCAGGTCTAGCATCCACATTAACCTACAACTATAGAATACGGACATGATTCGTACCTAACCATTAAGATAGCACCATCGGTCTCAGAATTGTGTACGAAACCAACATAAGTTTGTCAGCATATTCTCTTCAGCCGGGTCATCACTTTAGGGCCGTGAAAGGCTAATCCTACCTGCTATGCTTTTTGTTTCTGAGGTGTGTCAACTGCTGGTAAAGAGACCCTTATTTTTGGGAACTAAGTTGCTTAGAGGTCCAGCGTTCACTGAGAAGACTCTGTCTCCGCCCCCCACCCCCTTCTCAAATCCCCTTCTTTTCCTTTGATTGTATGGATGGTGTTGATCGATACCATTGAATCACGTGCCCGGTGAATCCTCTGGAAAACTATAAATTGAGTATGGAACAATCGAAAAACGAACGTAGTTTATTTTCAAGGGGTCACAAATTGGGCATACAGGTCCGTTTTAGATTTAGCCCTGCAAACCGTTCATCTTTGGCAGATCAATTACCAGTTGTGCATGTTACATCCACATAGACAAGAACATGTATTAGAAGCAGATAGCTAGGGGTATTTCAGTATTATGAGGGGAAATAAGCATTGACAATTTACAAATATGAAGGGAAAAGAGCAGGCGGAAAACACAAAGAACAATATATAAATTGTTTGGCCACTTGGTTAAATCACAAGACTTCCGGTCCAACGTGGAGGTTAGACACCTGAGCTGTTAATGCCCCTGAAGTGATTACGCTTGTGGCTGCGGTTTGCTTAAGCATTTTCCTCATGTTGGACTGGCAGTGCATGGTTCCGTCGTCCTACTGCTGAGTTGCTTGCGTGGGGCAACGCTGTTAGCTGTGGATTTTAAGTCGAGTGCTTTTACATTCCGTTTTTCTTTATTTCGTGAATTGCATTTTCGGAACAAATGGCGGCCGCCGGTTGTTGAACTAAACTTGGTTTGCCTTATGCAGTAATGTGTGGCTGTTGGTTGTCTAATGACTGCCGCTTCCATCGACGATGAACTGTATTTTTCGTGGGGAACTTTTGTGTTGGCATTCTGGCAGTGGCATTATGCATAGTATGCCTGTGCGGGCTGTTGGTTTGTCGAGACTCCTGTCTGTTCCACTTTTCTCATAGGGCAGTGAAGAGCATTTTGTGTAATATTCACTGGCACAGGAATGGAGCAATAATGGTCAACCCTTTGCCGTGAAGTTGAAACCGCAACTAACTAACTAACTAACTAACTAACTAACTAAACTAACTAACTAACTAACTAGGACAAGAATAACAGATACTTTCCAAGATTCTGGTGATCACATGACTTGGCAAACCGTAATCGCCCACGTCTATCGGCATCGCACATGGCGACGATGATGATGATGATTATAATTACTAGCTATCACGGGCTATCATAAAATCATAGAATGAATATTCAGATTAAACTATGGCCGTCTCCACAATGCAGGTTGACCTCTGTGGAACTGCTTCCCTGTCTCTCACTCTGCTGATACATTTCACAGACTTCTGTTTGTCCATCTCGAGATAGCATCTATCCACCTGTTAGTTTCATATCCTTTATAGGACGCCACAATCAACCCCAGCATATTTTCTTACCTTTCGTAATTTTCTGAGTAATTTTACGATCAATAGTTTGCCAGAGCTTTCTAAACCGCCCAAGCTCACACTATCGTGAAAATCAACCTAAAGTTGCATGCTGCCAAATCGGCTGAGTCTGACATCGAACCTGATTTGTGGGGGTTGTGAAACAGCATTCACTACCCATAATCCACAGATTCCGTACTGTCCACCTGTATCACTGCCCATAAGCCACAGACTCCACCCTGTCCACCTGTATCTGACCTGCCAGATTCAGGAGCCTCCTAATTGTTCGTGTAATGTTGGGTATATGGTGCCAACTCATTGTATGGGCCAATAGTTACTTGGTGATATGATCGATATCTGTATAGGTCAATAGTTACTTGGTGATATGATCGATATCTGTATAGGTCAATAGTTACTTGGTGATATGATCGATATCTGTATAGGCCAATAGTTACTTGGTGATATAATCGATATCTGTATATGCCAATAGTTACTTGGTGATATGATCGATATCTGTATAGGTCAATAGTTACTTGGTGATATGATCGATATCTGTATAGGTCAATAGTTACTTGGTGATATGATCGATATCTGTATAGGTCAATAGTTACTTTGTGCCAATATTTACTTGCTGATATATCGATATCTATATAGGCCAATAGTTACTTGGTGATATGATCGATATCGTATAGGCCAATATTTACTTGTGATATTATCGATATCTGTATAGGCCAATAGTTACTTGGTGATATGGTCGATATCTGTATAGGCCAATAGTTACTTGGTGATATGATCGATTTCTTTATAGGCCAATAGTTACTTGGTGGTATGATCGATATCAGTATAGGCCAATATTTACTTGCTGATATTATCGATATCTGTATAGGCCAATAGTTACTTGGTGATATGATCGATATCAGTATAGGCCAATATTTACTTGCTGATATTATCGATATCTGTATAGGCCAATAGTTACTTGGTGATATGATCGATATCTGTATAGGCCAATAGTTACTTGGTGATATGATCGATTTCTGTATAGGCCAATAGTTACTTGGTGATATGATCGATATCTGTATAGGCCAATAGTTACTTGGTGATATGATCGATTTCTGTATAGGCCAATAGTTACTTGGTGATATGGTCGATATCTGTATAGGCCAATATTTACTTGCTGATATTATCGATATCTGTATAGGCCAATAGTTACTTGGTGGTATGATCGATATCAGTATAGGCCAATATTTACTTGCTGATATTATCGATATCTGTATAGGCCAATAGTTACTTGGTGGTATGATCGATATCTAGTATAGGCCAATATTTACTTGCTGATATTATCGATATCTGTATAGGCCAATAGTTACTTGGTGGTATGATCGATATCTGTATAGGCCAATATTTACTTGCTGATATTATCGATATCTGTATAGGCCAATAGTTACTTGGTGGTATGATCGATATCAGTATAGGCCAATATTTACTTGCTGATATTATCGATATCTGTATAGGCCAATAGTTACTTGGTGGTATGATCGATATCTGTATAGGCCAATATTTACTTGCTGATATTATCGATATCTGTATAGGCCAATAGTTACTTGGTGGTATGATCGATATCTGTATAGGCCAATAGTTACTTGGTGATGTGGTCGATATCTGTATAGGCCAATATTTACTTGCTGATATTATCGATATCTGTATAGGCCAATAGTTACTTGGTGGTATGATCGATATCAGTATAGGCCAATAGTTACTTGCTGATATGATCGATATCAGTATAGGCCAATAGTTACTTGGTGATATGATCGATATCAGTATAGGCCAATAGTTACTTTGTGATATGATCGATATCAGTATAGGCCAATAGTTACTTGGTGATATTATCGATATCTGTATAGGCCAATAGTTGCTTGGTGATATGATCGATATCTGTATAGGCCAATAGTTACTTGGTGATATGATCGATATCTGTATAGGCCAATATTTACTTGCTGATATTATCGATATCTGTATAGGCCAATAGTTACTTGGTGATATGATCGATATCTGTATAGGCCAATAGTTACTTGGTGATATGGTCGATATCTGTATAGGCCAATAGTTACTTGGTGATATGGTCGATATCAGTATAGGCCAATATTTACTTGATGATATTATCGATATCTGTATAGGCCAATAGTTACTTGGTGGTATGATCGATATCTGTATAGGCCAATAGTTACTTGGTGATATGATCGATATCAGTAGAGGCCAATAGTTACTTTGTGATATGATCGATATCAGTATAGGCCAATAGTTACTTTGTGATATTATCGATATCTGTATAGGCCAATAGTTACTTGGTGATATGATCGATATCTGTATAGGCCAATAGTTACTTGGTGATATGATCGATATCTGTATAGGCCAATAGTTACTTGGTGATATGATCGATATCAGTATAGGCCAATAGTTACTTGGTGATATGATCCATATCTGTATAGGCCAATAGTTGCTTGGTGATATGATCGATATCAGTATAGGCCAATAGTTACTTTGTGATATGATCGATATCTGTATAGGCCAATAGTTGCTTGGTGATATGATCGATATCACAGCGGCACCTTTACTTCCCCGGACATTTTCTGTCACTCACTTTAGACTGGGTCGACCTGGGAGTCACTTTAGACTGGGTCGACCTGGAGTCACTTTAGACTGGGTCGACCTGGGAGTCACTTTAGACTGGGTCGACCTGGGAGTCACTTTAGACTGGGTCGACCTGGGAGTCACTTTAGACTGGGTCGACCTGGGAGTCACTTTAGACTGGGTCGACCTGGGAGTCACTTTAGACTGGGTCGACCTGGGAGTCACTTTAGACTGGGTCGACCTGGGAGTCACTTTAGACTGGGTCCACCTGGGAGTCACTTTAGACTGGGTCCAACTGGGAGTCACTTTAGACTGGGTCCTCCTGGGAGTCACTTTAGACTGGGTCCACCTGAGATCCCAAGCTCATTTAAATCAATCTACCTCAATGAGAGCCGGCGCTGTGGTGACGGGCTTAGGAACGAAATACGAAATCCCGCATCCCACGTTCGAAACACAGCTGCGGGCGATTTGGAAGCAGTCCGCCTTGTGCTCGTTTTCATACAATGGTATAAGTGTCGGTCGTTCAAAAAGCAATCACAAACTACTGAACTTAATCTTGACAAGAAATAACAAATAGCCAACAAATGTTGGGGTCGACTGCGACGTCCTGTAACGTTTAACCTCAATGAAAATTCAAACCCACCAGGTAAGCATGCAAATGTCTAGCCACACAAATACCAGGTTAACAGTGCCAATAATGACCACAAATGTATTCTGGAAAAATGTCTTTAGGCCGACACTCATTACTCCGAGGAAAGGCTAGACGAACACATAATCAGACTGCAGCTGATACTATTAGTAGTTGAACTCTTCGCTGGCCGTTGAAGATGACGGAGCACGTATGAGAATGCCCCAAGTGCATTCACGTCAGTTCTTGACTCAGCTAAACTCTAGCAAAAATGAGCTTGTTATAAAATGCAGGCTTTGCGCACATACAGTAAGAGTTAAAAGACAGAAAATCTTGAAAGTCGGTGGGCAAAAATTTCACATGAACGCAACCATGACCAGAAATTGTGGAAACACGCAGGAACTCAGCAAACAAACCCTTTCAGGCGAAACCAGTCCAATAAGACACAATACCCCATAGCCTAGTACAGCACTTTCCATCTGTACCGCTTGGCCAGATCAACCTTTCACCAAGGACTCCCGAGCTTTGTATGAACAAAGTTTACAATTTTGGCTCACTGTTGTCCTTGTTGGCTTTCTTGAGCTGTTGCTCTAACAAGCCCCAGACAAAAGTCTGCACAGTTTTGTTGTCACTTGGCTTCGCAGCCGTGATCTCATCAAGATCTGGACAGGCGCTTGAGAAAATAGACAGCCTTGTTTTTTCCCCGACATTTTCTTTCGTTGTTTTTAAAACAATAGGTCGCTGTGATATGAGGCATGGAGGCCTTTTGCGGGAAATACTGGGGGGGGGGGGGGGGGTGGGGGGGGGGGGGGTTCCCCCAGGAGGGGGGCATTGAAGAGAGATATCAAGACAATGGGACTAAGCTGAGCTATACGATTTAGTTGTAAATCCTTTACGGGACGCTGCGTTATTTTTTTATTTACAGGACATTGCAGTCAACACACACCAGCATTTTCAGCTGCTGTTGATGTATTGGCAAGTTTTACGTTCGGTAATGTGCCATTGCTTTCTGAACGATCGACTCACATACCTCGGTAAGTAATCAGCGCGACGCGATCCGCTGCCGAATCTCGCGCAGCTACGTTTCGTACGTGAGTATACGGAATTCCGAACAGCGTCCTTAAAACCT
Organism: Cepaea nemoralis; assembly: GCA_014155875.1. NCBI lineage: Eukaryota > Metazoa > Mollusca > Gastropoda > Stylommatophora > Helicidae > Cepaea > Cepaea nemoralis. The sequence continues at coordinate 32,916 of JACEFZ010015542.1, forward strand.
TCGCCAGGGAGACCGGCGATGGCAAACTTTGGTTTTTTTTAATTCGCATATCCTGTTACAGGACATCGCTGTCAACAGCAGCATCTTTCAGCTGTCTGTTGATTTCTTGGCAAGATTACGCTCAGTAGTTAGCCATTGCTTTCTGAGCGGCCGGCTCAGTTATCCCGCAAGTCACCAGCGGGGGACGAACCGCTCCCAGTTCTCGCCCGCTACGAGACTGCGTGATAAACGGGATTACGGAGAAAGTGGTGTAACCCCTGGGCCAGGGAGACATGCGATGGCAAACTACTGAACGTAAAATTGACTAGGACATCAACCTGGGGTTTACCTCTTGAGCCGGGAATGGATTTGCCTGATGGCGAGGGGCACTGGTAATAGGGGAAACTAATCCACAAGCAACAATCAATCCTGTGCACTATAAGAAGTAGCACGTGTATGGACTACGCTTAAGTTCAAAGTGAGCGAACGCCAAAAGAAAATCCCCTGGTTGATAGCAACGTCTTGCAAAGAGCATGCATCAGTTAGTTAGTTTGCCATTACTTTCTGAGCGGCCGACGTCTCATACCGTGGAAATCAACACAAAGTGGTCTGCTTCCAAATCCCCCGCAGTTAATGTCGAACCCTCGACTCAGTATGTCGCCAGTTATGAAACTGCTCGCCTCACTATCGCCCTAGCCACAGACGCCATAGCGAAGGCGGTTTGCTGAAAATAAGAGACAGTGGAGAAACATGAGATCAGATGACTTTCAACACCAGGCTTCGGGCTGACTGTCTTAATGAAAGAAGGAGGTCGCTGTGCTGACTAAATGAAACTGTCGTTACTGCTTGTAGCACCTTGCAGCGTAGGACAGTGGGGTCTTGAGCCTGAGGGATTAAGACAGCCTAGCCTGGGCAGTCGCCGCGAACTGTGCAAGTTAGAAGCTTTTCTCCCCTGCCCCTACACGCAAAAACACACACATAAAAGACTGTTGCATATCCTTTGCATGACGTTGCAGTCAGCCTCAGGATACATTTGGCTGTTTATATTGACCAAAGTGGAACGGGACTAGAAAGAAGTAGAAAAAGGAGAAGGGGGAGGAAGAGGAGGATGATAATAATAATAATTAGCTGTTTGTGATTTACTTGTCATTTTAGTTCAGTAGTTTGCCATTGCTTTCTGAACAACCTGATTGATCGATGTGGTAGTTGCTATGTGAGTATGTCAGTGTATCGTTTCTAGAGACTACAATCTGGCTTGTGATAAAGATAAGTTTCGAGAGGCTGATATAAGACCACAGTTCTGCATACGATAAGCCCCTAAATTATGAAAATGAATTAAAATTCAGCCTCTGAACCTTCTGCTTCATGAGTCAGTGCTTATAAATCATCATTCACGTTTGCACCGTTATGAAACTATAGACCGGAGCAAAGGTAAGTATGTCATTTCCGGTTGTTGGTCACTGAAGCAAGACAAAAATGCCGGGTCATCTGGTGGCATAGACTTTTTTACCCTTGACAAAATACATTTGATTCTCTCGATATTTAGTGTGGGAATGCGCACAGTCGGCCGCTGGTTGCGTGGTGGATGTAACTTTTAAAAGCGTGATCTTAAGAATCCTCGAATATTGAGGTGACTTGCATGTGGTAAGAACACCTTCGTTCGTCCTGAAAATGACGTTGGTTGCGCTGTGTTCGTTTACAGCTTGGCTGCGATATTTGGGCCTTCCACTCTTTCTGCCCCAGCAGCACACTGTGTGTCTATGCTACATATGTACCACTCAACGTGTCAGGGGGGTCAGCTGCGGAATATACAAGGGGGCTTCAAATGAACACTTTAAGTGTGTGTACTGTGTGTGTGTGTGTGTGTGTGTGTGTGTGTGTGTTTTGTTTGTTTTAGTCTATGAATATACTCTGATAAAGTAACGAACAAACTACATTTGCTGGATTGATAGGCATGCATCACCATACTGGACCTTCATTCACCGATGAATGTCAATAGTTACAACCCTTTCACTGATCTAAAAACGGATAACAGAACGCTGCTCCTTTTTGGCGCATGTCAAAAGTGGGGTGGCATCTTTAAACTGTCCTCATGGCGCCACCGTGTTCGTCTGCACGTGATGTCATATGCTTCACACTCTTGACATCCTCAGCAACAATATTCACAGGTTACAAGACAATGGCTCGATCGTAATGATCTTCATCAGGAAACATCACAAACAGATCAAAAGAAAAACAGGAAAACCCAGCGTATCCGGGTGCAAGATAGACTTTGGCAAGATAGTTGGATGAATTTTTGGATGTATGGATGGTTTCACGGGTGACATGATGGGTGTATGAATGAATAAATGGATCATTACAATAATGTCCGGACTGACAACTGGACGGAAGATTAGATGGCTGACTTTGTGGATGAATAGAAGAATTGATGGGTGAATGAATGGAAAACTGGGTGGATGATTGGGTGCGTGCGTGAATATATAGTTGAAGTGACGACTGGATTGACGAAAGGATGAATGATTAAACAGATTGTGCTATGAATTAATAAATGAATGGATGGTAGACTGAGTGGGTGGTATGGTGGATGATTAGGTGTCCTGATGTTTAAGTGAATGGGCGACAAGATGCATGAGTGGGTGCGTGGATGAACTGATGACATGATGACTGGATTTACGAATTCGTGGATGATTAAATCGAGTATGAGATGCATAAATGTATAATTTGATAGATAATGAATGAATGCATAAATGAATGAATGAATGGATGGATGGATGGATGGATGGATGAATTAATGAATGAATGGATGAATGAATGAACGAACAGTTCGACACAACTTGAAGCACTACAACCTTCGTGTAAATCTGTTTGAAAGCCATAATAATAAAACAAACACAATTTCTGCTAAATAATATGTGCGGTAATTCAGTTGAAGTGTGTAAGTTAGTTTTAACGGCCTCTGCTGGGATACCACCTGAATCAGCAGCTTTCTGATCACTCGTTTTATAGCTTTAGTAATTATTTCTTTAGATGATTTCTTGTAGTTGTCACTTGTTTTCCCGGGAGGAATGTGGAATCAACAAGCACATCTTCACTTATTATCTGTTGGGATTATTTACTGACTTCTGTCTACACTCCTCCCTTCTGTCTTCCCTTCCATATATCTATTTCTTTCACTCTCTCTCTCTGTTATTCCATCAACACATACTCCGACAACAGTTCCTTTCAACGATAAATAAAAGATTTATTAATAAAAACTATGTCTGGTGTATGTATGGACTGGGTATATGTAGTTGGTATTGTCTGCTAGTGTGAATGCAAGATAGGACGGTTGACTTCGTATGTGCCGTAGTTCTTCTCGCCTCTTCTGCGGCCAAAACACAGGACAGCACACACAGAAATGGAGTGATCTCACCCTGAATGATCTCCTCCTGCTTGAGTCTGGACTTAATCCAATTCTTGAAGAAACAAACTGCTCAATGTCTTATCACCAGAAAATAATCCGATTTGGTAAGTCACTGAAGTTCATATATTTCCCGTTTGGAAGGTATTATAATCCACCTCTGAATACATACCGCCACTATCCAACATTGTCTAGAGTTACTATGAATGTTCTACACCATGTCTATTGTGAATAATGTTTAATGTTTCGGCACAGTGCAATTGCATGCAGTTTTAAGTATCCCTGCTTGCCACAGATTAACGTCTTTTCCTTTTAAGGGTTTTAGTTGTATATTCGTTTGAGCATACAGTGTTCTGTATTTGACGTTAAGTTATCACTTCTTCATATTAAAACATGTCTATGTTCTTGTTGGTTCTAAGTAGGTACTTTATTTGCTCAAGTGCAGTAACCTTCATCTCTTCTCTGATTTCAATAGGGGTATTGGAACCTGTGGAGAAGATAGGTAATCTGGTGATATGAGTCTGCTTCATATAATGTTCTTATGTGAGAGTCCTTCTCTAGCCATACTGAAAAGCCTCCGAAAAACATACGGACATACGATTTCTGAGTGCACTACAGTTTACACGACTAGATAAACGAATGCAATTTCACACGTTAAGAACAAACACCTATATCCCTATGCTTCTATTACACTAAGATATTAATACCTTATATATGCACTTATGCTCCTGGAATCGAAATACACTAGCGAATAACACACTAATATCCCCTCTTCTTTAAACCATTAGGGACGTGTATTTCTTTCCCCACTCAGGAGAATATCTCATTCAGCCCAGTTTGAAACACACACTAACTAGCAACCCCAGTTGCTACTATTTATATTGGGTCTCCCGTTCTTCCGTGATTGTTGGATGTCCATACATCAACAGTCGCATCTTGACGTATCTTGTACATCACAAGGCGGTGAATTCACGTAGTGATTAGTTGCTCGTTTCATTCGCTGTTACGCTGTTCCCTGAGTTTCCCCGTACGCGAATACTTCAAAGCAACTTCACTCGTTGATCGTTTTCTCCGGTCGTGTGTCCCCAGCGCGATCGTCCCGTTTCTCCGTGTCCGTTCCGATCGTCAGGCAATGACTCTGCGAACACCTGTATCCTATTTTCATATCTGTGTCGGTCAATGATCTTTTATTCGTCCTCCTCTCAGAATGAAGTACACGATTGTTAACCCTTCTCCTTCCTTGTATTTTAATATGTAAGTTATCAAGGAATCATTAAACTGCAGTTTTTTCCGTGACATCAGGCCCCCTCTTAAGAGAGTTGACCGCGTCGACTCTTCATCCCTGTAGTTTTGATTCCTATGATCCTCCAACTTATTCCTCTTCCTCTGGAGTTGGATGTCTAGATAAGAAATCCGCTCCTACATTCTCCTTACCATGGATCTTCCACTGTGAAGTTGTCCTGTTGCCTCAACAACGACCATCACATCCACTGTGCGTTGAGCTTCTGCGAAGTAGCTATTAACATCACGTGTTGATGATATGATTGGATCCTCACATGGATCAACACCTCATCCAGTAGGCGACCTCATATGCACCCTACCATACTACTCATGACTGAAACTAGTGTTGGCTCATCGCTCCTGTACGTTCAGTCGACCTCCTTTCCACTGGCGTAAGCGAGGGCTCACAATACAGACGGATCGTCCCATCCTGATTGTAACACTGCTTCCATGTCCTCTTGGTTTCCCCCGGCTTTGCCTCTGGGGATGTTCCCCCTCGTCCTCGTTGGACCGAGTCGTCTTTCCCAAATCTCCTGGACTTTTGCTTCTAGGACCATCTTGGGCGATATTGTATCTGGTCAGCCAATCTTCGGTTGGAGTCCTGGGTATTCCGCGTCTTTTCCGACGTTACCCACCCTTTTTGAACTTGGTTACTGGGGAAAGTTTCCTTCTTGTCCTTTCCCTGACGTGTGATTTCCCTCCTCCCTTCGTTGGGTAAATCTGACCTATCACGTACTGTCCCATAGGCTCTCCTATGTTGTACTGGCGATCTTTGGTCTTCGTCTGGACTGGTAACTTTTGTCCCAATGGCTGACATCACCATAAAGTGCGAAGCTTTGCTCCCGGATCTGTCCTCATATTTCCTAATGAGATGTCTAGGGAGATTTTTCTGCTCTTCCCCGATCCGGATTTTGTAGATGTTCTTGGACACCACCTTTTCCACAGGATAAGGTCCTTTCCATCCTACTTGGAGTATATTGGTCTCTGCTGGACTCCACACTTCCACTTTGTCTTCCACTTTAAGAGCTATGTTACTCTTAGTCCGCTTGTTGGGGTGGTGCGTTCTGGCACTCCGAACAAGACTTCAACCACCGGCGTACATCTCGGTCATTCCTGGCCAGCAATAATGGCCGGAAATTTTCTGCAATGTCTCTCTGACACCCAAATGTCGATTCTCGGCTATGATGTGTCCACTCTGAAGAATCTGAGGACGGTGGGTCTCTGGAACCACCCACTGCTCGTGCAGATTGTCTCCTCTCCCAGCTCTCCGATAGAGTAGTCGATTCTTCAGAAAGTACTGTCCCCCGTTCTGGTGGCTCAGCACTTCTTTGCAGCTTCCTGTAAGCAAGGACGCAACGTAGTATCCTTCCTCTGGGCAGTATGCAATTCTCCTTTCTCTGAGTGGTCGCATAGTGTCTCTGCCTCTTTTTCCTTCCCCTGAGATCCACTGGTTACTGTTCCCTGGTGGGCTGGCTGTTTGGGCATCCCCAAAAAGACATATTTCGTGCCAATGATCATGGGAAATAGGGGGCAGTAATACAGCCGAGGAATAATGCCCGTGAGTACCTGGATTTAATCTCCCCCTTGGCGATTGGGGCCCTCATGGTAACAGCATCCTCATTGCCGGCTTATTTTTTTGGGCTCCCTGTAAGTTGGTCTGGGCTTACCAGGCTGGGTCTATCACAGCTTCCCCATCCAAACCGGGATCGTAAGCAAACAACCTGCTGGCCCTTGACTTTAATCATTCGACCCAGGGGTCTCTCTTTGGGCCTGAGGTCTTTTATCTCCTTGACCTTTCCCTTTCCTTC
>JACEFZ010015543.1:0-25000 GCA_014155875.1 Cepaea nemoralis
ATCTTCGCTCGCCTGATGTTCTCCAAGGGGCACACCTGTCTGATCGTATCCTCCGCCTGAGCCATCCATGATTTCCCTCTTATCAGTCTCTGACCCTTAACTACGTCCAGCGCCTCATGCAACGGGTGATCTGTGTCTGCAGCTACTCTGAGGTATGCCTTCGCTTGCATCACCTTGTGTCTACTAGCAACAGTAGGCAGACCAAGAATGTAACGCATACACACTACTGGAGTGTCTCTGGTGCATCCCAGAATGACCCGCATCGCTTCATTCTGTATGCGCTCTAATTTCACCAGCTGACTCTTTGAGACAGTAAGCATTCCTAGTCCATAATCAATCACTGAGAGGATCAAGTGCTGGTATAGAGTGAAGAGCATTCTCTGCTCTGTGTCCATTGCAGCCATAGTTTTAAGTACATTGAGTCCCTTTTGAGATCTTGTCACAACCGTCTCCACATGGTCCTTGAAGGACAGACTCCTGTCAAATATGATTCCCAGATACTTCAGTTTGTTCTCTCTGTTGACGCTTCTACCATCTATCGTGAGGCTTGGGGTATCATCTCTCACAATCCTGTTGTCCAGAGAGCACCACAACACTGCCGCCTTTTCCCGATTGATGACAGCACTCATTTCAGTGCACCAGTCAATCACTTTGTCCACTGTCACCTGTAGCTCCTGGGCTGTTTGATCCCTATTTCTCCCCTGCCTGTATGCAAGAATATCATCTGCAAATGTTAGAATCCTTCCAACCCCTGGTGCTTCTAGGTATGCAATCTTGCTCGTATACACATTAAAGAGCACCGGTGAGATTGCAGATCCCTGTGGCAGTCCCGGGGTTAAAATATGTGGCTCTGAGGTCCATGCGCATAGACGGAGAGCAACTTGACGAGAATGCAGGACGGCTGCTATCCAGTTCACCAACCAGGGATTGACCCCCTTCTCCATAAGTGCGGTCATCAAAATATCATAGCGAACTCTATTGTACGCATCTTCGAGATCAAGCGCTGCCGCCATCGTTTCCTGTCTACTCTGGAACCCCTCATAAACGTCAAAGGCAAAGGTGGCTGCATTTGACCAGGTATCTTTTTCCTGGCCTGTAGCTCCCCAGGCCTCTTGGAAGAAGCTTCCCCCTTTCCAAAAAATCCTGCAGCTTAACAGCGACTATCTTCTCTAAAACCTTCCCAAATGTATTTTGAAGGGTTGTTTGTCATTGTGTTGTTGGTAGCCATAGCTAGGGATTTGTCCGTGACAGGAGTAGATAGTCACGTGACTCTAGCAGTGTCTGAATACGAGACTGAAAGCGAGGTAGACAACGAGTGTATCCTGTGTATCATCATGGGTGTATGACAAGAGCATTCATCTGTTCTCGCTAAATACTACATTCCTGGATTTCTGCACTTTCATTGTTAGTACAGTCAAGTGAACTGACTCAACTAAGTCATTAACCCACAGAAACGCACAACTGACCTCTTTCTGGACAATCTGTCTATTGCGTGAGTGTGTGTGAATCAGCACAAGAAGAGGAGGAGACATAACCTGACCTGGAACATCAAGCTCGTCAACAGCCAGTAGCGAAGTCCTCAGCTAAGTGCTCAACATCACAGTCTGAAACGCTTAGCCTGTCTACTCAGTAACTTAGTCTAGGATTAAACCCTCAGTCACGACTGACGAAATTAAGAAGAATACTAAAATAAAATGTTTTGCATATCCTTTACAGGACAACGCTGTCAACATCAGCATCTTTCAGCTGATTGTTGATTTCTTGGCAAGATTACGCTCAGTAGTTTGTCATTGCTTTCTGAGCGACCGGCTCCATACTCTCATAAGTCACTGGCGCGAGTCGAACCGCTTCCAATTCTCGTGCGCAAGAAGAATACTAGTAGCACAAATATCATTAGTAGGAAATAAAAGGGGGAATAACTAAACCCTATATATGTCCGTGAGCATCCTGTGGATCTCACGCAGTGTCTTATCAATGAATTAATTGTTGTAATTTTAAATTTCAACCTAAATTAGTTGTTATACTAGAAAATAATATCAGTATATTAAGAGTGAGTGACATAGTGAAAGTTGTAACTTTATAATTGTAATCTGTCTATCTCCGTGTTGAGAGAAAGATCAGATTTGGAGGCTCTTTTATCTTACAGACATTAGTATCAGGATTACATAAGCCTACTGTCTAGAGTACTAGTTCGGTTGTCCGCTTTACCGCTTTACCCATCCTTGCCTGAACACTGTCTGAAGATTTGGTCATTCCTGTGGCTTGTTGGAATCATACGGTCTAGAATCACGAGCCATTTTGGCCTCTTCTTCGGCAGTGATTTCTGAATCCTGAATGGCTGTGTTGCAAATTTCTGATTATTGTCTATTAAAATAGTCAGTATTACACTACAATGAATATGACTGAAGTCTGAAATCGTATGTTTGTGCATGAGCATGACTGAAGTCTGAAACCAATGGAAAAGTGGGTGGGGGAAAGTACCTGTTGGTCTAATGAAGACAGTTAATTTCTCTGCCCTTCTCCCAAGTAGAATCTTCCACTTATTCCAGTGGATACTCAGACAAAATAAGAAGATCAGCGTCGTCTGACAAAGATGCGAACATGTTTGAAGAAGGAGCAGTTAGATATCTCTGCTCCTAGAGAAACACATTTGATAGATTATGATGATACACGTCTATGACTCAACCCTCACCAACAATCCACGCCACCTGTCAACAGTATAGTTCTGGACCTAACAAAAGTCATGCAATCACAAGTTTAACAAGCAACAGTTGTCGGCTGAATCGATCCTGGACAAAGATATCAATGGAAGGGACAGTATCTATATGGCCTTCATTATCATTTTTGCTATTCTGCATTCACGTTTTGTGATGCTTCTACTACTGTTAGTCTTGCACAGAATGATCGTAAAGTTGTCAGTTAGACGTACACATATTCTCACAAACGCACAACTTCACTCATAACTGAATTATTGTGGTGCATGATATTCGCTTTGCTTACTGAAACACAGATGACATTGTCAAGGTCTGTTGCTGTCAACATTAATACAGTACATACGAACTATTAAACCAGTCGGTACATAGTTATTTTTGGACGTAATAAATTCTATCGCCCATAAAGTGTATAACAGTGTGATTGATGTTGCCTGAAATCGTATGTTTGTGTATGAGTGTGTTTGATGTTGCCTGAAATCGTATGTATGTGTATGAGTGTGATTGAAGTCTGAGATCAATGGAAACTTATGTGTGTTTGATTATAAGGTTTGAGGTTCGAGGTCTGGAGAGAACCTCTTTTATTCAGCAAGGACAAGTTCTCCACTGGGATGTAGGTTTGGCATGCAGACGATTGAATGAATCATGATCATCATCATGTGCCGCGCCGATAAGCATGCCATCCTGTTTCGCCATCTCACACGGCCATCAGATCCTTGTCTCGATTCTGCCACGTGGCCAAGCTCTTCTGGCATTTACTCTTTGCCTTCCCCATGCTCTTTTCCCATCGATTTTGCCAGTTGTCATTAAGTTTTCCAAATTCTTTCTCTTCATAGGGTGCCCAAAATCACCTTAACTGCCTGAGACTAATTTCTCTAATCGGTATTCGATTCCAATTTGTCGAGTTTACATATCTTGAACTGTATGCAGACAGTCACAGTTTCACTTCTCAATACACGACTAAGGACATTAGCCATAGTCCGTATCTGTTAAACTATATAAACTACAGACGTGACTATACATGTCAGGCAAATACCGTTAAAGTTATCTGGTCCTCAGCTCATACTCACTGCACATCAGACCATAAGTGTTTCGATCCTCTCCTCAGTATCTTCCACAGAGTGGAGCGGTCGACGACACCATTTCTGTGTTGGCTGACTATTTCTCTTTTACGTTCTGTCTGGTGACACTCTTTTTGACCTGCTATTCTTGCATTCTGGTCGCGGTTGCAGATTCGCAGTCACATTGTCATATGATACAAGTAATAACGACATCTTTGTCACCATTCCATTCATCATCTAGCAGGTCCTTTGCTGAACATCGCCCTCAACAAGGTCTCCTGAAAAACCTCTCCATCTCTGGCTATTTCTTCTGCCTCATGCAACCTCGTGCCCAAGGTCTCTTCATTATCTTGTATCTATCTTCTGCCTCATGCACCCTCGTGCCCAAGGTCTCTTCATTATCCTGTATCTGTCTTCTGCCTCAAATACCCTCGTGCCCAAGGTCTCTTTATTATCCTGTATCTGTCTTCTGCCTCATGTCCCCTCGTGCCCAAGGTCTCTTAACTATCCTGTATCTATCTTCTGCCTCATGCCCCCTCGTGCCCAAGGTCTCTTCATTATCCTGTATCTGTCTTCTGCCTCAAATACCCTCGTGCCCAAGGTCTCTTCATTATCCTGTATCTATCTTCTGCCTCAAATACCCTCGTGCCCAAGGTCTCTTTATTATCCTGTATCTGTCTTCTGCCTCATGTCCCCTCGTGCCCAAGGTCTCTTAACTATCCTGTATCTATCTTCTGCCTCATGCCCCCTCGTGCCCAAGGTCTCTTCATTATCCTGTATCTGTCTTCTGCCTCAAATACCCTCGTGCCCAAGGTCTCTTCATTATCCTGTATCTATCTTCTGCCTCATGCCCCCTCGTGCCCAAGGTCTCTTCATTATCCTGTATCTATCTTCTGCCTCATGCACCCTCTGCCCAAGGTCTCTTCATTATCCTGTATCTATCTTCTGCCTCATGCCCCCTCGTGCCCAATGTCTCTTCATTGTCCTGTATCTATCTTCTGCCTCATGCACCCTCTGCCCAAGGTCTCTTCATTATCCTGTATCTATCTTCTGCCTCATGCCCCCTCGTGCCCAATGTCTCTTCATTGTCCTGTATCTATCTTCTGCCTCATGCACCCTCGTGCCCAAGGTCTCTTCATTATCCTGTATCTATCTTCTGCCTCATGCCCCCTCGTGCCCAAGGCCTCTTCACTATCCTGTATCTATCTTCTGCCTCATGCACCCTCGTGCCCAAGGTCTCTTCATTATCCTGTATCTATCTTCTGCCTCATGCCCCCTCGTGCCAAGGTCTCTTCATTATCCTGTATCTATCTTCTGCCTCATGCACCCTCGTGCCCAAGGTCTCTTCATTATCCTGTATCTATCTTCTGCCTCATGCACCCTCGTGCCCAAGGTCTCTTCATTATCCTGTATCTATCTTCTGCCTCATGCACCCTCGTGCCCAAGGTCTCTTCATTATCCTGTATCTATCTTCTGCCTCATGCAACCCTCGTGCCCAAGGTCTCTTCATTATCCTGTATCTATCTTCTGCCTCATGCCCCCTCGTGCCCAAGGCCTCTTCACTATCCTGTATCTATCTTCTGCCTCATGCACCCTCGTGCCCAAGGTCTCTTCATTATCCTGTATCTATCTTCTGCCTCATGCACCCTCGTGCCCAAGGTCTCTTAACTATCCTGTATCTATCTTCTGCCTCATGCCCCCTCGTGCCCAAGGCCTCTTCACTATCCTGTATCTATCTTCTGCCTCATGCACCCTCGTGCCCAAGGCCTCTTCACTATCCTGTATCTATCTTCTGCCTCATGCACCCTCGTGCCCAAGGTCTCTTCATTATCCTGTATCTATCTTCTGCCTCATGCCCCCTCGTGCCCAAGGCCTCTTCACTATCCTGTATCTATCTTCTGCCTCATGCACCCTCGTGCCCAAGGTCTCTTCATTATCCTGTATCTATCTTTTGCCTCATGGTTCCTCGTGCCCAATGTCTCTTCATTATCCTGTATCTATCTTCTGCCTCATGCCCCCTCGTGCCCAAGGCCTCTTCACTATCCCGTGTCTTTCTTCGTGCTGCTCGACCCTTGACTCGTCTCCCTGGAACCATGTCTTCCATTATTATTCTATCCAAGCCACGGTGATTCTCAGCCTGCAAGTATTTCAGTTTCCCAGATATATAGCTCTTTATCAACCAGTTATAATGCGTCCATTTTGCGTTTATTGGAATAAATAATATTGTGGCTTCCCCTTGCCTTCCACATTAATATTGACTATGGACTACGTCCTCAGGTTTTAGCAACTGTTTAAGTTGCCGGGGTAAATGAGTACCCTTGCTGAGCTATTCAGCTGAACTATTTCACATGTTATTTAATGGAATCTGGAACATCGAAGTACCAGCAGACTGGAGAGAAGGACTAGTCTGGAACATCGAAGACGTACCAGCAGGCTGGGGAGAAGGACAGGTTTGGAGCATCGAAGAAGTACCAGCAGACTGGAGAGAAGGGCGAGACTGGAACATCGAAGAAGTACCAGCAGACTGGAGAGAAGGACGACACTGGAACATTGAAGAAGTACCAGCAGACTGGGGAGAAGGACGAGTCTGGAACATCGAAGAAGTACCAGCAGACTGGAGATAAGGAGGTTTGATAAAGCTGTCTAAGAAAGGGCACCTACATGAATGCGAACATTTCAGAGTAATAATGTCATCGGCAGTTCCGGGGGAAATATTAATAGGCTTATTCTGAGATATTATGAGATGCTATGGATAAACAACAGAAAGGGGTGGGGGGACCATCCAGGCTTCCGATTAAGCAGATCCGGCACTAACCAGCCAGCCATATTAGAAATGGTAATAATGGTGTTTGTCCATCAAGATTCAAAGTTTGGAGCCGTGAGTTCTAAGATTGCTGGTAATGCCTACTTTGGCTTGAAATGTTCTTTGACAATGTGGGCAAAGAATACTTGACGTTCCAGGAGGTGGATCTCCTGCAGCGTTTTTTTTTTTTTGCCCAGTCTTTCCCCCACAGCTCTTGCAGTTTGCTTCACAAGTGACTACACCCTTGCGTAATGATGAACGCCACGAATTTCGGTAGTAATAATAGAACAATGCATTTAACAGAATTCGTAACTTTATATTGGATTTGTGGACTATTAAAAGGCCTTTGACGGCCCTGATAAAGAATCATTGTATAAAATGATGAGGCACAATTAGATTAAACGAAAAATCATAAACTTAATAAGGGCAACATATAAAGACATGAAATGCAAAATTCTTTATGTGAAAAGCTAACAGAAACATTTGAAATAAGAACAAGAGTGAAACAGAGATGTTTTGTAATCTGTATTATTCTTGCTGACTGTAGATTGGATTATAAAGACAACAATAACTACAGCTAGAAATGGAATTCAGTGGAACCAGACAGAGCAGCTCGATCATCCGGACTTCGTTGATGACATTATTCTCCTGACCCATACATGAAATCAGACGCAAGATAAGCTCAACACACTTGATGGGAGGTCACAACAACTAGGTGTAAACAATCATAAGGGAAAGACAACAAGTAATTAGAATACATAGAGCAAATGATAATCCGATAGACCTTGGTTAAACATCACTTCAAGAATAAATCATCAACTTAGGGTGCAATGTAGAAAAAGTTGGGGAACCGTTAGATATATTAACATAAGAATTTAAAAAGGCAAGAGATGATTTTATTGTGTAAATGAGTAAATAATAAATAAGTAGATTTGTGAACATCAAAGGAAATTAAGTTTAGCATTAAACATAAACATTTGCAACTCTGATGTTAAATCAGTGCTTCTGTATGAATCATAAACTTGGAGAACAACTAAATCATTTATTAATCAACAACAAACATTCCTCAATAAGTGCCTGGGCAGAATCATCATCATCATGTACTTTCTCAGCTGGCGTAGACGCTCATGTCTCTTCACAGATGTCGGTCTTTGGTGTTCTGAATCAACTCTGTTGTTGATATTCCTCCAAGCCACCGTCTCAGTTCATCCAGCATAATTTATCTTGCTCTACCGTTGCATATTTTTGTGTTGATCTTTCCATTTGTCACAATGTTCTCTAATGCCTCTCTGCTTATCGCATGACTAAAGAAAGCTGTTTGTATTTTTCCTATTGTTGTAAATAATATTCTAGTTTCATTAGCCTCTTTCAGACAATCGTTACCCTGTGTGTAGAATAAAAGTAATAAGATGGAATGACGGAATTGCCGATGTGGATCTCACGGAGAGCGCTAAACAAACGCGGTTGATTCAAGAGGTGAATAAAGCCGTTGGGCAGGGCACACAATGGGACAATATGATGATAGTGTAGATAGAAAGTCCCTTATCAATAATCCACAGGGCCAAATTGTTGGAGCAAGATCTAAAAACACACTGAGAAGAGAATTAGAGACAGAGTTGAATAATGTGAAGAGGACACAGAGGGGGCTAAAAGAAAAAGCGAATGACAAAACGAATTGGTGCGGCTTTGTTTGGGTCCCATTCTCAAGTGGACAGGAGATTAAGAAGAAGGTGACCCCAGTCAGGCAGATACACTGGGGACAGGAGCAGACACACAGGGAACAGGAGCTTATCGCCAGCAGATACAATGGGGACAGGAGCAGATACACTAGAGACATGCGTAGATAAACAGGGGACAGGAGCTTATTGCCAGCAGATACACTGGAGACATGATTAGATCGTCAGCAGATACACTGAAAACAGGAGTAGATCGACAGCAGATACACATGAGACATGAGCAGGTACACTGGTGACAGAAGAAGAACGTCAGCAGATACATTGGGGACAGGAGTTTATCGTCAGCAGATACACTGGGAACAGGAGTAGATCGTCAGCAGATACACATGAGACATGAGCAAGTACACTGGTGACAGAAGAAGAACGTCAGCAGATACATTGGGGACAGGAGTTTATCGTCAGCAGATACACTGGGAACAGGAGTAGATCGTCAGCAGATACACTGTAGACAGGAGCAGATACTCCGGGGACACGAGCAGATACATTGGAAACAGGAGCAGATACACTTGAGATATGAGCAGAAACATTGGGGACAGGAGTAGATCGTCAGCAGATACACTGTAGACAGGAGCAGATACTCCGGGGACACGAGCAGATACATTGGAAACAGGAGCAGATACACTTGAGATATGAGCAGAAACATTGGGGACAGGATCAGATACTTCGTGGACAGGAGCAGATACTTCGTGGACAGGAGCAGATACTTCGTGGACAGGATCAGATACTTCGTGGACAGGAGCAGATACTTCGTGGACAGGAGCAGATACTTCGTGGACAGGAGCAGATACTTCGTGGACAGGAGCAGATACTTCGTGGACAGGATCAGATACTTCGTGGACAGGAGCAGATCGACAGCAACACAAACAATACCAGCTTCCTCCACTTAATCATTAAACTGGGTAGAAAATGTAGTGAGTGATCTCTTCATGATTAAACTGGGTAGACAATGTAGTGAGTGATCTCTTCATGATTAAACTGGGTAGAAAATGTAGTGAGTGATCTCTTCATGATTAAACCTGGGTAGGACAATGTAGTGAGTGATCTCTTCATGATTAAACTGGGTAGACAATGTAGTGAGTGATCTCTTCATGATTAAACTGGGTAGACAATGTAGTGAGTGATCTCTTCATGATTAAACTGGGTAGACAATGTAGTGAGTGATCTCTTCATGATTAAACTGGGTAGACAATGTAGTGAGTGATCTCTTCATGATTAAACTGGGGTAGACAATGTAGTGAGTGATCTCTTCATGATTAAACTGGGTAGACAATGTAGTGAGTGATCTCTTCATGATTAAACTGGGTAGACAATGTAGTGAGTGATCTCTTCATGATTAAAACTGGGTAGACAATGTAGTGAGTGATCTCTTCATGATTAAACTGGGTAGACAATGTAGTGAGTGATCTCTTCATGATTAAACTGGGTAGACAATGTAGTGAGTGATCTCTTCATGATTAACTGGGTAGACAATGTAGTGAGTGATCTCTTCATGATTAAACTGGGTAGACAATGTAGTGAGTGATCTCTTCATGATTAAACTGGGTAGACAATGTAGTGAGTGATCTCTTCATGATTAAAACTGGGTAGACAATGTAGTGAGTGATCTCTTCATGATTAAAACTGGGTAGACAATGTAGTGAGTGATCTCTTCATTATTAAACTGGGTAGACAATGTAGTGAGTTATCTCTTCATGATTAAACTGGGTAGACAATGTAGTGAGTGATCTCTTCATGATTAAACTGGGTAGACAATGTAGTGAGTGATCTCTTCATGATTAAACTGGGCAGACAATGTAGTGAGTGATCTCTTCATTATTAAACTGGGTAGACAATGTAGTGAGTGATCTCTTCATGATTAAACTGGGTAGACAATGTAGTGAGTGATCTCTTCATGATTAAACTGGGTAGACAATGTAGTGAGTGATCTCTTCATGATTAAACTGGGCAGACAAATGTAGCGAGTGATCTCTTCATTATTAAAACTGGGTAGACAATGTAGTGAGTGATCTCTTCATGATTAAACTGGGTAGACAATGTAGTGAGTGATCTCTTCATGATTAAACTGGGTAGACAATGTAGTGAGTGATCTCTTCATGATTAAACTGGGTAGACAATGTAGTGAGTGATCTCTTCATTATTAAACTGGGTAGACAATGTAGTGAGTGATCTCTTCATTATTAAACTGGGTAGACAATTTAGTGATTGATCTCTTCATGATTAAACTGGGTAGACAATGTAGTGAGTGATCTCTTCATGATTAAACTGGGTAGACAATGTAGTGAGTGATCTCTTCATTATTAAACTGGGTAGACAATGTAGTGAGTGATCTCTTCATGATTAAACTGGGTAGACAATGTAGTGAGTGATCTCTTCATTATTAAACTGGGTAGACAATGTAGTGAGTGATCTCTTCATTATTAAACTGGGTAGACAATGTAGTGAGTGATCTCTTCATTATTAAACTGGGTAGACAATGTAGTGTTTGATCTCTTCATTATTAAACTGGGTAGACAATGTAGTGTTTGATCTCTTCATTATTAAACTGGGTAGACAATGTAGTGAGTGATCTCTTCATGATTAAACTGGGTAGAAAATGTAGTGAGTGATCACTTCATGATTAAACTGGGTAGAAAATGTAGTGAGTTATCTCTTCATGATTAAACTGGGTAGAAAATGTAGTGAGTTATGTCTTCATGATTAAACTGGGTAGAAAATGTAGTGAGTGATCTCTTCATTATTAAACTGGGTAGACAATGTAGTGTTTGATCTCTTCATGATTAAACTGGGTAGAAAATGTAGTGAGTTATCTCTTCATGATTAAACTGGGTAGACAATGTAGTGAGTGATCTCTTCATGATTAAACTGGGCAGACAATGTAGTGAGTGATCTCTTCATGATTAAACTGGGCAGAAAATGTAGTGAGTGATCACTTCATGATTTAACTGGGTAGACAATGTAGTGAGTGATCTCTTCATGATTAAACTGGGTAGACAATGTAGTGAGTGATCTCTTCATGATTAAACTGGGCAGAAAATGTAGTGAGTGATCACTTCATGATTAAACTGGGCAGACAATGTAGTGAGTGATCTCTTCATGATTAAACTGGGTAGACAATGTAGTGAGTGATCTCTTCATGATTAAACTGGGTAGACAATGTAGTGAGTGATCTCTTCATTATTAAACTGGGTAGACAATGTAGTGTTGATCTCTTCATTATTAAACTGGGTAGACAATGTAGTGTTTGATCTCTTCATGATTAAACTGGGTAGACAATGTAGTGAGTGATCTCTTCATGATTAAACTGGGTAGAACAATGTAGTGAGTGATCTCTTCATGATTAAACTGGGTAGAAAATGTAGTGAGTGATCTCTTCATGATTAAACTGGGTAGAAAATGTAGTGAGTGATCTCTTCATGATTAAACTGGGTAGACAATGTAGTGTTTGATCTCTTCATGATTAAACTGGGTAGAAAATGTAGTGAGTTATCTCTTCATGATTAAACTGGGTCAGACAATGTAGTGAGTGATCTCTTCATGATTAAACTGGGCAGACAATGTAGTGAGTGATCTCTTCATGATTAAACTGGGGGAGAAAATGTGTGAGTGATCACGTTCATGATTAACTGGGTAGACAATGTAGTGAGTGGATCTCTTCATATTAAACTGGGTAGACAATGTAGTGAGGTGATCTCTTCATGATTAACTGGGCAGAAAATGTAGTGAGTGATCACTTCATGATTAAACTGGCAGACAATGTAGTGAGTGATCTCTTCATGATTAAACGGGGTAGACAATGTAGTGAGTGATCTCTTCATGATTAAACTGGGTAGACAATGTAGTGAGTGATCTCTTCATGATTAAACTGGGCAGAAAATGTAGTGAGTGATCACTTCATGATTAAACTGGGCAGACAATGTAGTGAGTGATCTCTTCATGATTAAACGGGGTAGACAATGTAGTGAGTGATCTCTTCATGATTAAACTGGGCAGACAATGTAGTGAGTGATCACTTCATGATTAAACTGGACAGACAATGTAGTGAGTGATCTCTTCATTATTAAACTGGGCAGACAATGTAGTGAGTGTTCTCTTCATGATTAAACTGGGTAGACAATGTAGTGAGTGATCTCTTCATGATTAAACTGGGCAGACAATGTAGTGAGTGATCTCTTCATGATTAAACTGGGTAGACAATGTAGTGAGTGATCTCTTCATGATTAAACTGGGTAGACAATGTAGTGAGTGATCTCTTCATGATTAACTGGGTAGACAATGTAGTGAGTGATCTCTCATGATTAAACTGGGTAGACAATGTAGTGAGTGATCTCTTCATGATTAAACTGGGCAGGCAATGTAGTGAGTGATCTCTTCATGATTAAACTGGGTAGACAATGTAGTGAGTGATCTCTTCATGATTAAACTGGGTAGACAATGTAGTGAGTGATCTCTTCATGATTAAACTGGGTAGACAATGTAGTGAGTGATCTCTTCATGATTAAACTGGGTAGAAAATGTAGTGAGTTATCTCTTCATGATTAAACTGGGTAGAAAATGTAGTGAGTGATCTCTTCATGATTAAACTGGGTAGACAATGTAGTGAGTGATCTCTTCATGATTAAACTGGGTAGAAAATGTAGTGAGTTATCTCTTCATGATTAAACTGGGTAGACATGTAGTGAGTGATCTCTTCATGATTAAACTGGTAGACAATGTAGTGAGTGATCTCTTCATGATTAAACTGGGTAGACAATGTAGTGAGTGATCTCTTCATGATTAAACTGGGTAGACAATGTAGTGAGTGATCTCTTCATTATTAAACTGGGTAGACATGTAGTGAGTGATCTCTTCATATTAAACTGGTAGACAATGTAGTGAGTGATCTCTTCATGATTAAACTGGGTAGACAATGTAGTGAGTGATCTCTTCATGATTAAACTGGGTAGACAATGTAGTGAGTGATCTCTTCATGATTAAACTGGGTAGACAATGTAGTGAGTGATCTCTTCATGATTAAACTGGGTAGACAATGTAGTGAGTGATCTCTTCATTATTAAACTGGGTAGACAATGTAGTGAGTGATCTCTTCATTATTAAACTGGGTAGAAATGTAGTGAGTGATCTCTTCATGATTAAACTGGGTAGAAAATGTAGTGAGTGATCTCTTCATATTAAACTGGGTAGACAATGTAGTGTTGATCTCTTCATGATTAAACTGGGTAGAAAATGTAGTGAGTTATCTCTTCATGATTAAACTGGGAATGGAGACAATGTAGTGATGATCTCTTCATGATTAAACTGGGCAGACAATGTAGTGAGTGATCTCTTCATGATTAAACTGGGCAGAAATGTGTAGTGATCACTTCATGATTAACTGGGTAGACAATGTAGTGAGTGATCTCTTCATATTAAACTGGTAGACAATGTAGTGAGTGATCTCTTCATGATTAAACTGGGCAGAAAATGTAGTGAGTGATCCTTCATATTAAACTGGGTAGACAATGTAGTGAGTGATCTCTTCATGATTAAACTGGGTAGACAATGTAGTGAGTGATCTCTTCATGATTAAACTGGGTAGACAATGTAGTGAGTGATCTCTTCATGATTAAACTGGGCAGACAATGTAGTGAGTGATCTCTTCATGATTAAACTGGGCAGACAATGTAGTGAGTGATCTCTTCATGATTAAACTGGGTAGACAATGTAGTGAGTGATCTCTTCATGATTAAACTGGGCAGACAATGTAGTGAGTTGATCACTTCATGATTAAACTGGGGAGACAATGTAGTGAGTGATCTGTCATATTAAATGGGACAGTGTAGTGTTTCTCTTCAGAAAACTGGACTGTAGTAGTATCTCTTAGTTAACGGGCAGCAATGTAGTGGTCTCTTCTGTTAATGGTAGCATGTAGAGTGATCTCTTCATGATTAAACTGGGTAGACAATGTAGTGAGTGATCTCTTCATGATTAAACTGGGTAGACAATGTAGTAAGTGATCTCTTCATGATTAAACTGGGTAGACAATGTAGTGAGTGATCTCTTCATGATTAAACTGGGTAGACAATGTAGTGAGTGATCTCTTCATGATTAACTGGGTAGACAATGTAGTGAGTGATCTCTTCATGATTAAACTGGGTAGACAATGTATGAGTGATCTCTTCATGATTAACTGGGTAGCAATGTATGAGTGATCTCTTCATGATTAACTGGGCAGGCAATGTAGTGGTGATCTCTTCATGATTAACTGGGTAGACAATGTAGTGAGTGATCTCTTCATGATTAAACTGGGTAGACAATGTAGTGAGTGATCTCTTCATGATTAAACTGGGTAGACAATGTAGTGAGTGATCTCTTCATGATTAAACTGGGTAGAAAATGTAGTGAGTTATCTCTTCATGATTAAACTGGGTAGAAAATGTAGTGAGTGATCTCTTCATGATTAAACTGGGTAGACAATGTAGTGAGTGATCTCTTCATGATTAAACTGGGTAGACAATGTAGTGAGTTGATCTCTTCATGATTAAACTGGGTAGACAATGTAGTGAGTGATCTCTTCATGATTAAACTGGGTAGACAATGTAGTGAGTGATCTCTTCATGATTAACTGGGCTAGGACAATGTAGTGAGTGATCTCTTCATGATTAAACTGGGTAGACAATGGTAGTGAGTGATTCTCTTCATGATTAAACTGGGTAGACAATGTAGTGAGTGATCTCTTCATGATTAAACTGGCAGACAATGTAGTGAGTGATCTCTTCATGATTAAACTGGGTAGACAATGTAGTGAGTGATCTCTTCATGATTAAACTGGGCAGGACAATGTAGTGAGTGATCTCTTCATGATTAAACTGGGTAGACAATGTAGTGAGTGATCTCTTCATGATTAAACTGGGTAGACAATGTAGTGAGTGATCTCTTCATGATTAAACTTGGGTAGACAATGTAGTGAGTGATCTCTTCATGATTAGAACTGGGTAGACAATGTAGTGAGTGATCTCTTCATTATTAAACTGGGTAGACAATGTAGTGAGTGATCTCTTCATTATTAAACTGGGTAGACAATGTAGTGAGTTGATCTCTTCATGATTAAAACTGGGTAAGACAATGTAGTGTTTGATCTCTTCATTATTAAACTGGGTAGACAATGTAGTGAGTGATCACTTCATGATTAAACTGGGTAGAAAATGTAGTGAGTTATCTCTTCATGATTAAACTGGGTAGAAAATGTAGTGAGTTATCTCTTCATGATTAACTGGGTAGTAAAATGTAGTGAGTGATCTCTTCATATTAAACTGGGTAGACATGTAGTGTTTGATCTCTTCATGATTAAACTGGTAGAAATGTAGTGAGTTATCTCTTCATGATTAAACTGGGTAGACAATGTAGTGAGTGATCTCTTCATGATTAAACTGGGCAGACAATGTAGTGAGTGATCTCTTCATGATTAAACTGGGCAGAAAATGTAGTGAGTGATCACTTCATGATTAAACTGGGTAGACAATGTAGTGAGTGATCTCTTCATAATTAAACTGGGTAGACAATGTAGTGAGTGATCTCTTCATGATTAAACTGGGCAGAAAATGTAGTGAGTGATCACTTCATGATTAAACTGGGCAGACAATGTAGTGAGTGATCTCTTCATGATTAAACGGGGTAGACAATGTAGTGAGTGATCTCTTCATGATTAAACTGGGTAGACAATGTAGTGAGTGATCTCTTCATGATTAAACTGGGCAGAAATGTAGTGAGTGATCACTTCATGATTAACTGGGCAGACAATGTAGTGAGTGATCTCTTCATGATTAAACGGGGTAGACAATGTAGTGAGTGATCTCTTCATGATTAAACTGGGCAGACAATTGTAGTGAGTGATCCTTCATGATTAAACTGGGCAGACAATTAGTGAGTGATCTATTCATTATTAAACTGGGCAGACATAGTAGTGAGTGTTATCTCTTCATGATTAAAACTGGGTAGACAATGTAGGTTATGATCTCTTCATGATTAAAACTGGGCAGACAATGTAGTGAGTGACCTCTTCATGATTAAACTGGGTAGACAATGTAGTGAGTGATCTCTTCATGATTAAACTGGGTAGAACATGTAGGTGAGTTATCTCTTCATGATTAAACTGGGTAGACAATAGTAGTGAGTGATCTCTTCATGATTAACACTGGGTAGACAATGTAGTGAGTGATCTCTTCATGATTAAACTGGGTAGGCAAATGTAGTGAGTGATCTCTTCATGATTAAACTGGGTAGACAATGTAGTGAGTGATCTCTCCTGATTAAACTGGGTAGACAATGTAGTGAGTGATCTCTTCATGATTAAACTGGGTAGACAATGTAGTGAGTGAGCTCTTCATGATTAAACTGGGTAGAAATGTGTGAGTTATCTCTTCATGATTAAACTGGGTAGAACATGTAGTGAGTGATCTCTTCATGATTAACTGGGTAGACAATGTAGTGAGTGTCCTCTTCATGATTAAACTGGGTAGAAATGTAGTGAGTTATCTCTTCATGATTAAACTGGTAGCACCAATGTAGTGAGTGATCTCTTCATGATTAAACTGGTAGACAATGTAGTGAGTGATCTCATTCATGATTAACTGGGTAGACAATGTAGTGAGTGATCTCTTCATGATTAACTGGGTAGACAATGTATGAGTGATCTCTTCATGATTAAACTGGGTAGACAATGTAGTGAGTGATCTCTTCATTATTAAACTGGGTAGACAATGTAGTGAGTGAATCTCTTCATTATTAAACTGGGTAGACAATGTAGTGTTTGATCTCTTCATATAACTGGGTAGACAATGTAGTAGTGTTACTCTTCATTATTAAACTGGGTAGACAAATGTAGTGAGTGATCTACTTCATGATTAAACTGGGTAGACAATGTAGTGAGTTATCTCTTCATGATTAAACTGGGTAGACAATGTTAGTGAGTTATCTTCTTCATGATTAACTGGGTAGAACAATGTAGTGAGTGATCTCTTCATGATTAAACTGGGTAGACAATGTAGTGATTGATCTCTTCATGATTAAACTGGGTAGACAATGTAGTGAGTGATCTCTTCATGATTAAACTGGGCAGGACAATGTAGTGAGTGATCTCTTCATGATTAAACTGGGCAGACATGGTAGTGAGTGATCTCTTCATGATTAAACTGGGTCAGACAATGTAGTGAGTGATCTCTTCATGATTAAACTGGGTAGACAATGTAGTGAGTGATCTCCTTCATGATTAAACTGGGTAGACAATGTAGTGAGTGATCTCTTCATGATTAACTGGGTAGACAATGTAGTGAGTTGATCACTTCATGATTAAACTGGGAGACAATGTAGTGAGTGATCTCTTCATGATTAAATCGGGTAAGACAATTGTAGTGAGTGATCTCTTCATGATAAACTGGGTAGACAATGTAGTGAGTGATCTCTTCATGATTAAACTGGGCAGAAATGTAGTGAGTGATCACTTCATGATTAAACTGGGCAGACAATGTAGTGAGTGATCTCTTCATGATTAAACGGGGTAGACAATGTAGTGAGTGATCTCTTCATGATTAAACTGGGCAGACAATGTAGTGAGTGATCACTTCATGATTAAACTGGGCAGACAATGTAGTGAGTTGATCTCTTCATTATTAAACTGGGCAGACAATGTAGTGAGTGTCTCTTCATGATTAAACTGGGTAGACAATGTAGT
The DNA here is from genome assembly GCA_014155875.1 of Cepaea nemoralis. Classification (NCBI taxonomy): domain Eukaryota; kingdom Metazoa; phylum Mollusca; class Gastropoda; order Stylommatophora; family Helicidae; genus Cepaea; species Cepaea nemoralis. The sequence goes on from JACEFZ010015543.1 coordinate 18,018, forward strand.
GGAGTGATCTCTTCAGGATTAAACTGGGCAGACATGTAGTGGAGTGACCTCTTTCATGATTGAAAACGGTAGAAATGTAGTGAGTGATCTCTTCATGATTAAAACTGGGTAGACAAATGTAGTGAGTGATCTCTTCATGATTAAACTGGGTAGACAATGTAGTGAGTGATCTCTTCATGATTAAACTGGGTATGACAATGTATGTGAGTGATCTCTTCATGATTAAACTGGGTAGACAATGTAGTGATTGATCTCTTCATGATTAAACTGGGTAGACAAGTAGTGAGTGATCTCTTCATGATTAAACTGGGTAGACAATGTAGTGAGTGATCTCTTCATGATTAAACTGGGCAGACAATGTAGTGAGTGATCTCTTCATGATTAAACTGGGTAGACAATGTAGTGAGTGATCCTCTTCATGATTAAACTGGGTAGACAATGTAGTGAGTGATCTCTTCATGATTAAACTGGGTAGACAATGTAGTGAGTGATCTCTTCATGATTAAACTGGGTAGACAATGTAGTGAGTGATCTCTCATGATTAAACTGGGTAGACAATGTAGTGAGTGATCTCTTCATGATTAAACTGGGTAGACAATGTAGTGAGTGTCTCTTCATGATTAAACTGGGTAGGACAATGTAGTGAGTGATCTCTTCATGATTAAACTGGGTCAGACATGTAGTGAGTGATCTCTTCATTGATTAAACTGGGTAAGACAATGTAGTGAGTGATCTCTTCATGATTAAAACTGGGTAGACAAGTAGTGAGTGATCCCTTCATGATTAAACTGGGTAGACAATGTAGTGAGTTATCTCTTCATGATTAAACTGGGTAGACAAATGTAGTGAGTGATCTCTTCATGATTAAACTGGGTAGACAATGTTAGTGAGTGATCTCTTCATGATTAAACTGGGTAGACAATGTAGTGAGTGATCTCTTCATGATTAAACTGGGCAGAAAATGTAGTGAGTGATCATCTTCATGATTAAACTGGGTAGACAATGTAGTGGAGTGATCTCTTCATGATTAAACTGGGGTCAGACAATGTAGTGAGTGATCTCTTCATGATTAACTGGGCAGACAATGTAGTGAGTGATCACTTCATGATTAAACTGGGCAGACAATGTAGTGAGTGATCTCTTCATTATTAAACTGGGCAGACAATGTAGTGAGTGTTCTCTTCATGATTAAACTGGGTAGACAATGTAGTGAGTGATCTCTTCATGATTAAACTGGGCAGACAATGTAGTGAGTGATCTCTTCATGATTAAACTGGGTAGACAATGTAGTGAGTGATCTCTTCATGATTAAACTGGGTAGACAATGTAGTGAGTGATCTCTTCATGATTAAACTGGGTAGACAATGTAGTGAGTGATCTCTTCATGATTAAACTGGGTAGACAATGTAGTGAGTGATCTCTTCATGATTAAACTGGGCAGACAATGTAGTGAGTGATCTCTTCATGATTAAACTGGGTAGACAATGTAGTGAGTGATCTCTTCATGATTAAACTGGGTAGAAAATGTAAGTGAGTGATCTCTTCATGATTAAACTGGGTAGGACAATGTAGTGAGTGATCTCTTCATGATTAAACTGGGTAGAAAATGTAGTGAGTTATCTCTTCATGATTAAACTGGGTAGACAATGTAGTGAGTGATCTCTTCATGATTAAACTGGGTAGACAATGTAGTGAGTGATCTCTTCATGATTAAACTGGGTAGACAATGTAGTGAGTGATCTCTTCATGATTACACTGGGCAGACAATGTAGTGAGTGATCTCTTCATGATTACACTGGGCAGACAATGTAGTGACTGATCTCTTCATGATTACACTGGGCAGACAATGTAGTGAGTGATCTCTTCATGATTAAACTGGGCAGACAATGTAGTGAGTGATCACTTCATGATTAAACTGGGCAGACAATGTAGTGAGTGATCTCTTCATGATTAAACTGGGCAGACAATGTAGTGAGTGTTCTCTTCATGATTAAACTGGGCAGACAATGTAGTGAGTGTTCTCTTCATTATTAAACTGGGTAGACAATGTAGTGAGTGATCTCTTCATGATTAAACTGGGCAGACAATGTAGTGAGTGATCTCTTCATGATTAAACTGGGTAGACAATGTAGTGAGTGATCTCTTCATGATTAAACTGGGTAGACAATGTAGTGAGTGATCCCTTCATCATTAAACTGGGCAGACAATGTAGTGAGTTATCTCTTCATGATTAAACTGGGTAGACAATATAATGAGTGATCTCTTCATCATTAAACTGGGCAGACAATGTAGTGAGTGATCTCTTCATGATTAAACTGGGTAGACAATGTAGTGAGTGATCTCTTCATTATTAAACTGGGCCATCAATGTAGTGAGTGATCTCTTTATGATAAAACTGGGTAGACAATGTAGTGAGTGATCTCTTCATGATTAAACTGGGCAGACAATGTAGCGAGTGATCTCTTCATGATTAAACTGGGCAGACAATGTAGTGAGTGTTCTCTTCATGATTAAACTGGGCAGACAATGTAGTGAGTGTTCTCTTCATTATTAAACTGGGTAGACAATGTAGTGAGTGATCTCTTCATGATTAAACTGGGCAGACAATGTAGTGAGTGATCTCTTCATGATTAAACTGGGTAGACAATGTAGTGAGTGATCTCTTCATGATTAAACTGGGTAGACAATGTAGTGAGTGATCCCTTCATCATTAAACTGGGCAGACAATGTAGTGAGTTATCTCTTCATGATTAAACTGGGTAGACAATATAATGAGTGATCTCTTCATCATTAAACTGGGCAGACAATGTAGTGAGTGATCTCTTCATGATTAAACTGGGTAGACAATGTAGTGAGTGATCTCTTCATTATTAAACTGGGCCATCAATGTAGTGAGTGATCTCTTTATGATAAAACTGGGTAGACAATGTAGTGAGTGATCTCTTCATGATTAAACTGGGCAGACAATGTAGCGAGTGATCTCTTCATTATTAAACTGGGCAGACAATGTAGCGAGTGATCTCTTCATTATTAAACTGGGTAGACAATGTAGTGTTTGATCTCTTCATGATTAAACTGGGTAGACAATGTAGTGAGTGATCACTTCATTATTAAACTGGGCAGACAATGTAGCGAGTGATCTCTTCATTATTACACTGGGCAGACAATGTTGTGAGTGATAATTTTATTATTAAGCTGGGTAGACAATGTAGTGAGTGATAAACTTTATTATTAAACTGGGTAGACAATGTAGCGAGTGATGTAATGGTCTGACAGAACTGGAGGTACAACCATTGATAGATGAAAACGTCGGGAGAGCCTGCGTCATATTGGTTCTGTGCATCAAATGATAAAAGTGGAAGATGTTTCTCAGCTAGAGTAAAGGAATACGTTGTCGCAGAGCACAATGGAAAATGTAGGTCTGGAACCTCAAGTATGGCGATGGGGGTGAAGTTGATCGCGACGGTTAACCACTATCTACACCTAATTTCTTTGAGCTAAAGACACGAAACGGTCGTGACGGCTAACAGACTGTTTACATATAATTTCCACTAACTAAAGAAACGAAATGGTCATAGCGGCTAACCACTGTCTATATCTCATTTCTATTAACTAAAGGCAAGAAACGGTTATGACGGCTAACCACTGTCTACATCTAATTTCTTCGCGCTGAAGACACGAAACAGTCATGACGGCTACCACTGTATATATCTAATTTCTTCGAGGTAAAGACATGAAACAGTCTAAACAGCTAACCACTGACTACATCTAATTTCTTTGAGGTAAGACATGAAACAGTCTACACGGCTAACGACTGTCTACATCTAATATCTTTGAGGTAAGACATGAAACAGTCTAAACAGCTAACCACTGACTACATCTAATTTCTTTGAGGTAAGACATGAAACAGTCTAAACGGCTAACCAGTCTACATCTAATATCTTTGAGGTAAGACATGAAACAGTCTAGACGGCTAACCACTGACTACATCTAATTTCTTTGAACTAAAGACATGAAACGGTCATGACGGCTAACCACTGTCTACATCTAATTTCCACTAACTAAAAACAGAAACAGTCAAGACTGCTAATATCCACATATAATTTTCTCAACTTAAAGAGCACTAAACAGACAAGACGGCTAACTAATATCCATATATATTTTCCTCAACTTAAAGAGCACTATTAGTGTTGGAACTCTTCGCTGGCTGCTGAGGATGGGGACGGAGCGCTTATGGGAATGTCCCGAATGCTGTGATGCCGGTTCCTAAATCAATCAATCAATCAATCAAAGAGCACTAAATAGACAAGACGGCTAACTAATATCCACAAATAATTTCCTCGACTTAAAGAGCGCATAATGATCATTTGATGCTCATAACCAACTAAATAGACAAGACGGTTAATGTTTGTTCAGAATTGAGACATTATTGAGTATTAAAGTGACCGGACATTCAAGAACACGATGACAATACGTACGTGTCTGTTAGATAAAACGGAATACTGATCTTACTTAGTCTGACATCGTTGAGAAAAGCTGTTGGTGTCAACATAAGAAATGGAACTACTGACAAAAGCCCCACATAGGAACAAGAAAGACATGAAGCTTTCGATCGTCAGAAGCGTTATCTTGTTCCGAATGTTTCGGTTCCCTTACCCCTTCGAAACTGTCATGAACGGGCCCAGCCTGGGCATAATTCCCTGGTGTTTTTCTCCTGTTGTACGTTCACACCGTAACTTCTAGACCAGTGGTTCTCAACCTTTTTTGGCCCATGCCCCCCCCCTTTACCATGTGTTCAGGACGTCATCCCCCCTCCCCCTTTAGAATTTCCTTCCTATAAATCTCCCTCCCCCCCCCCCACCCTTACACAGTATACATAAAAATGGAAGCTAAATTTAATAACACATACTAGAACAAGTCTAGACATCTACATAAAACGTTATTTGCGGGTCTTCTTTCGTAAGAAACCGAACTTCATTAGAGCGAGAAGTACAGAACCGTAAAATTTAGAGAGAAAAACAATATCAAGTAACTGGTTCTTGTATTAATGCGATCTTGAAATAATCTTAATACCCCCCCCCCCCCCCACCCCCGAAACCCTAAACCGGTTTGAGAACCACTGTTCTAGACGTTAAATCATGGTTCGCACTTATCCAACAATGACTCCGCAATGTGTGGTTACCTACAAGTCATCCTGTTCTGGGGTACGCGAACATTGTACCCCCGGTACGTCGTGACTTGTCTTGCTTATCACGGCAACTTTTATTCAATGAATGGCATAAAAAGAACAATGGGAACAATGTAGTGTATATCATATATAGAAAGATGGAATAATATGATTCGTCATCTTGTGAATCTCATTGAATTCTGTTTGCTTATATTTATTTCCCATGGTTGCATAATTGTCATAAACTGTCATTTACTGCCAATATAGTACCTTGCGGTGTATGGCAGAAGGGTCTTTGAGCCTGAGGAATTAAGGCCGCCTGGCTAGTGCAGTCGCCGCGAACTGTGCAGGTTAGGATTTTCTTTTTGCCCCCGACAAAAAAATCCCACACCTTACCGAGGGATCGAACCCGAGTCTCCAGAAGCATTCTAGCCACTCGGCCAGCCGCTCCTCAACAATAGATGTGGTTGTTCTGACAACATCAGAGAACTATAATGGAGCGTGATCTCTATGTCCAGAGCCATACACATCTCTCGATAGAGACAACTCTTGCATAATTGTATTCTGCTTTAAAGTAATTTTTAGTGTTATTTCCATTTTTCATTTTCCTTTATTATCGGGGTGGGGGTGGGGGTGGGGTGGGGGTGGTGGGGGGGGGGGGGGGGGGGGTTGTTTGATGATGAAGAATTGCCGTCGCAAAGTATTTTTTGTTGTTACATGTAATTCTGTAAACCTCACCTACTTTTCGTATTTTTCCAATTGTTTACATTTCCACAACTTTACCACAATTAAACATATCATTTATGAATGGACATAACGTAAGAATTATGAATTAAGCATATCATTTATGTATGGACATAAAGTAAGAATGCTGCCTGGCCAACTCTACCCATATGCCTAAATGAGTAGAATATATGGTCTTACCCTCAGTAGTTTGCCATTGTTTCTTAGCGAGTAGTCAACGTTTACGTCCAACTGGACGGCGTGTGGCATGAACCCACTACCCCGACATCTGCGCACAGGAAGTGTGAGCAAGATAAGCCTCTCGGCCACGCTAACTTCTGCAACACTATAGTTCCTTGTTATTGTTGGTTATATTGTTATCTTCCGTTACAGGACGCCTGTTATTTTTAGTTATAGTTACACGTTTAGCTTCCGTTACAGGACGCCTGTTATTGCTGGTTATATTGTTATATTCTGTTAAAAGACGCCTGTTATTGTTAGTTATATTGTTATCTTCCGTTATAGTACGCCTGTTAATGTTAGTTATATTGTTATTTTCCATTACAGGACGCCTGTTATTATTAGTGATATTGTTAACCTCCGCTATGGTACACCTGTAATTGTTAGTTATATTGTTATTTTCCGTTACATGACGCCTGTTATTGTTAGTTATATTGTTATCTTCCGCTCAGGATGCATGTTATTGTTAGTTATATTGTTATCGTCTGCTACAGGACGCCTGTTATTGTTAAATGGCTATCGCAGCTCAATGAAGTAGTACACAGAAAAGGACACACAGCGCCACTCTCTCCACTGGGTACTCCAAGAAAACTAGATGTAGTTGTTCTGGCAACATCAGAGAACTACAATCGAACGTGATCTCCATGTCCAGAGCCATACACATCTCTCGGTAGGGACAACTCTCACAACAGGGACAACTCTCACAACAGGGACAACTCTCACACCACGGACAACTCTCACACCACGGACAACTCTCACACCAGGGACAACTCTTGCAACAGAGTCAACTGTCACAAGAGAGATAACTCTCACAATAGAGACAAATGTCACATTAGAGATTACTCTCATAACA